>JAMPIV010010044.1:0-472500 GCA_024509875.1 Oreohelix idahoensis | reverse complement strand
AAGGGAGTTTACCAGTAGTTTTATTTTCTGGAATAAGGTTGATTTAGTGGTTATATCCCCTTGTGTTTACTTGGGTCCAGCTATATGTCCATATAAGGTTCTGTTCGTGGAGTTTCTTGGAACAGTTTCGAGAACATTCCTGTAGTGAACGAAACTCATATCGCGCGATTCATTTGCGCATGCGCTATGATTTGGGCGCAGAGAAAAGACTGTGGTTTTGGAGTCGGCCGGGAGTCTTAGAGCTGAACGGAGGTTCAGCAATTCTTCTCTGACCCTGTGAACATATTACAGTGTCCTTTGTGTGTTTAGAGAAAAGGTTGAGATTTCCCCTTTGATGTAATTCTGACATTTGTGGAGAGCCTAGGATGGCGTGTGTTTTGTGGTGTTATTCTTGAAGGCAGTCAAGGTAAAGATACCCTTTTGAACTATGTATTTTTTTGCAACCATGTACTTTATAATTTAATGCTACCAGTCTAAGTTAGTGGGCTGATGCTAAGGCGATTTTCTCCCAGTGCGGAAGAGAGTCCGGGAGATTATGGGAATCGTATTATTATAGATGCACCTACTGTGTTTGGTCAGAGGAAGGACAGAAAAGATTATATGTTGAGCCCGCACTCATACGGCTCGTATTGTTATAGATGCACCTATTGTGTTTGGTCAGAGAAAGGACAGAACAGATTATATGTTGAGCCCGCACTCATACGGCTCGTATTGTTACAGATGCACCTCCTGTGTTTGGTCAGAGGAAGGACAGAAAAGATTATATTTTGAGCCCGCACTTACACGGCTCGCATTGTTATGGATGCATCTAATATGTTCTGTCGGAGGAAGGACAGAAAGAAATTATATATTTGAGCTCGGCGCTCATGCAGCCTATTTTCGCCAGAGGGTTACCTGGCTTATCCCGTCATGGGGATAGACATAAATTATTGACATACTTCTAGCACTATGATACGTGTAGGCTGCCCAAGAGTTATTGTCATTATGATTGTACTGGACTTGTTGCTATGTCTATGAAGTGCTTGAATAAGATACCAGTGTGTTGGGTTGGTTTTACGTTTGAAGGTGTTGAATGATGGTAGGTGAAACTGCCAGTTCATGCCAATAACGCGAATTCTAAAATGAACTTCAAGTATATCAATAGAACTTTGATAAACTGAAGTATTCAGCAAAGGCTTGTCTTTAAAGTTCAATGTATTTATTCACGGATACAAACACGATATGAAATAGTAGACGAGACGTTTGATGCATGGACGATCAATAAGAAAATAGGATGGTGAAAATCTGGCGTAATGTTCCTAAAGGCAATATACGTCTTTCCGGTCAGTTCCATTATCAATATTCTTCCTCGCTAAACTAAAGTTCATACAATTAATCTGTCTTTATGATAGTTTCTAAGGCATCGGCCGTTGACCTTCTACAAGGACATCGGGCTTAATATACATCTTTATAATACTTGATAAAAAAAAAAGTTAGTTGCGTATCCTTTACAGGACGTGGCAATCAACCCCAGCTTTTATTGGCTGTTTGTGATTTTTCTAGGCAATTTTTTCATTCAGTAGTTTGCCATTGCTTTCTGAACGGTACGGCGTTTATACCATTGTTAAAAATCCACACAAAGCGATCTGCTACCAAACCGCCTGCAGCAGGTTTCGAACCTGGTATATCTGGATTATGAAACTGCGTTCATATCCATTAGGCCACAGACGCCGATAAGGCATCCAAAATATACTGTCTTGCTCAAATAAACTTCTTCCATAGACTGCTCAGACAGTTGATTAAACATTAGTGTCACGAAATGGTTTTAGACTAGAGACTGTCTACATATAGTGACAAGACCCTAGAGAGAAGAAAGACTGAAATGATAGATTCCGATAGAAATATAGTGCAACATGTGAAAGTTGAGGCCATTGGCTCCGAGGTTGAGAACCGAGGTTGATTCTTTTCCTCGCCACTTCGGACGTATAAATTGCTATGGCCTCGAACCACCTCTAACTACCCTAAGGGGATAAGGTTCCATTATGATTCACATACACCACGATACAGACAACAGATAGCTACTGTACGTAAATAAGATGACTGATTTCAACTTTAATTTTACAAGTTTATTAACACCTATACACAAATAATCTCATACATTTCAAAGAACAAAATTGCAGTGTAAGCACTCCTGAAATAAACAAATTCAGGAAGAAAAAAATGACAAAATGATGTATCATCAAAACAACCAACCCCACCCTTCACCCACAAGTTTCACCTGTATGGAGGAAGAAGGTAAGAGTTAAATTAAATGACCTACACTGCACTGGGTGGGGTCTCAAGTCGAACCTCCACTTCCAACTAGCTATTCTAAATTCTAACTCTAACTCCACTGATAGCTGGAACGACTACGAAATGTCTACACAATCTCTGCACAGACTTCGGTTCTACACAGCCTATCCTGGAATCTCCTGAACACAACTAACTGCACCTCTTAACTTCAGCAGCGGTCCTCTGCTATGATTCACCAAAACTATCAGTTCTGCCTATCTGTGCTGACTTCAGTAGAGAGAATGTTTACCCTCTCTCTCTCCACGAACTCTGGAATTGATGACTAAGGTTTAACAGAACCCCACTGGATTCTAGACTGGAACTGTAGCTGGCTTCTCCTACCACTCTGAATTTACCTGCCCGATTACCTATGACTGGGCGATGGGCTTTCGGCGTTATTATGGCCGTGAAGAAGCGAACATAAAATTACCACAACGCTGGCAGCATGCCAAATCTGCGTGTGTACCAGAACGAGCGTCAGAGCTCAGGATTTATCCACAAAAATCCTATTCGCTGGAAAACGTCTTTTCTTTCTCTCCTTCCACCACTGGCAATTAACGTAAAACCCTTGCGGTTCTGCGAATGCCACAACTTTGCCGTGGGAGAAATTTTGTGGTCTCAAAATTCCGCTCTCATTCCCACAAAAGCCGGCACCTGCAAATCTCGAATGTCCTACTGAAAGGCAATCGACTTGACTCTGGCACCCGGCTTGGCAATTTACATTAAAAGAGAACGAAAATATGAAATGCGAGTTTATTTAGTCTCTCCGATCAGCACGCTGACCTCGTGACGTCATATACGCGGCTTTGATTCTACCCAATAATCCGTTAGCCTTTCAAACACGTGGTAAAAGGTCACTGACCCCCCATTTAGACAAAGAAACGGGAATTAGTCCTAGCCCTATACTGGCAATGAAGCAAAAATGGCCGCAAATAATTTAACTCCCGAAAATGCGTCTATGGGCACGCAATATCTTTAAAAAAGGACACTGGTGCAAATCCTGATCTAGCCTCTATAATCTTAATCTAGAATAATACTGCACCAATCTTCCTACACACACACTCTAAACACATAGATCAAACTCCATCGTGATCTCATCTTGAAAAAACGTAAATAATAGAAGGAGAAGAAACATGGAGAAGGATTACCTGTAATCCCTCCTAAAAATAGTGAACAAATTGCAAGGAGAAAAAGACATGGGCCAATTGAAAGACAGAATCTCAGTACTTTCGTCACATCACTCCCACCCTCAAAGATTGAGCAACGATCTCATTACTGAAATCTCTGTGTTTCACACTGGCCCTTATATAAGTCTACAGATCTGCCTGTCAGTCCTGAAGTCTCATGGTCACGACTGGTGATTTCCACCTGGCGACTGCAACACAAATGGTCGCTCTTTGCCTGTTCTCTCCCTCTGTCTTTGAGTCGCTCTGCAACTGGCAGGCGGCTGGGCCAATCAACCATAACATACTTCCTTCCTGTGTGCACCTGGCCATGTTTACCTAATTTTCTCCTCCAGGGTTTCTTCCTGATAAGTGTCCTTGGCCTTGGTGGAGTACAGCTCCCGCACAACTCCCTGACCACTGTACAGGTAATTAGCGGGTTATGTGCTGTCCGATAAAGGCTATCCGCTGGGTGTGTACGTTTGTATGGCCTGTACCTGGTTGACCTGAGATACCTGCGGCCGACTGTAATGTCCCTCGAGCGAGAATCACTGTTCCAAAATTGGAAAAGTTTGTTGGCCAAAGAAACGCGCACCTGTTTCTTCTTCTTCCTCTCCATAACTACTCCCATGCTCCGGTGGGAGAGTCGATCTCTCTTCAGACCTGTGCCCTCCAATGGCGGGTCTGGAACTTCCCTTGCCTTGTCCGGCGCAATGCTGGCTTGGTCAACTGACATGACCGAATTGCTATGTAGAGGCCTGGCGATGGCGACTACCTTGCTGCTCATCAGCGGGTTTGAAACCGCTGGTACCTTAAAATGAAGATGCCCCATCTCGGGTTCCTCTGGTGTCGAGTTTCCGATCTCTTGCTTGGTTTCTACTGAATTCTCACTGATCCCAGTAGCTTCTATCTTTGGGAAAAGATAGGTAATATCTGCCCCTGGCAGTGGTTCTGTACTCGCTCTTCCCCTACCAATATGAAGCGGGACAGAGCTCTCCAAAGTAGCTCCTTGCAAATGCGTAAGGCCGCTTTTCTCACTCTTTTCTGGCCTGAAAAGTTGGCGAGATGAAACTGTAGACCACGGGAGCTCTCCGTCTAACACCCTGGTTCTACCTTCAACCTTGCCCTCCCCTGTGAGAGTTACTGGCGTCAGTTGGAATGTGTCCTGCAGTGACACTTGACGGTTTAAGATCCAGTTTGATCGCGGAGAATCTGAGATAAAGCTCTCAGTGACTTGTTCTACTGTTCCTTGAATACAGTTCTTGTCAGTATGTCCCTCTCCTGAAGGAGCTAATACCATCGGGGGCCTAATTCCCGACGACAAAGAATGTACTTCCACAATCACCACTGTTTTGCCATTAGGCTGCACAGGGATGTCAGGCGAATGCGCCTCTGCCTGTTGTTTTTCGCTGTCCCGCTGGGGAGCTGGCGAAACATGCCTTATTAGGGATTCGAACCCTGCCCTCGACTTTCCGTGTCGAGTGTGTTGTGCTGTCTCACGAGCATGGGAGAATCGGTAGCCATCCGATTTATAATGCTTGCTCGCATTATTCCCCCTGTTATGCAGTTTCCACGCCTGGGATCGCTTCGTAATCTTCCCAGCGTTGTAAGGGCTGCTTTCCTTACTTAACCCCCTCCCTTGTTTGGGCTTCGGGTCCATTTCCAACGGAAAGTCCTTTTCCTGGAGTTGGGGCGCAGTTTGAGCCGACAAGTTATCATTTAATGGCGCAAGATTTTCAGAGGGGTTGTCCTTTTCTAGTAGCTCCTTTTCCCTCTGTTGTCTTCTTCTTTCCGATTCCAGGTCCTGTTCCATCGCTTCGTCTACCAACTCTCGGATGAATGCTTCGCTGTCCCCAGCTTTTGCACATGTCCATGCCAACGCTAGACGATTGCCAAATAAGTTGTCTACCTCATATTGCCCCTGCAGGCTTTCTGCATATTCCAGAAGGGATGGAATTTCGCTGTCACCGTACTCCATGAACTTAGCTACCTCAAGTGCAATCTTATGTACTTTATCGAGATCTGCCATGTTACCTGCAAATTCTGCCGTAAGCTCACAAATATAGAGACGTGAAGGCCCCATAACGTCCCGTTACCTACTAGGAAAAATGCTGTCGCAAAAACCCGCACTCAGACTAGCACCAAGTCTGACTAATAACTACCTGAAAAAATGTTAGTTATCCAGCTACCCAAAACCCGAATTTACTTTCCTGTTAAGAAAAAAATTCAGTTAGCCATCAATTACTTCTAAGTCATAAACAACCTTACTACCACTATCATCTAAACTAACTGGAACCTGTGGAAAAAACTTTATAGCTGGATCAGTCTTAATATAGCTCAGTCTAGGGGATTTTTAAGAAAATCTATTTTTCAGAACTTCCTACAGAGACAATCTATGAATCTAGAATTGATCCCAACAAAGATGATCCCAAGGACGACACCACTCGCTTTGTCACGAAATGGATTTAGGACTAGAGACTGTCTACATATAGTGACAAGACAATAGTAAGAAGAAAGACTGAAATGATAGAAGACTTACATATACTTCTTGACATTGGCTTCTGATAAGAAAACCAGTTGTCCTCCATAGAAATAATTCCCATTCATCAGGGACACAATACAATATATTACGGACGATCAGTCCGGCTTGACCCTTCAACATCACTCTCTGACGTCATACTCTAGATCTTAGAAACCCGTGCGCCAAGAGTCTCTCATACACTACATAGTGCACACACGTGCGTGATAAATCATACGCACAAATAATATTCCTATCATAAGAATGGTGCGTAACCTTTTAACACAGGCAGGACCTAAGACTGCCATCTATGTAAAAGTACGCAACAGTTTGAAAATCCACGTATCTCAGTATACTGTAGAACTACAGGAGGTCGTTCCCTTATTGAATCCAGCGTAATTCAAGACATACTGTGCCGCCATATTGTTGGGTTGGTTTTACGTTTGAAGGTGTTGAATGATGGTAGGTGAAACTGCCAGTTCATGCCAATAACGCGAATTCTAAAATGAACTTCAAGTATGTCAATAGAACTTTGATCAACTGAAGTATTCAGCAAAGGCTTGTCTTTAAAGTTCAATGTATTTATTCACGGATACAAACACGATATGAAATAGTAGACGAGACGTTTGATGCATGGACGATCAATAAGAAAATAGGATGGTGAAAATCTGGCGTAATGTTCCTAATGGCAATATACGTCTTTCCGGTCAGTTCCATTATCAATATTCTTCCTCGCTAAACTAAAGTTCATACAATTAATCTGTCTTTATGATAGTTTCTAAGGCATCGGCCGTTGACCTTCTACAAGGACATCGGGCTTAATATACATCTTTATAATACTTGATAAGGCATCCAAAATATACTGTCTTGCTCAAATAAACTTCTTCCATAGACTGCTCAGACAGTTGATTAAACATTAGATCCACACATTTCTACATCAAGATAAAATACATGTTAGCGACTATCCTTGGCTAACCTCTCCAATACGTGCCATGACCGAGATGTCGGCACTTCGTAATACAATTTTGCAATATATTAAATAATATTTCCTCTCGTAGGATTACCACTACGTTTTACAAGTGAAGCTATCAGCTCATCTGATCCATTCTTGAAATCCTGCCATGAGGACTCCAACTAGATGCCAGTAATGAGTGGAGACATCACTTAAAATCATCAATAAGATTATTTATCAACACATGGGTGCAAGACTTACATATACTTCTTGACATTGGCTTCTGATAAGAAAACCAGTTGTCCTCCATAGAAATAATTCCCATTCATCAGGGACACAATACAATATATTACGGACGATCAGTCCGGCTTGACCCTTCAACATCACTCTCTGACGTCATACTCTAGATCTTAGAAACCCGTGCGCCAAGAGTCTCTCATACACTACATAGTGCACACACGTGCGTGATAAATCATACGCACAAATAATATTCTTATCATAAGAATGGTGCGTAACCTTTTAACACAGGCAGGACCTAAGACTGCCATCTATGTAAAAGTACGCAACACAGTGACAGTATGCTTGTCTGATGTTCTGATGATGTCTGTTGTCGACGTGATGCTACAGTAATAAATCGTTGAACCGTATAGGCTGTTCCCTACTTCACTGACTTCTACATGTGGTGTGAAGAGTGTGTGTACTAAAAGAATTGTTGAACACGAGCCCATACCCATTCGCGTTATCTGATTGATCTACTCACACACACACACCTTTAGTCAGCCATCTGTGTAAGTCCGACGTCAGCTGACTCTTCATTATCAGCGACCCTTACATCACACCACCTACAACCAAACAGTCCTACACAGAGAACTGCTACAGTGGTCGCCAGCCTTAAAGGTGTGTTCAACACAAATGGCATTGGCCAGCTGGTTCAGCGGACAACAGAAGAATCCAGTCACTGTTTCCTGGGAGGAAATGCTACAGATTTTAGAGAGTTGACGGTACAGAAGGAATGCAAGTCAAGTTACAACGTTCCCAGTTAAGAGGCTGAGCATTTGTGGAAAATCTGTATCCTTACGTCATAGAATGGCTGTATCCATTCAGCGTTGGATCTTCTTTTCACCGAATTATGTTTGCTGAGAACTTCTTTGTTGCTGTTCGGAGGCCAGGATGTTTCATCTAATAAGATAAGTGGCTGTTTTGAGTTTGTGAACTGTGCCTTTATGTTGTGTCTGAATTAAGCTTTCCTCAGCACTTATTATTACATCTTGTGTTATGTTATATATTTCTTCGTTTTTATGTTATATATGTATGTGCATTTCAGCGGGTTCGGTTGGGAGGTGACTCCAGTAGGGTACATCCCACTTAACCGAGGGCCTACTGTGAGCGTTCTTTAGGGACCATTGCGTATTTCCATCAGTGGAAATCGCTAGCGACTTTTGTTGCTATTTTTGTTTAGCTGTGACGACATGTGTTAGTGTTGTTTTCGTATATTTTTTCTCTGTTCTTTAGTTTTTGATTTGATATGTTTGTATTTGTCTGCCTCCCCCTTTCTATCGTTTATTTCTATACACCTTTTCGTTTATACACTGTGTTGTCATTGTCTTATTGTAATTATTCGCAGTTGTCATTACAGTTTTTTGTAACATTTTGCTTTGGTTCTGCTGTATTGTTCTTTTGATTACTGCGAACGTTTTAATTTGTTATTTGTATACTGTCCTTGTCATGCTTGTTGATATTATTCACTGTTATTATACACTGTTTATATACATTCTAGGTAATGCACTATTAATAGTATAATGCACTATAGATAGAGGTGATTATTGGTGATATTGTAATCAAGTTATTATACAAGTTCTTTAATAAAGACTTGTCTCCCACTGAGGTTGGGATAAAGTGAGTTCCTCACATACATACTTATACAAGATGGTATACCATATTATTAGACATAATGTCTACGTTGGATTACTTTATTGAGCAAGGGAAAGCCCTTGGTAAGACTGAGAGAAATTAGAAGAATTGGCAATGGCTGAATATGCCAAGGCGCAGAAGGCTGAAGAAAAGAGACAGAAAATAGAAAGAGAAGCAGATGAGAGAAAATTCCAAATGGAGATGGAACAAAAGAAGCTAGAAGCTGAAGAGAGAAAACAGAAATCAGAAAGAGAAGCTGAACAAAAGAAATTGGAAAGAGAAGCTGAACAAAAGAAATTGGAAAGAGAAGCCGAGGTTGAAAAAAAGAAATTAGAGATGGAAGAAAAGAAACTTCAGATAGAAGCTGAGGAAAAGGAAATGCAAAGACTACACGAGGAAAGAATCTTAGCTTTGGAGTTGGAAAAATTAAAGTTGGTGAATATGGGTAATTCGCAAAATGATTCAAATAATCAAACAACTTCTAATAAGACAAATGCAGGTTCTTATAAGGTCAAATTACCTGCTTTCAACTCTGCCTGGGATGATATAACGTTCTATCTAAATAGATTTGAACTTTCATGCGAATCTCATATAGTAGATAAGTCGCAATATGTTGCACAACTGATGGAGATACTTAAAGGTGAAGCATTGAATACTATAAGTATGGTAAAGGGCCCTGACAAAAATAACTATGATGTGGTCAGAGCAGCCTTATTAAAGAAATATCAACTTAATGAAGACGGGTATCGTCTTCTCTTTAAGACTATGTTACCAGAGACGGGGGTAGAATTTTCAGATTTTATCTCAAAGATACGTCTAACGTTTTCACGTTGGGTCGAACTTTCGAAGACTGAACATACATATGAAGCCCTTATGGACTTATTGCTTCGTGACAAAGTCATGTCATCAGTTAATGAGTCTTTTCTTGCCTTTTTACATGAACGCAAGCCTAAGAACTTAAAAGATATGGAAGAATATTGTTGCCAGTATGTCACTGCACACCCAAATGTAACTGTTAGCAATTCTAAAGTCAAAGAAGGTTTACTGGTGGCATCAGCAGCACCATATGGTCCTAATTTTCGTCGTAAATATCAAGGTGCTCAGCACAACTTTGATAGGAGGAGTAATCATAATTTTGGACGGAACCAAGTAGGTCCTTCTCGAAATGATTCTTCTTCAGGGAATTGGAGGCAATCTAATAGTCCTCAATATTTTGGTCCTAATAATTATAGGAACTTTAGAAAAGATTACTTTAATAGAGGAAGTCGAACAAATAATAACTTTTCAGGGAGACAACAAAACCCATCTAAGAGATATCCTGATCAACATGAAAATGACAATCACAACCATGGAAACTTTGGTTCAAATCAGAACAATAGTTTCAATAGACAATATAACTGTCGTGAAATATTCTAATCCACATATATAAATTAAAAGGTAAATGCAAAGCCTAACAAATAAATTTAATAAAAGGAAGAAGAATGGTAAAGAACAGTGCTGTCACAATGACAGTACTCGAAATCCCCTTTGTTTTATGCTTCGTCTGCAAATTGTAACGTTTCCACGTTAAATATAAGCCACTGCATAAATACAAGCGTTTCCAAAACACATTAAAACGGGTATTGCATTTCTAAGAAAAACATCGAGAGGCACACTGCGTAATGACCTAAATTAATCCTAACATTAATTATACTACGTTACCAAAACGAACGAACAGATGGACTCAAATAGAAAGAAGGGAGGGCTGAAAATCAGGAACGCATGCAACACTAAACACGTGTCTCGCTATTAATGCCACCCCCAACAAGCGTAACGCGATATACAATTACTACTATCACGCGTGTAAGGCCACATGCACTAACTTTTTTTCAGACGGACAGTGATAAAAACACTAACCTTCCCAGAGTTAGGTTTTAAAATCTTGAAAAACGCTTATTAGAAAAGATAACATTAGATGGGTTTACGTTTGAAAACATTACAGTACCCAGACAGCACATCTTCGAAACAGGAGGTAGAAGAAATTGCATATTTTGAACGCAGCCACTTAGATCTTTTAAATTTGTATATTTGGGTTCCTTAGGGCTTGCTGACAAAGAATATGTAAAACGTTACGCAAATAGTCTAGGAATTAATAAATTATAACCAAAATAAAATAGTGGTGATGCCTGACAGCATGAAATCATTTCTGCTCATAAAATTTTTTTATAACGTGTTTGAAAAAACCTTACATTACGGAAATAGCCTACCATGTTAACTCCTAATTGATTGGAGCGCAACAAATATAAGACTAAACACGATTGGTCGGGCTATAAATACTATCTTGTGTTGTTATGGGAAACGAATAGACGGGGTACTTTTTTGAAAAGATGTGGAGACGTGGTTTCATTGGGTAGAGCTGCGAATATACTTGATTCAGAGCGTCTGTTCATTGCCACATCTTGTAATAAACCTACTAAGAAGCAGTACGTTGAGCACCAGTGTATATTTTATATAAAATAAAGCCTGGAACATCGGCAGATCGGAGTTGTGCTATATCCATTGCCAGTCAACGAAACTGTTTATTATTCTATGAATTGTGGTAAGCTTGAAATATTCAATATCTTTTAATGAAAATTGAATGTAAATTGTTAATTTATGCCTGTATATATGTGTAGTTCAGTAGCAAACATGATGTAAAGCCTATAATGCTCCAGCCTGAACAGAAGGTGTCGGAGGAAAGTAAAACGGCATGGAATGGCCAAACAGTACACTGACACCTAGATTATTGATTAGACAGAAATAATGCTGGAATTGCAGAGGCGTAGTAACCATTAGGGAGGGAAATACTGGTATAAAGTATTTCAGATGAAGCTGACAGTTGGCCTAACGCTCTGAACTCAATGTTTGTGATGTATTGTGCTCAGTGTAGAACTAGAGTATCAATTAGTTATGAAGTAGAAGGTACATCCTTCTTGTTTTCAGGGACTGTGGTCTTAACGTTATTGAGCAGCACCTGGTCAGAGCTTTGCTGAATCCAGAGTCGGACAGCATACTCCTTGGTCCATTTAGCTATCAGTGAGGTGTCTCCAGAGCCCAGGGGAGAAATCGAGCAGAGGAGTCTTTTCCTGCCGCCATCACGCAAGATAAGCTGATGTGGCCAGCTGAGCTCAACATTATGTACCCCCATCTTAAAATGACAGTGTAAAATACAATTAAGAGGGGAATTTAATTGTTTTAATATCAGGAACTGAGAACATCTCCAATACTAGTTCCAATAAAGACAAACTATTGAAGTCATGATGACAAATACCAACAGAGCTTGAACAAAACAAAACCAGTATTACCTCATATTACTACTACACCACTGACACACATAGGATACTATTAAAAATACATGTCACTACAAGATTCATATTGAGAAATTCTGTACATATAACTTGTAATTAAAATTGATTGTGATTCCTGGTTCCATTTGTATTTGAATCAGGACACATATTCATTCATGACAGCACTGAATACATATTGTTATTTGAAAAGTTATCAGTGACTCCTTTAAGATATCCTTGTAGAGTGTTTTATGTATGTGAGTGTCACAGTGTTGTCAAGTGTGGTGGAATAAATTAAATTGTTTATCTGTCTGTTGTTGTTATGACTTACACTTCATCATACACATACCCTAGACACATAACGTAGTCATCACACTATTCCAGAATAATTCTGACTGAGGTATATATATATATGTGGCAGCAAGTAAGGTTATCTATAATACACTACTCTTATTAGATATAGATACCTTCACAGCTGATCTCAGTCAGTACACTAAGTCCCCTATAAATATTTATAACATCCCACTTCACCACAATAACAATGATAGCAAGAAAAATAATAGTCACGGTAAATCGCAAAATAATAATAGGTAATGTCACCCTGTTTACTCTGCTCAACAAGAATCCCAATGTATGAATAATCAAGGTGACAATGGTAATAGTATCTCTAATGCTAATGCTTGCTATGCTTTCGATTTCGAGAGAGCATCAAAGTGCCCACAATGCACAACTTTGTTCGAACCTACAACTATATCTACTTTGAGTTGTGGTCATCCTCTACCCGCTCTCTCTGCCGCAGCTGCGCATGACGGAAGAGGGTCTCTTATCCTACATAAAGGTTTTGCGAATAGTGATCCAGTCTCAGTTCTTTTTTATTCTGGATGCACAACTATTGGGGTTAGACAATCTCTCATAAATCCTTCTTGTGCCACTGGAAAGGTGGTGAAATGTGTCACATTTGGGGGAACTCTTGAAAGGTATCCCACAGCTATTATCCATATAGCTACTCCCTTTTTTACGGGACAGGTCCACGCATGTCTACTCCCAAATCCCATTGCGGACCTTATAGTCGGACGTATACACGGAATCAAAGAATGTACCCCGCAGCAAATTGCTGTTTGGGAAGAACAAAACATTCAGGCTGCTAATGCAGTCACTACAAGAGCACAAGCTCAAAATATCTCTCAGACTCCATCTAACGAAATTAATGAAGTGCATAACCAAGATGATCACTCGGTAATTTCCCGAGAGTCTTTTATAAAACTTCAACGAGATGACTCTTCTTTGGAAAAGTTCTTCCGCCTTGTTGAAAATGATAATCCAAACCATAACGCAAATCGCAAATCTTGGATCTCGATAAAGAATGGGGTACTAGTCTGTATGGTGCAAGACTCCGCAGCGTTTATGCATTCGCAAATTCTGGTATCCAAGAGTATGAGAGTTCGAATTTTACAACATGTCCACGACTCTCAGTGTGCTGGTCATATGGGATTTTCCCGTACTAAATCAAGGGTTCTTGCTTCCTTCTTTTTGGCCACACGTAAATAAAGATATAAGAATTTATTGTCGCTCCTGCAAGATATGTCAGGAAGTTAAGTCAAGAGGTCCACGCCATGCAGCACCTATCCAGGCTGCAGACATTCCTATCCGTCCCTTTCAAAAGATGGCGATAGACATTATTGGTCCTTTTAAGATCAAGTCGGCCAGAGGACACCAATTTATCCTAACATGCATTGACATGTGTACCCGTTGGCCAGAGGCCATACCTCTCAAGAGCATTTCTACTGCTGATATAGCAGACGCTCTTTGGTTAATATTCTCACGTCTAGGATTTCCAAAAGAAATCTTATCTGATCATGGCACACAACTAATATCAGACACTATGTCTCAGGTGATGTCTACACTACGTATTGAAAGGTCTTTAAGTAGTATATATCATCCTATGTCAAACGGTTTAGTCGAACGTCTAAATAGAACACTCAAGAGTTTACTGGAAAAGATAACTGAGGATCACCCTCAGGATTGGGACAGGGTTTTACCCGCTGCCCTTTTTGCGTATAGAGAAGTTCCTAATGAGCACACAGGCTTTTCTCCATTCCAGCATGTCTTTGGTGCGCAACCGCGCGGTTCTATGTCATTACTGCATGACTTGATAACTGCTGAGGATATCAGCAAGGAAACTCAATCCTCTTACGAATATGTAATTGCTTTAAGGAAGAAAATTATCGAAGCATGTAGGTTAGCTACCTCTGCATCGGAATTTGCTAAGGAGAAACCGAGGAAATTCGCAAATAAAAATAGGCGTTTACGACAACTTTGTCCCGGTGACATGGCATTGGTATTACTCCCTTGTAAGGAAAACAGACTTCTTATCTCATGGAAGGGTCCTTATGCTGTTATCTCTAGAATTTCTGATGTCGACTATGTCGTCGATGTGGATGGAAAGCATAAAACCTTCCATATTAATATGTTAACAGAATTTCATGATAGACCCGATTTCCTACAACCTGTTTTTCAAGTGACAGACGATCCAGTGGTACCGCATGGTCATTACACATCTCTGTCAGTAATTCAGGAGGAAAAGGCTACCTTTTCCCATGTGAACCTCCCTCTTCCGGTTATCCCTCTGCTTTCTAAGGAATCATGGGAATATGTATCTATCTCTTCAGAGTTATCTGCTGAACAAAAGAGACAAGTCTCCTCTATGTTACAAACTTTTAAGGACGTGCTTACGGACATTCCCGGACAAACATCAATTATGTCACATGACATAATACTCACCGATTACAACCCTATCAGAGTCCGTCCTTATCCTATTCCATTGCACTTTCAGGCACAAGTCGAGAAAGAATTGGATGAAATGATTCAATTAAAAATAATTGAACCATCTACTTCGGCATACTCTTCGTCTATGGTTATTGTCAGAAAGAAAGACAATAACATACGTCTTTGCGGTGATTATCGCAAACTAAACCAGGTGACAAAATTTGATGCTGAACCTATGCCTTTATTGGAAGAGCTCCTTACTAAACTTTCAAATTATCGATACTTTACCAAACTCGACTTGTCTAAAGGTTATTGGCAAGTTCCTCTTTCTGAACGCGCCAAACCTCTTACTGCTTTCTCAACACCTAGGGGTCTGTTCCAATGGAACTTCATGCCTTTTGGCCTTATGAATGCCCCAGCTATTTTTGTACGCATGATGCGTCGCATCCTTTCACATCGCGCGGATGTTATTGCTTACTTGGACGATATTTGTCTTTTTAGTGATTCTTGGGAAGATCACTTTTTGGGTCTATATGAACTGTTATCTACTCTACGCTTTCATAACCTTACAGCTAAACCATCCAAAGCCCATATTAGATTTAGTGAGATTTCTTTTTTTTGGGTCACCTTGTGGGACATCGTCTCTTACGGACGGAGGACCATAACACTTCAAAAATTTTAAACATTACTACGCCTAAGACAAAAAAAAACAAGTCCGTAGTCTCTTAGGGTTAATACAATTCTATGGCAGTGTTGACTCCGTTTTATCGTTGAGTTCAGTTTATACTGGTGAAGTGGTAGCTTAAAACGCGAATGGTTAAAATGAACGAATGTCAACAATATTCTTCAAACGAACTTCAACAAGTAGTATTGAACTGGGTGAACTGGGCAAGTACTGGCAGTACAGAAGTCGGTGGTGACTGTACATAGATTTTATTCAACACAGCACATACGGAGTGGACAAGACTAACATCGTCACAGGCGCAGAAATCATACGTCAACATGTTGATAATTACTTTTAAAGTTCCTGAAGATTCTCTACTAATAAAGTCCTCTGACTCAAGTGACTGAGGATCACAAAACTGTTACCATATACTATTCCGCTCATTCAAGTCCATTGACCTTCCTTCAAGGACGTACATCATGGTAACGTATTCATACTCCAGGATAAAATTCTTCCATATCATACTTCATAATCCCAGACTTTCTCCATACATCCCGTTATATATAGTATATAGTTTTCAAACAAAGTCATACATGATAATACGAACAGGTTAGAGATTCCAGTTGACTAACCTCTCCCATTCTATGCCACGCTTCTGGCATTGTAGTAACAGCATATTAAACATGTGAAGCATATAAATTCATTAACTTGATTTCTTGTAGGTATTCTCCCTCTACGAAAAGATTCAAAGGCTATCGACTCCGTGTGTCCAATTCTAGGAATGTCATCTACGATGAATTCCCGCTAGACCATTAATAGGAGCGGCCTGATACTTTAATGTACATAAATAAACATGCCATAAGAAATGGGGCGACACTTACTTTATACTTCCACTATTGACTTCGCCATGAAGATCAATAGATACGAATACAACTGATGGCTACTTCACATTTGCCAAGAATCAAAGGATAACACAGCGGACATAAATATCGTCCGAGCTGCCCCATTCATGACGTCAGAAACTACTCAACTAGGTTACACGTGCGTCCAAAGCAACTCACCCTGCATTGTGCACGTCAGTGCGTGAATCAATCGAACGCCCAAATAATATAACTATATAAAACTGGTGCGTACATTTGGCAGGACCGAAGACTACCCCCGTAGGTAATAAATGTACGTAACAGCTCCCTTATCACCTCCCCTTAAAAAAATTAATTCTATTAATTTTTTTCGAACTAATTACTCGAGAGAGGTGAGTCAAAACTACAACAAGATTTTTGACATGCATAAAATTATATCATATTAAGAAAAGAATATTAAATGAAAACAATATAACTAAATGATAGTATGCATTAAAGCACACATCCACCATCGACCTACTTTGGAACGATGTGGTAATATTCGAAGTAAAAGAAGTTGAAAATGAAAATGAAATAAACCATAAAAAAAGATGATAATAAAATTCAACCAAATTTTTTTTAAAAGAAATTTGAAACATATGATTTCAAAAATGAAAATGAACAGCAACACTGATGATGATCAATGATAAAAGAATCAATAAAACAGAAAATTTTAAAATACAACATGCAAAATGAAACAAAGCATAATTAAACACTTTAAGAAGCAACGCACTTACTATTTCCTAACACTAGTAAGTTTGACTAGTTATCTAAAAGTGAGATATCATGTAGTGGGATACGTGAATACACGTATTGCGAGACACTAATAAAGTTAGTAGATGTGTGATTTATAATCAATCAAATTGATTAAATTGAATTATAATAATTAGTAGTACTTAATTTATGAACAAATAACTAATTACTAATTTATTCTAAGTGATTTCAATTTCACTCATTGTTAATATTCTTTTAGAACTAGTTAAATCGACAAGAATATGTTCTCAATGTACCATGTCTGAAATACGCTTACGAACACGATATGTAGTGTAATCTGTTCCATAACAATAGTGAATGTCTATTTGTCACTCTTACCAATGTTTCCATACTAAAAAAAAATGTTACTTTAATATCACTGTTCCCGTTCTAACAAAACGTTACTTCACAAGAAATAATGTTATAATCCATACGTAAGTATATTCTGAAAGTTATATATATACGAATACTGCAGAACTACACATAGTCTCCACAGATGTATAATCAGTGACCATGTACAAAGTTATTCATGTTTCTGTGAGGACGTTTCACCATCTGGAAGTGGTTTAATTTCGACATGTTCACTAGGGCATCTTGAAAGACAGTCTGCAAACACATTCTGTACTCCAGGAATAGCTCGTATCTCAAAATGGAACGCGCGTAACGCGCTGACTTTGATGACTTCACGTTCCCTGTGTTCAGTGCTGTAAGAGCTTTCTGGTCGGATTCCACCACAAAGTGTGATCCGAGGAGATAACGATCCAGTTTTGTGATTGACCAGACAAGAGCGAGGAGCTCTTTATCTAGAACGGAATACTTCATCTCGCTCGTCGTAAGCTTTCTGGATACGTACATAACCGGAAATAAGGTGCCTCCGTATTCCTGCATCAAAACTGCCGCGATAGCGTAGGAAGAAGCATCACTGCGAAGAACAAAGGTGAGATCTTTGTTAGGCAACCTTAAAAAAGGCTTATTTGAAAAAAATTGTTTTATATAATCTAAAGCCGTTTGATGATCCTGCGACCACTTTATTACATTAGTTGTACCTTTTTTTAGTAACGAAGAAAGAGGTGCAGTTATAGTAGACAAATGAGGGATGAATTTAGAATAGAACTGTATTAGTCCTAAGAGCGACCTCACTTGTTTTTTTGTCTTAGGTGCTGAGATGTTTAAAATTTTAGAGACGTTACTGTCTTCTGTATACATTAAACCGCGACCTATACGGTGACCAAGAAATGAGATGTCATGAAAACCGACAAAAGCCTTTGAAGGTTTCGCTGTTAAGTTATAATCCCGTAAGGTAGAAAGTAAAGATTTTAAACCCTGAATATGTTCATCCCAAGAGTCACTGAAAAGACAGATGTCATCTATATAAGTAATGACATCGGGACGATGAGACAATATGCGGCGCATCATGCGTACAAAGGTAGCTGGCGCATTCATTAGACCGAATGGCATAAAATTCCATTGAAAAAGACCCCGTGGCGTCGAGAAAGCGGTGAATGGCTTTGCTTTAGGGGTTAATGGCACTTGCCAATAACCCTTTGAAAGGTCAAATTTCGAAAAGAATGTGGCATGAGATAATTTCTCTAATAAGTCGTCTAAAAGAGGTAATGGTTCCGCATCGAATTTTGTAACTTTGTTTAATTTCCTGTAATCTACGCAAAGACGTATATTGTTGTCCTTCTTCCTAATGATTACCATAGAAGAAGAATATGGTGATGAAGATGGTTCAATTATATTTAATTGAAGCATCTCATCCAATTCCTTATCAACCTTATCACGAAAGTGTAAAGGAATAGGATATGGGCGAACTCGAATCGGTGTATCGTCAGTCAGAATAATGTCATGTTGGATGACTGACGTATGACCTGGGATGTCAGTGAGGACATCCTCATACGTGTGTAGAATATTAGAGACTTGCTGACGTTGATCATCAGTAAGAGTAGATGAGATAGTAACATCATTCCATTTCTCAGTGGAATGGAGTGGTACAACTGGTATTGGTAGTTGTACATCATCGAAAGAAGATTCCTCTTCTTGGATGACTGACAAACTAGAATAGTGTTGAATAGGAGGTGTAGGATCGTCAGTTGCTTGGAACACTGATTGTAGATAATCAGGACGTGAGTAATATTCCTTCAACATATTAATGTGGAAGGTTTTATGTTTACCATTAACATCAACGATGTAGTCGACATCGGATATTCTTGAGATGATCCTGAAAGGACCTCTCCAGGTAATTAAAAGACGATTATTATGCGCAGGGAGTAATACAAAAGCTTCATCACCAGGTATGAGCTGGCGAAGACGTCTATATTTGTTTGCAAATAGACGAGCTTTTTCTTTGGCTTGTTCGGATGATGCAGTAGCTAATCTACAAGCATCTATGATTCTCTTTCTCAGAGAGATCACATACTCATAAGAGGACTGAGTTTCCTCTTCAATATTCTCGTCAACCAATAAGTCGTGGATTAACGACATCGGACCGCGTGGTTGCATGCCGAAAACAAGTTGAAATGGAGAAAACCCCGTTGCTTGATTTTGTACTTCGCGATACGCAAAGAGACAAGCGGGTAGGACCCGATCCCAGTCTTGGGGATGGTCTTGAGTCATCTTACCCAACAACTGCTTGAGTGTCCTATTTAGACGCTCAATTAACCCATTTGACATCGGATGATAAATAGAACTTAGAGATCTGTCTATACCTAATGTCTTCATAACTTGAGACATGGATTCAGAAATGAACTGAACCCCATGATCCGACAAGATTTTCCGTGGAAAACCAATGCGTGAGAAGATTAACATCAATGCCTCTGCTACACTGGCAGATGAAGTGTTCTTGAGAGGGATGGCTTCAGGCCAGCGAGTGCACATATCAATGCACGTAAGAATATGCGTATGCCCTCTAGCAGATGGTAGCATAGGACCAATAATGTCTATAGCCATTTTATCAAATGGTCTAATCGGGATGTCCGCAGCTTGAATAGGAGCCGCATGAAATGGACCCCGTACCTTAACTTCTTGACATATCAAACAGGACCGACAATAGAGAGTGATGTCCTTATGGACGCCTGGCCAGTAGAATGCCGAAAGCACTCTGGATTTGGTACGCGAAAAACCCATATGGCCCGCACATTGCGAGTCATGCGCATGTCGTAATATACGAGATCTCATACAGGATGGGACTATAATCTGAGAACATAAGGATGAATCCTTTTCTCGTATTACTCTAACCAAAATCCCATTCTTAAGTATAAAATCATGTCTAGATTTTGCAAGTTTGTTGCTGGTATTATTTTTGTTCACATACTGAAAATTTTTTTTTAATGAATCATCATTCTTTTGCAATGTTGCAAACAACTCCCGTGAAATAGGAGCATCATCATCACAAGTGGTATGAACTGTAGGTTCCATAGGTGTATCATGCGACATATTAGTAGCTTGCGCTCTAGTCACTACTGCATTTGCAGTTTGAATATGTCGCTCTTCCCATTCAGCAATTTGCTGTGGTGTACACTCTTTAATACCATGTATGCGACCAAGTATTAAATCACAAATTGGATTCGGAAGGAGACAAGCTTGAATCTTTCCTGAAAAAAATGGTGTATTAAGATCAATAATAGCAGTGGCAAATGTTTCAATTGTGCCACCAAACGTTACACATTTGACAACCCGGCCCGTGGCACAACTTGGGTTGATCAGCGAAGTCCGGACGCCGACTGTGCTGCAACCTGAGTCAAATAGGAGAGAGCATGAAATATTGTTGACAAATCCCTTGTTAAACTTAAGAGAGCCCTGTCCCTGGTGTACTGACGCAGCAGTGGCCGTACAGACTGCAGGTAGACTAGGCAAGGTATGTCCGCAACGCAGCGTCGTGATCGCCCTGGGCTGGAAAAGAGTAGAGCATTCTGAACAATCTTTGACTTGGGTACAATCAAGAGAACAACACATAGCATTATGAGTTTCAGCTCCTTTACCCTGTTCAATGTTAGCCTGTGTATCACTAAAAGCGACATTAGAATGTCTATTCGTATTACTCAACGATCTATCTCGTCGACGCGATCGATTTTGATTTTTGTCATTAAAATTGCCATAATTGTAGTTTCTGCTAGAGTTAAAATTTGGATGAGTCCGATAATTTGTATAATTATCGTTATGATGTTGGTAAAATGGTTTATTTCCAAAAAATTGTTTGTTTTGCGGACCCTGAGATCTTGATCTCCAGTTTTGTTTATTATAATGTCCTTGATTATTTTTAAAATTATTGTTACCAAAATCTCGCGATCTGTGAGCCTGGTTCCAAGAAACATTAAATGGAGCAGATTGTTGAAATTGCTTCCCTTTGTAAAAATTACCATTGTTAAAATTGTCATTATTTCCCTTATTGACATATCTGTCAGCACTAAAAGAACGATTGCGTGAAAAATTGTTTTGTTGTGCTGCAAAAGCAACAGGCAATTCATTCTTAATCTGTGCATTACTTAGATCCATGTTTGGGTGAGCAGTGCAAAAATTTTTAGCATGCTGTTCTAAGTTTTTCATAGATAAAGGTTTCCGTTCGTGTAAAAATGCGAGAAATGTAGGATTTACAGACGAAAGTACCTTATCGCGCATCAGTAAATCGAAGAGACCTTCATACGACTTTTCAATTTTGGATAATTCGATCCATCTTTCTAATGTTAGTCGTATTTGTGACAGAAAATCACTAAAATTTCTGCTAGATTGAGGTAGTAATGTATGAAATCTTGATCGATATTGGTCTTCTGTCATTTGGAATTTTTGCAGAAGTGCCGCTCTAAGAGCATTATAGTCATTTTTCTCACCAATGCTGGTGGTATGATAAACTGCTAATGCGTCCCCTGTAAGTAATCTGGATAAATATGTACAGTATAGAGCTTTATCCACGTTATAAGACACACAAGTGGCCTCAAACCTATCCAGGAAGAATATCACGTCATCAGACGGGGGATTAAATTTTGGTAATTTAAGGTGAATTTCCTTAAAATTATCATGTCTGGATGAAGTTTGGCTTTCAAAAGTTCTCTGAGAATTAGATTCCTGAGTTAACCTAAGTCTCTCATATTCTGACTCTGCTAATTTCAGTTCATGCTGTCGTTTTCTTTCATTCTCTTCCATCTCAAGCTGAAGTCGTTTTGTGTTTTGTTCAGCTATTAATCTTCTTTCTTGTATTTCTTTTTGTTTAACTTCCATTTCAATTTTAAGTCTTTCTTCAGCCTCTCTTTGCTTCTGTTCTGCCTCTCGCTGAAATCGTTTCTCTTCTAATTCAGCGGCTAATCTCATTTTTTTCTCATTCTCCTCCGCCTCAATCCTTTTTTGATCTGCCTCAAATTTCAAATTTTCCAAACGTAAAGTTTCTAACCTTCTCTGATCAGCTTCTATTTCTTGAGCTTTCTTATATTCTGCAAGTGCAAATGCTTTTGCTTCCTCAGGAGCCATCTGAAGAGCCTTTGCTTGCTTAATGAAATAGTCTAAGGTAGCCATTATTCAATTTTATTATGTAATAATACTACTTAAAATTGTTACTACAACTAGTGGTTTTCGTTCCTGTTCTAGAACGGTAAAATCAATTTATATAATAGGCAATAATATTAATAATGTAATTTATAACATGAAATGGTGTGAAAGCAATAACGTGACAGACAATAGCACAATACTGACACGACACGATAATCAAGACAAATGACTACAGTCGTAGAAATCAAATAAAATAAAATGTGGAACTAAAATAGAATGTCGTAAAAAATTACGATGACATCTACGATCCAATAATGCACAAGACAATTGACAACACAGTGTAAAAAACATATGCTTTGTAAAAAACTGAACGACAGTCAGGTAAGATGGACAATAATCACATACAAAATACATCATGAAAATAAGGTACAAGTAAAAATAACTACCAAAAACAACAATTAAAACTTGACGAAACAGCTAAAACAGTCAGGTGTCACAGACTACCAGACACAGTGGACCAAAGATCCTTCTATGCTCACGCATAGGAACATTCCACTGCGGGAAGTCTGCAAAATAATGTCCTACAGAACACTTAAGACGGACCTGTGGTGAAACTGGTAATTTCCCGTCCTAAGTCGCCATTCCCAACCTCCCACGAAGAATACACAACATATAACACTTAACACGAAAAATATGAATGTGGACATATCACGGAAGGCACAACTAAGCGTAATAAAGTGTACAACGGAAACACGTTATACTCATCTCGCGTGCAGGTAAAAAATCAATGTGCCTCGTCTCCGTGGATGTACGTCTGCAGATAAAATACTTCGCTCTGCGTATTCAGCACCAGCTCGCACGCAATAATGATGAAGAGATGATCTCCAAGTAATCAGTCACTGTGAAACTTGACGTGGAGGTTGATTGAAGACCTTGACCTTGGTAAACGTAAGTTGAATCTGATTTCTCATCCCACTGGGTTCCAAGTTCGAGATGTTGGTGACTTGAAAGTTAAAATCTTCTTTTCAAACGATAATTTGGATGGGTACGTTCCTTTGAAATTACTTCCAGACCACACTGGCCACCAATTATTGTTGACTCCGTTTTATCGTTGAGTTCAGTTTATACTGGTGAAGTGGTAGCTTAAAACGCGAATGGTTAAAATGAACGAATGTCAACAATATTCTTCAAACGAACTTCAACAAGTAGTATTGAACTGGGTGAACTGGGCAAGTACTGGCAGTACAGAAGTCGGTGGTGACTGTACATAGATTTTATTCAACACAGCACATACGGAGTGGACAAGACTAACATCGTCACAGGCGCAGAAATCATACGTCAACATGTTGATAATTACTTTTAAAGTTCCTGAAGATTCTCTACTAATAAAGTCCTCTGACTCAAGTGACTGAGGATCACAAAACTGTTACCATATACTATTCCGCTCATTCAAGTCCATTGACCTTCCTTCAAGGACGTACATCATGGTAACGTATTCATACTCCAGGATAAAATTCTTCCATATCATACTTCATAATCCCAGACTTTCTCCATACATCCCGTTATATATAGTATATAGTTTTCAAACAAAGTCATACATGATAATACGAACAGGTTAGAGATTCCAGTTGACTAACCTCTCCCATTCTATGCCACGCTTCTGGCATTGTAGTAACAGCATATTAAACATGTGAAGCATATAAATTCATTAACTTGATTTCTTGTAGGTATTCTCCCTCTACGAAAAGATTCAAAGGCTATCGACTCCGTGTGTCCAATTCTAGGAATGTCATCTACGATGAATTCCCGCTAGACCATTAATAGGAGCGGCCTGATACTTTAATGTACATAAATAAACATGCCATAAGAAATGGGGCGACACTTACTTTATACTTCCACTATTGACTTCGCCATGAAGATCAATAGATACGAATACAACTGATGGCTACTTCACATTTGCCAAGAATCAAAGGATAACACAGCGGACGACATAAATATCGTCCGAGCTGCCCCATTCATGACGTCAGAAACTACTCAACTAGGTTACACGTGCGTCCAAAGCAACTCACCCTGCATTGTGCACGTCAGTGCGTGAATCAATCGAACGCCCAAATAATATAACTATATAAAACTGGTGCGTACATTTGGCAGGACCGAAGACTACCCCCGTAGGTAATAAATGTACGTAACAGGCAGATTTGTTCCAAACCTATCGTCTATCACTGCACCTCTCTCAACTCTACTGAAGAAGGGATCACCTAATATGGTACGCTGGTCCCCAGAATGCCAATCTTCATTAGATAACATTAAAACATTATTTTCATCTTATCCTATCTTAAGACGTCCCACTGCTAGTAAGACTTTCGTTCTTCGCAGCGACGCCTCATCCACAGGAATTGGGGCCGCATTGATGCAGGAGTATGATGGAACTCTGCATCCAGTAATCTATGTCTCTAGAAAGCTGAATTCAGCAGAACGGAATTACTTGGTACTAGACCGAGAATTATTGGCTATGGTCTGGGCGATACTTAAACTTCAGAGATTCCTTCTTGGCGCCAATTTAATTGTAGAAACGGTCCAAAAAGCCCTAACTGCTATACAGAGTAAAGACTTGAAGAGTTCAAGATCAACTCGATACGCTATTGCTCTTCAACCTTTTCTCTTCTCTGTTCGAGCTATTCGTGGTGCGGATAATGTTATGGCAGGCATACTGTCTCGATGCTCACAGAATTCTACTTGACACTCATGCCTGTATTTTCTTATACATAGCGGGGTTTGTTATATACCCATAACACTGTTATACATTAACAGTCTGTTATTACATTGGCTTGACTCTCTTTAATACATTCTGGTAAACACTTTGTATTACTTTCTCGGTTACCGTCTCTAGCGTAACTGAAGAAGGTTTGATTAGCACTATCTAAAGGCCGGTATTTTACATGGCCACATTTCATAATTAGGAAGTACAATTAAGTGTTATATATTGTAGAATCCTACAGTTGTCAAACACATGTGTTTCATTTATATCTTCTCACAGCGAGGCAATGCTGTTAGACGGAGAATATCTATTGCTTACAAGTATCCCTTCATGAGATGTCCCTGTTTACCATTACGGATAGACGCTACCACACAGTGTTCTGGGACTCTGCATATCATAGCTTAGTTGTATTTGTAATGGATAGTTATTAATGTTATAATCTATTATACGATGTTATGTTATAGATATGATGCTATGTCTGATATATCCTTTAGAAGATATATGTTGTTGTCACTATATTGTTGTACATCACAATGTTAAAAGTATAATACGTTTATGACACCTCTAATGTGGTAATTTATTATTAGACATGGCGATATTGTATTTTTTTTGTGTTGGTATATAAAGACATACCTATAATTTTTTTTCCTGGCATTGTTATGTTGCCAGCACTTTAGTGTGCTATGGTGGCAACTTCTTTTTATAATTATGTTAGTAGTATGAGAAAATATTTTCTCTAACTTGGTGTGATATAATTTTCCTTCTCACCCAACGCTCTATCGTGCGCCAGTATAGCACGGTATTATGGCATTGTAATTGTTATGCCTTTCGTTAGCGCATTATTTATGCGTTATGAGCCTGGTGCCTGCGTCATCATGCTCATTATTTTTTTAGGGTGTGTTAGGGAATTTATGTTATACACGCTATAGTGTTACAATGGTATTTATTTATGCATTGTATTGATTACCTTGTGATATATTTATATCTAGGTAGTTGTATGCTACAGCCCACTTTGTTCTGATATATTTGCTTTAAAAAAATGATGTTATTACTTTTTTCCCGGGGGGTGCGGTAGACTGTTAAGAGTCAGTTTGTTTTAATGTGCCCGCTTTATTCTTCTTCTTATATTTGTGGTCTAAGGGAGTTTACCAGCAGTTTTATTTTCTGGAATAAGGTTGATTTAGTGGTTATATCCCCTTGGGTTTACTTGGGTCCAGCTATATGTCCATATAAGGTTCTGTTCGTGGAGTTTCTTGGAACAGTTTTGAGAACATTCCTGTAGTGAACGAAACTCATGTCGCGCGATTTATCTGCGCATGCGCTATCATTTGGGCGCGGAGAAAAGACTGGTTTTGGAGTCGGCCGGGCGTCTTAGAGCTGAACGGAGGTTCAGTAATTCTTCTCTGACCCTGTGAACATATTACAGTGTCCTTTGTGTGTTTAGAGAAAAGGTTGAGATTTCCCCTTTGATGTAATTCTGACATTTATGGAGAGCCTAGGATGGCGTGTGTTTTGTGGTGTTATTCTTGAAGGCAGTCAAGGTAAAGATACCCTTTTGAACTATGTATTTTTTTGCAACCAAGTACTTTATAATTTAATGCTACCAGCCTAAGTTAGTAGGCTGATGCTAAGGCGATTTTCTCCAAGTGGTGAAGAGAGTCCGGGAGATTATGGGAATCGTATTATTATAGATGCACCTACTGTGTTTGGTCAGAGGAAGGACAGAAAAGATTATATGTTGAGCCCGCACTCATACGGCTCGTATTGTTATAGATGCACCTACTGTGTTTGGTCAGAGGAAGGACAGAAAAGATTATATGTTGAGTCCGCACTCATACGGCTCGTATTGTTATAGATGCACCTACTGTGTTTGGTCAGAGGAAGGACAGAAAAGATTATATTTTGAGCCCGCACTTATACGGCTCGCGTTGTTATGGATGCATCTAATATGTTCTGTCGGAGGAAGGACAGAAAGAAATTATATATTTGAGCTCGGCGCTCATGCAGCCTATTTTCGCCAGAGGGTTACCTGGCTTATCCCGTCATGGGGATAGACATAAATTATTGACATACTTCTAGCACTATGATACGTGTAGGCTGCCCAAGAGTTATTGTCATTATGATTGTACTGGACTTGTTGCTATGTCTATGAAGTGCTTGAATAAGATACCAGTGACAGTATGCTTGTCTGATGTTCGGATGATGTCTGTTGTCGACGTGATGTTACAGTAATAAATCGTTGAACCGTATAGGCTGTTCCCTACTTCACTGACTGTTGCCGTCATTTTCGACGGAGTTTCATATGTCAAGTTATTTGTCGTATTTTCACCCTAGTCAAAGGTGGATAATTATGTCTTTACTTTGCAATGTCAGGTTGATTTGGGGTTATCTTCCCTTTTGGTTCTTTCAGTGCGTTTGACCTGTGTGAAGACAGGGTCAAAGATAAACAGTTCGGGGCTTATGCCCATGCGCAGATTTGAGCGCCAAGTTGAGATACTTCCGTCAGGCCGGGAGGTAAGCTGGCTTCTGAGGGACGAAGGTCCATTGTGTTTTTCGGGGTAAATCTTCGAAGTGACTGCGTTGGCAGGTCTCCCCAGTGATTCTCTGTGCGTCGGAATGACGACAGAGTTCCTTATTATGTTCTGAGGATTCGGTTCCAGGTAATAACGACTTTTTCCATTATTACGCTTTCGGTGGCAGAACATGTTAGAAGATTACCTAGTCTGTGAACTACAGCTCACCGGTCCTACATTTCAGAACTTATATTGTTGTGCTCAAGGTAGCCATCCAAGACTATTAGTCTTTATATTATCCAGAAGTCCAGTGACGAAGTTATATTGTGGGAACCGCAGATTGGCGGTATTTATGTCTACATAAGCATTACTGCAGGGTTGATGTTAAACCTGCTTAGAATAAGTACACAGATGACGCCATAACGAAGCCTGTGTTAAGGCTAATATATTACAGCCTGATAATGTGCAATTGGCGGGGAAAGCCAAGTTGTACCTGTATGTCAAAGTGATTAAGGTATCTGACGCGTTTAGTCAGAGATACCAAAGCGGCATTACGAACTGTCATCGAAGAACATTATTATTGACCATGTACGAATATTGGAATGTTTGCCAGCCCTTTTTGAATGCCTGATGTATACCTAACGATCTCCGGTCAGCATGACCTTGTTTACACTGACTGTTCCTGTTGATGCTATGTGTGTTGTCGTCAATAAATGTTTTGGAACGTGCCAGCAGTGTTCAAGCATCCTTGACTACTGCATGTGAGTGTATGGGTTGCATTACACCACATATACGAGCCTAAACACATTCGCGCCTTCATTCGCACCCACACTCAGCTCATCATACGCCAGCACTACACACCTAACAACATGTATGCTGTCTTATGCAAGTGATCACCTCTACAAGAGAGAAAAAGACAGTTACATTTCTGTTGGACCAGTTCCGTGGGCTCTTCTGCTAAATTTATGATGTCTCCAGTGTGGTCCAGAAATTTACATTTCTGGTAGGCCAGATCTGTGGGTCTAAGCTGGACAGAGCGAGCAATTAACATTATTGGTGACATTTATGTGATTCATACACATACTCTACACTTCCAAGTTTTGGCTACACAGGACAGTTTAAACAGTGCTAGCATTTATGTTATAATGCTACATAAACCACAACATTACAAGTACTGGAGTTAGCATCGAGGCATTTGCTACGTGGACCACAACTGCAAGACGAGTCCTTTTTGTAAACGGTACCGCTGGTCGTTTGCACGCTTCAGTCAACAGACTTTTCAACGTACGAGCGTTCAAGTTACATGTTTTGAGGTCAAGTTCCTGTTTGTAAACAGTACGTGAAATTGTAAACATTCGATGTGCAAGACTCAAGTTTCGAGAAGGTCATAGTAACTTTATGTTCGTGAAGACCACTTCATGCTACAGTGGATCTGACATTCAGTGCGCGCTTGACATTTGGTTTCTGTGTTCGCAAGGAGCAAGAAATTTACTTTAGTTTCAGCTGTGACTGAACTTGTTCTGCAACACATTGAATTGATTGCTATATATATTTATGTTACTTCTACTGTTGTTGTGTATTTTTCTTGTGTTCTTTTGCGGGTTTAAGGTTGGGCGGTGTCTATTATAAGAGATACCACGGTCTATAAGATATAGTGGTCTTATAATAGCGTTCTGTAGGCGCAATTTTCTTAATTGAAAATTTGCTAGTGACAATTTGTTGCTATTGGTGTTAGCCGTGATGTAACTGTACTTATCGTTGTTTTTGTAATATTTTTTCTGTTTTTCAGTTTTGATTTCATTTGTTTGTATCTGTAGGTCTCTCCTTTCTTTTGTTTATTTCTTTACACCTTTTTTGTTTATAACAGTGTTGCCATTTGTCTTGTTTACTTTTCGCGGTCATCATTACACATTTGTGTAACATTTTCTTTACTTTTTGCTGTATTGTTTATTTGACTTCCGCGAACGTTTTCGGTTATTGTTCTGTATCTTTGTCTTTGTATTTATGATTGTACTACATTATTGTCAAACACAGTCTACATACATATACTTGGTCATGTATTATTATTATTATTAATAAGGTACACTCTTCATATAGAGATTGTTGATAAAATATTATTATATAAGATGTTTATACAAGTTCTTTGTTAAAAGACTTGTTGTCCAAAGATTGAGACAAGGTGGAATACATATGAAAGTTCTTTATAAAAAAGACTTGTGCCCACAGTGAGTGGGATATAACGGTATTATTTTCCACAAGTACTTAAGTGATTATTTGTTATATTATAAACAAGATAACCATACAAGGTCTTTGACTAAGACTAAGAGAGTGAAACAAAGTGAAGTGAGTACACAAGTCTAATAGGACAGACTTGTCTCCCATTGAGGTGGGATAAGGTAATTTATTTAATTTTTCAGGTTTCTGATCTCATTAGACAGAATGTCTAATTTGGATTCCTTCATCCAGCAAGGGTTAACCCTTGGTAAATCTGGTAAAGAATTGGAAGAATATTCAACTGCTCAATTCGCCATGGCATTAAAGTCGGAAGAAAAGAAACAAAAAGAGGAAATTAAATTGAAAGCAGAAGCTGAACTAAAGAAGCTAGAAGCTGAGAATAAAAGATTAGAACTTGAAGAGAAAAGGTATCAAAGAGAGGCTGAGGAGAGAAAAGCCCAAGCTGATGAAAGAAAATTCCAGATGGAAATGGAGGAGAGAAAACTTCAAGCTGCTGCTGAGGAGAGAAAACTTCAAGCTGCTGCTGAGGAGAAAAAACTCCAACTTCAAGCTGCTGCTGAGGAGAATAAACTCCAACTTCAAGCTGCTGCTGAGGAAAGAAAACTTCAGGCTGAGGCTGAAAATAGAAAAATGGAACACGAGGAAAGACTCGCAACTTTGGAGTTAGAGAAATTGAAATTGGCGAGTTCGGGTGCTCATCAAACAACTTCGAGTACGACAAAGGAGTTTGTTAGTAGGATTAAATTACCTCATTTCAATCTTTTAAAGGATGACGTAGCGGATTATCTAGATAGATTCCAATTTTTATGCGATGCGCATAAGGTAAAAAAGGAAAAATATATTGAACAACTGATGGAATTTTTTACAGGTGACACAGTGACTACTCTTATGACAATAGACGAACATGACAGGACTAATTATGATGTTGTCAGACCAGCATTGCTAAAAAAATATCAACTAAAAGAAGATTATCGTCTTCGTTTTAGGACAATGTTGCCAGAAAATGGAGTAGATTTCTCTGAATTTTTTCAAAAATACGTCGTACATTTACACGATGGGTTGAGTTGTCTCAGACTGAGAAAACATATGAAGGCCTAATGGACTTATTACTTCGAGATAAGGTTTTGTCATCTGTTAATGATTCTTTCCTTGCATTTCTTCATGAGCGTAAGCCTAAAAACTTAAAAAACATGGAGGAATACTGTTGCCAGTACGCCACCGCGCACCCCCATGCTACAGTTAGCAATTGTAAAGTGAAAGAAGGGTTGCCAGTTGCTTCGGCAGCACCATATGGCTCTAATTTCAATAAGAAATTTCAGGGTGCCCAACAAAACTGGAATAGAAAAAGTAATCAGAATTACATTCATAAGCAGAGTAATCCAACATATGATGGTTCTTCTTCTAAGAACTGGAGACGAGATGGGAGTTCTCGTAATTTTGGTGGTAATAATTTTAGACACTTTCGCAAAGGTTATCACAATAAAAACTACCCAAGCTTTTCTGCTCGGGATAACCATTCTCGACGTCAAGAATATGACGATGGTGAATATACAAACCGGGATTCAAACCGGAATGATAATTACAATAGACAATATGATAACAATTACAGGGGAAATGATAATCGCGGTAGACCTAGATATAACAAAAGAAAAGCTTTCCAACAGGCAAACTCTGCACAACAAGAGTTTAATGGAGCCTGTAATCAAGGAAATGATAGTGGGAACTCTAATGCTATCACTGGTTGTGCTTTCGATTTTGGGAGAGCAACTGAATGCCCCAATGCTCAACATTGTTCGAGCCATCGTCTGTATCTACCTTAATTTGTGGTCACCCTCTTCCCGCTCTTCCTGCTACAGTTGCGCATGATGGGAGAGGATCTCTCATCTTGCATAAAGGTCTAGTGAATAATAGGCTAGTCTCAGTGCTTTTTGATTCTGGTTGCACTACTGTCGGGGTTAGGCAGTCTCTGATAGATCCTCGCTGTTACTCGGGAAAGGTGGTCAAATGTGTTACGTTTGGTGGTACCATGGAAAAATATCCTACTGCTATCATTAGCATTGACACTCCTTTCTTTACAGGAGATGTCCACGCGTGTCTTCTTCCTAATCCTATTTTGGATCTTATAATTGGTCGTATTCATGGGGTTAAGGAATGCACCCCGCAACAAATTTCTATTTGGGAGGAACTAAATATCCAAGCGGTCAATGCAGTGGTAACAAGAGCTCAAGCTCTTAATCTCCCAACTTCATCTGATGATAGTAATGGAGTTGATAGCCAAGATGATCACTTGGTGATTTCGCATGACACGTTTGCTAAACGTCAAGAAGAGGATCCTTCTTTGAAGAAATTCTTCCTTCTCGCAAAGAAAGGGGATCCCAATCAGAATACGAATCACAAATCGTATATCACTATGAGGAATGGTATATTGGTACGGATGGTACAACACTCGGACAAGTCTATGCACTCGCAAATTCTTGTACCTAAATGTATGAGAGCCTTAATTCTTCAGCATGCACACGATTCTCAGTGTGCTGGACACATGGGTTTTTCCAGAACTAAAACTAGAGTCCTTGCGTCTTTCTTTTGGCCATTTGTTAATAAAGACATACGAATTTATTGCCGATCTTGCAAAATTTGTCAAGAGGTCAAGTCTAGGGGTCCGAGACATGCTGCTCCTATTCAGGCTGCAGATATTCCGATTCGGCCGTTTCAGAAGATGGCTATAGACATCATTGGCCCGTTTAAGATTAAGTCAGCCAGAGGACACCAATTTATCCTCACTTGCGTTGACATGTGCACGCGTTGGCCAGAGGCTATTCCTCTGAAGAGCATATCAACTGTCGATATCACTGACGCTCTTTGGCTCATATTTTCTCGGCTGGGATTTCCCGGAGAAATACTATCAGACCACGGCACTCAATTGATATCGGACACTATGTCTCAGGTGATGGCTACTCTGGACATTAAAAGATCTCTCAGTAGTATTTATCATCCAATGTCCAATGGATTGGTTGAACGTCTTAATAGGACACTAAAGAACCTACTAGGCAAGATAACGGAGGATCATCCTGACGATTGGGACAGGGTCCTACCTGCAGCTCTCTTTGCTTATAGAGAGATTCCCAACGAGCATACAGGATTTTCTCCTTTTGAACTTGTCTTTGGCGCGCAACCGCGCGGTCCTATGTCCTTGCTACACGATCCGATCACTGCCGATAATATTGACGATGATACACAATCGTCATATGAGTATGTTATTGCTCTTAGGGAGAAAATTATCGAATCATGCAGGTTAGCTACTTCATCATCAGAATTCGCTAAAGAAAAGGCTAGGCGATTCGCTAATAAGAAAAGACGCCTACGTCAACTTTGTCCTGGAGACAAAGCGTTTGTCTTACTTCCCACGAGGGAAAACAGACTTCTCCTTTCTTGGAAAGGTCCATACACTATAGTCTCTAAAATTTCAGATGTCGACTATATTGTCGATGTTGATGGAAGGCATAAAACCTTCCATATAAATATGCTTACTGAATTTATTGAACGACCAGACTATTTACAGCCTATTTTCCAGGCGACGGACGATTCTCGAGTCCAACATGGTCATATCTCATCTCTGTCTGTTATACAGGATGAGGAAACTACTTTTTCTGACGTTAACTTACCTCTTCCCGTTGTTCCACTTAATTCTACAGAATCATGGAAAAACGTTACCGTCTCTTCGAACTTGTCTTTTGAGGAGCAACGTCAAGTATCCTCTACGCTACAATCATATCAGGATGTCCTTATCGACATTCCTGGACACACATATGTCATAGAACATGACATCATACTTACTGATCGTAATCCGATCAGAGTAAGACCATACCCAATACCTATTCATTTTCAAGCACAAGTCGAGAAAGAATTGGATGAAATGATTCAACTGAAAATAATTGAACCATCCACTTCAGCTTATTCTTCGTCGATAGTTATTGTTCGAAAGAAAGACAATAACATACGTCTTTGCGTTAATTATCGCAAATTAAATCAAGTTACGAAGTTCGATGCTGAACCTATGCCTTTATTGGATGATCTACTTATTAGACTTTCTAAAGCTAAATTCTTTACTAAACTAGACTTGTCGAAAGGTTATTGGCAAGTCCCACTGACGGAACACGCCAAACCTCTCACTGCTTTTTCGACACCTAGGGGTTTGTTTCAGTGGAATTTTATGCCTTTCGGGCTTATGAACGCCCCAGCAACTTTCATGCGCATGATGCGACGAATTCTATCGTATCGTACAGATGTCATCGCATATTTGGACGACATCTGTCTGTTCAGTGATACTTGGGAAGAACACTATTCGGGTTTAAACGAGGTACTATCTACTCTACGCGAGCATAAGTTAACAGAAAAACCCTCTAAAGCCTTTGTTGGGTTTAGTGAAATCTCTTTCCTAGGTCATCGGGTTGGTCATGGTCTGTTGAAGACAGAGGACCAAAACATTTCGAAGATATTAAATATCTCGGTTCCGAAGACAAAAAAACAAGTACACAGTCTCTTGGGATTAATACAATTCTATGGAAGATTCATTGATAATCTATCCTCCATTATGGCACCACTTTCAACGTTGTTGAAGAAAGGTTCTCCTAATATGGTGCGTTGGTCCCAAGAATGCCAATCGTCATTGGATCAGGTTAAGAATTTATTCTCATCTCATCCTATCTTAAGACTTCCAACGATTGATAAGACTTTTGTCCTTCGTAGTGATGCCTCTTCCACTGGGATTGGAGCGGCACTAATGCAGGAGTATTCAGGAACTCTGCATCCTGTAATGTATATCTCTAGGAAGCTAAATGCGGCAGAAAGGAATTACTCGGTTTTAGACCATGAATTGTTGGCTATGGTTTGGTCCATTCTTAAGCTACAAAGGTTCCTTCTGGGCGCGCATTTCTTTATGGAAACCGACCAAAAAGCTCTTACGGCTATGCAAAGTAAGGATTTGAAGAGCTCGAGATCTACTCGTTATGCTATTGCTCTTCAGCCTTTCCATTTCACGGTGCGAGCTATCCGTGGTTCGGATAATGTGATGGCGGACATATTGTCTAGATGCCCACATGATACAATTAAATCTTGTGTCCTAGTTTTCCTGATACACTTTCAGACTTAGGTCTGTCCTTAATATCCTAATATATTGTAATACAAATGTTTTACTATTTGGATGATGTATAAAGAATTTAATAAATTTGATTTTGTCCATCCATTAGTGATATGTTGCTAATATAGCATTGTAATTCATGATATTTGTATATTGCTATAATTATAGTATTTAATAATGTTTGATATGTGTCTTGGTATTGCCAGCAACTCAGGTTCTTTAATGATACCTCCTGAATTTGTTTTGCTTTGAGAAATATTTTCTCTTATGTTGGGAGATGATTTGTATCCTCTTCAGACGCTTTATTTGTACGTCCATTGTACCTGATATTAGGTTCATTCTTTCATGAGCGCATAATTGATGCTTGTGCTGTCTTGCTCATGAATATATTTGAAAAAAAATGTGTCATTTTTTTTAACAGGGGGGTGTAGTAATATGTTGCCGCCATTTTCGACGGAGTTTCATATGTCAAGTTATTTGTCGTATTTTCACCCTAGTCAAAGGTGGATAATTATGTCTTTACTTTGCAATGTCAGGTTGATTTGGGGTTATCTTCCCTTTTGGTTCTTTCGGTGCGTTTGACCTGTGTGAAGACAGGGTCAAAGGTAAACAGTTCGGGGCTTATGCCCATGCGCAGATTTGAGCGCCAAGTTGAGATACTTCCGTCAGGCCGGGAGGTAAGCTGGCTTCTGAGGGACGAAGGTCCATTGTGTTTTTCGGGGAAAATCTTCGAAGTGACTGCATTGGCAGGTCTCCCCAGTGATTCTCTGTGCGTCGGAATGACGACAGAGTTCCTTATTATGTTCTGAGGATTCGGTTCCAGGTAATACCGACTTTTTCCATTATTACGCTTTCGGTGGCAGAACATGTTAGAAGATTACCTAGTCTGTGAACTACAGCTCATCGGTCCTACATTTCAGAACTTATATTGTTGTGCTCAAGGTAGCCATCCAAGACTATTAGTCTTTATATTATCCAGAAGTCCAGTGACGAAGTTATATTGTGGGAACCGCAGATTGGCGGTATTTATGTCTACATAAGCATTACTGCAGGGTTGATGTTAAACCTGCTTAGAATAAGTACACAGATGACGCCATAACGAGGCCTGTGTTAAGGCTAATATATTACAGCCTGATAATGTGCAATTGGCGGGGAAAGCCAAGTTGTACCTGTATGTCAAAGTGATTAAGATATCTGACGCGTTTAGTCAGAGATACCAAAGCGGCATTACGAACTGTCATCGAAGAACATTATTATTGACCATGTACGAATATTGGAATGTTTACCAGCCCTTTTTGAATGCCTGATGTATACCTAACGATCTCCGGTCAGCATGACCTTGTTTACACTGACTGTTCCTGTTGATGCTATGTGTGTTGTCGTCAATAAATGTTTTGAAACGTGCCAGCAGTGTTCAAGCATCCTTGACTACTGCATGTGAGTGTATGGGTTGCATTACACCACATATACGAGCCTAAACACATTCGCGCCTTCATTCGCACCCACACTCAGCTCATCATACGCCAGCACTACACACCTAACAACATGTATGCTGTCTTATGCAAGTGATCACCTCTACAAGAGAGAAAAAGACAGTTACACTGACTTCTACATGTGGTGTGAAGAGTGTGTGTAGTAAAAGAATTGTTGAACACGAGCCCATACCCATTCGCGTTATCTGATTGATCTACTCACACACACACACCTTTAGTCGGCCATCTGTGTAAGCCCGACGTCAGCTGACTCTTCATTATCAGCGACCCTTACATCACACCACCTACAACCAAACAGTCCTATACAGAGAACTGCTACACACATGTAGACAACAGTTATACAATATAGATAACAAAAGGTCAAGGTTTTATAAATAGAAGTATATTTATATTTTATTTTCAAACAGCAGTAAAAAAACATATGAGCAGGGTCACATATTGAGAGACGGTTATGTTAGATGGAAAGAGTGAGGCGTGTGCAATTTTTATTAATAATTTCAAACAACAGTAACAAAGGGGACATAATGGAAGAGAGCTTTTTTTAGATGGAAAGAGGCGAAGTGGTAACATTGTCGGCGTGTACCTGTCTTTTTATGTATAAATAGGACAGGGAATTTTCATTGTTTGGTGAGTACATCTAAAAGTCTAGCTTATTGTGATGTGTTATTGAGCTCCTTAGTACAGTTGTCCCACCCCGCGCTTGTTGTGTAGTGAGAACCTCCAAAAAAGTGTGTTTGTCTAAGATGTTGTGATGTTTACTGAGCCCCTTAGTGCTAGATTTATCGAGCTCCCCGAAACAACCCAGGGGTTCTCTTCTTGTATAATTTCCTACCCTGACATTTCTGACCAACGATTCGCGTTTTACCTTCACTAGTAAGAAACTCGAATCGATGGGCCACGCATAACTTCATGCTTCACCAAAAAAAAAAACTTTACAGGAGCGATTATATGTGTACTTTTCACTGTCGCTTTTAATGAGGCCATACCGCAAACTTGTGTAGATTGACCAATTATTTTGGAGGCAGTGTATTCTTAATCAATAACAGGAGATTTTTGTGTATTTCATGAAAGCTTAAGTATAGGTGCACCGGCCAAAAGTGATATCAGCAGAACGTTGTTATCTGTGTGGATGTTCATAGAGGGTGACGTCAGGGCTAAATATTGCTATCTAGAAAAGCTTAATAAAATTCTAACATGCAGAGTTTTGCGTATTGGTAGACGAAAAATCCTATCTGCAACGGGATTTACCTTTGTAAGACTAACATTTACTTTTGTAAGACTAACCTTGCTACTTATTTCTGTTCACTTCATTGCAGACAAGCTCAAAACACAAGAGAGCAATAGTAGAAATGTATAAAAGAAGCATTCCTTTGTTCGTGTGTTCGAACCCCTGGGATTTAAGGTTTCACTTTTTTTACACGTGCGGCATCTGATGCTAGGTTTTATATTGTCTCCCAATCGTTTCAAACATGCGGCGACCACGGAAATTTAGTACATTAAATAAATGTAACTAAGTATTTGTTCCAGTTATCAAACGGTTATCTACTTTTTTTGCCCTGCAATTTTCAAACTTTAGTGAAAATTTTTCTTCCAAGCATCAAAGAGGGTCCCAAAATTTTTCCCAGTTCTGCTCAAAGGTTCCAATCTGTAGGTAAACAGATCAGCTGTCAAATACTTCTTTAAATATTTCTTGCAGTTTTCCAAACTTTTCATTAAATATTTTTTTTCATTAAATATTTTTTCCTGTTGTCAGTACTTGACAATGCAAATAATTCTTGCAGCTGTCAAACATTTCTTGCACTTGTCAAATATTTCTTGCATGTGTCAAATATTTCTTCAAATGTTTTTTCCACCAGTCGAATAATTCTTACTTACTTACTTAGTCGTTCCCCTTCTACCGTGAGGTGTAGAGGTTTGGAAGAGAGGGCGCCAGACTATTCTATCAGCTGTCTTCTTCCTGGCCTGCTTCCATTCTAGTCCTCGGTCCTTCAAAGATTGTCTAATGTTGTCCTCCCAGCGGACTCTGGGTCGTCCTGGGGGTCTGGATCCCTGGCTCTTTGTTTCCCATGCTTGTCGTGGTAGCCGATCTTCTCCCATTCTGCAGACATGGCCAAACCATCTTAGTTGGGACTGTTCTACTTGGGTCTGCAGCGGGTGGGATTTTAGGCCTTGACGTATCGTCTGGTTGCGGACCATGTCTCTTGTTACTTCAACCACCTTCCTCAGATACCTCATTTCTGAGGTTTGGATCTGGCTTTTGTGGGTTGTAGTCATTGCCCATGACTCGCATCCATATGTCAAGACTGGGACATAGGTGGAGCGGTATACAGCCATCTTCATTTTCTTACCAACCTCTTTCTTGCTGAGGAATCCTCGATTTATAGACTGAAAAAGTCTCACAGCCGCTGCTTTTCGAGTGGCCAACTCTTCTTTGATGCCTCCCTTTCGGTCTATAATAGCTCCGAGATATTTAAAGTGGTCGACCTGCTCCAGGACCTGTTCTCCCAACTTAATCTGATGTCTTCTTTCTTCTCGTGATATCACCATGGATTTTGTTTTAGAGCTGCTTATGACCATCCCTCTCTTCTCCAGCTCTTCCTTCCAGACTTGCAGGTTGGATTGGAGATGTGTCTCTGATTTAGCAATCAAGGCAACGTCATCAGCAAATGCCAGCTCTGAAATACAGACCTCTCTCTTCTTCCAGTACCCCACTGAATACTTTCTTGTTCTCTCCTTACATGCCTTGATGACATCGTCCATGAGGAGTATGAAAAGATAAGGTGACAGGATATCACCTTGTCTTACACCAGTGGTGGTCCTGAACTCTTCTGACTTATAGTTTGCTGTCCTCACATAATTTCTGCAAGACTTGTAGAAGCTCTGTATAGCATGAATCAGAGGTGCTGGAATGTTCTTCCTTGCCAAACAGTCCCAAAGTTTGCTCCAGGGGACCCTGTCAAACGCCTTTTCCAGATCTATGAAACAAAGATGGATCTCACTCTTATACTCAAGGGCCTTTTCACTCAGCTGCCTGAGTGTGAAGATTAGGTCTTGAGTACTTCGGTTTGCTCGGAATCCGCACTGGACTTCATCCAATTGTGGCTCAGCTAGGCATCGGAGTCTCTGCTCTAGGATTCTAGAGTAGATTTTACCAGGGACACTGAGAAGGGATATGCCTCTGTGGTTTCCACATTGTCGATTGTCACCCTTTTTGAAAATCGGTGTTATGATGGCAATCTCCCAATCCTTTGGTATGGTCTTGTTGCACCACGCTGCCTGTAGGACACTTAAGAGTAATAGGTCGCCTGATGCTCCCATGTACTTAACCATTTCTGGTGTTATACCATCATGCCCTGCTGCTTTGCCCATCTTGATTTTCTACAGTGCTGCCTTCAGTTCTTCCATCTTTATGTCATCTTCACCACCATTGGTTTTCTCTTCTGTGCTAGTGGTTATCATTTCTGATGCTTGACCTTGCTCACCATCAAGGAGTTCTGAGAAATATTCTTTCCATCTTTCCATTACTTCCTTCGGGGCAGTAAGCAATTTGCCTTGCTTGTCCTTTATAATTTGAGAGGGCATTGTTTTTCCTTCCTCATGTTCTTTAGGGTCTTATAGAACAATTTCTGGTTTTCTTGCGCATCTTTTTCTAGCTTTTCTCCTAATTCTTCCCAGGACTTTTGTTTTGCTGCTAGCACCTTGTTCTTTGCTTCTGTTCTGAGTGTCACATATTCTCTATTTGTTCTGCTGCGTTTTTGACTCCTAAGTATTGTTTCCATGCCATTTTCTTCTCTCTTATTTTCTCTTTGACTTCCTCTGTCCACCAAGGTTTCCTCTTTCTCTTGTTCCCAAGTCGGACTTCACCACATGCTTCTGCAGCAGCTGTCTTTAAGGTGTCCTTGAATTTGAGCCAGAGGGTTTCCAAGTCATCAGGTCGTTCTTCTGTGTTGCTCACCGCTGTAGCTATAAGCCCCTCATATCTGGTCTTAATTTCTGGCTCTCTCAGCTTGTAGGTCATAATGCTCATTTCTCCTGCTCGTTTACTTGGTTTCTTGCATGATGTTGGGCAGTTCCTAGGCTGTGCAACTCTTTCAGTTGTTCTTTTGATTGTAAGCAGGTAGTGATCACTTCCAATTTTTGGCCCCCTCCAGACTCTTGCATCTCGGACATATCTGAATGAGCTTCTCCGAACAATGGCATAGTCGATCACTGACTTCTCATTCTTGGTTGGTTCACATCTAGTGTATGCATGTATGCGCTTGTGGGGGAACTTTGTGTTTGTAATGATCAGATTCTGCTTACTGCAGAATCTAAGGAGTCACTTTCCATTGTCATTGAAGTATCTTCTCCATATCTTCCGATTACTTCACCCCATCTAGCATGGTCATTTCCAGCTCTGGCATTGAAATCTCCGAGCATGATAATTTCATCTAGGCAGTCATCCACTGTCTTTTGAAGTAGCTCGAAGAATTCTTCCTTGACCTCTGCTCTCTCATCCTCATTTGGCCCATACACTATGACCAGGTTGACTATGGTTTCTCCTTCTTTTAGTTGCACAACCATAATGCGCTCCGAGACAAATTTCCATCCCTTGATACTATCTTTTTGATTTTTGGCCACAATGCATTCCACGCCCCCTTTAGCTCTTTCAGATATGGGTACACCACTGTAGAGCAGCGTTTAGCCATCGAGATCCATGACTCGTTGTCCCTTTTTCTTCGTTTCAGTTATAGCCAGAATTTCTAGTTTTGCTTTCCTCATCTCTTCCACCAGCTCCTCTTCTTTCCCATTTATGCTTCTTGTGTTCCATGTTCCATAAGTCGTAGTCCGTTCCAGTTCGTCGCCTTTAGATTCCGTCCGGTTTTCTCTCTTATATTTCGCTTAATCTTGATTTAAAGCAAAAAGGTGATTGGCCTGTTGTGCCTTTGCATGGTGGAGGGGCTGCCTCCTTACGGCCTCAAATAATTCTTACAGTTGTCAAATATTTAGGCAAATATTTCTTCCACTTGTCAAATATTTCTTCCAGTTGTCAAATATGTATGCAAATATTTTTTCCAGTTGCCAAATATTTCTTCAAATTTTTTCCCACTTGGCAAATATTTCTTACAGTTGTCAAATATTTCTTCCACTTGTCAAATTTTTTTGCATGTCTCAAATATTTCTTCAAATGATTTTTCCAGTTGTCAAATTTTTTCCCACTTGGCAAATATTTCTTACAGTTGTCAAATATTTCTACAAATATTTCTTCCACTTGTCAAATTTTTTTTTGCATGTGTCAAATATTACATCAAAGGTTGTTTTTCCAGTTGACAAATTTTTTTCCACTTGACAAATATTTATGCAAATGTTTTTTTGCCAGTTGCCAAATATTTCTTCAAATTTTTTTCCACTTGTGAAATATTTATGCAAATGTTTTTGTCAGTCGTCAAATATTTCTTCAACATTTTTTCCACCTGTCAAATAATTCTTACAGTTGTCAAATATTTATGCAAATATTTGTTTTGTCAAATATTTAGGCAAATATTTTTTTCCAGTTGTCAAATTTTTCCTCAATTTTTTTCCACTTATCAAACATTTCTTCAAATGGTTCTTCCATGTGTCAAATATTTATGCAAATATTTTTTCCAGGTGTCAAATATATCTTTCCAGCTGTCAAATATTTATGCAAATATTTTTTCCAGTTGTCAAATATTTCTTCAATTTTTTTTCCACTTGTCAAATATTTCTTACAGTTGTCAAATATTTATGCAAATGTTTTTTTCCAGTTGTCAAATATTTCTTCAAATGTTTTTTCAAGTTGTAAAATATGTCTTCAAATGTTCTTTTCTAGTAAAATATTTCTTCAAAAGTATCTTCCAGTTTTAAAATATTTCTTCAAATGTTTTTTTATCCAGCTGTCAAATATTTATGCAAATGTTTTTTGTCCAGTAGTCAAATCTTTCTTCAAGTGTTTTTTTGCATGTGTCAAATATTTCTTACAGTTGTAAAATATTTCTTCAAATGTTTTTTCTAGTTGTCAAATGTTTCTTACAGTTGTCAAATATTTTTTCAAACGTTTCTTGCAAGTGTCAAATATTTCTTCAAACGTTTTTTCTAGTTGTCAAATATTTCTTCAAATGTTTTTTTCTAGGTGAAAATATTTCTTCAAATGTTTTTTCCAGTTGTCAAATATTTCTGCAAATGTTTTTTTCTAGTTCTCAAATATTTTTTACAGTTGTCAAACGTTCCTGCCATGTGTCAAATATTTCTTCAAACTGGTCTGCCATGTGTCAAATTTTTCTTACAGTTGTCAAATATTTATGCAAATGTTTTTTTCCAGTTGCCAAATATTTCTTCAACTATTTCTTCAAAGAGGTCTTGCAGTTTTCATTTATTTCATCAATTGACTAATCCAGTTGCCAATATTTCTTGCAGTTTTCCAAACTTTTCATTAAATATTTTTTCATTAAATATTTTTTCCTGTTGTCAGTGCTTGACAATTCAAATAATTCTTGCAGCTGTCAAAAATTTCTTCCAGTTGTCAAACATTTCTCGTAATTGTCAAATATTTCTTCTAGTTGCCAAATATTTCTTCAAATAGTTCTTGCCATTGTCACATATTTCATCAAATGACCAATCCGGTTGTCAATATTTCTCGCAGCTGTCAAATACTTCATTAAATATTTTTTCGTTAAATATTTGTTCCTGTTGTCAGTACTTGACAATCCAAATAATCCTTGCAGCTGTCAGCAATTTCTTCCAGTTGTCAAATGTTTCTTACAGGTGTCAAATATTTCTAACAGTTGTCTAATATTTCTTACAGTGTCAAATATTTCTTAAAATATTTCTGCTAGTCGCCAAACATTTCTGCAAAGGCGACCATCTTTCATGTGGCGGATATGGCCAAGCCAGCGTAGTCTTCCATGTCTCAGCCGGTTATACAGGCTTTGAAGGCCAGCACGTGACAACACCTCGACATTTGACACTTTATCTTTCCACGAAATGCCGAGGAGGTGGCGCAGACACGGTAGATGGAAGGTATTGAACCTTCTTTCTTGCTTAGCATAGATTGTCCATGTCTCACTGCCATATAGAAGTGTGCTGATGATGCATGTGTTATATACCACAGCTTTGGTCTTCGTTGTGAGTTTGGAGTTTCCCAAGACACGTGATGTGAGGTGGATAAAGGTAGCTGCAGCTTTGTTAATGAAACTATCAATTTCGGTGTCCAGAGAGAGTTTGTCATTGATGATATACACAAGGTATGTGTGATGCACCCACACAACCCAGCAGGGCCGACCCAGTTTTAACTGGGTACCAGAGGAACTCTGGGAAGGTTAAGGCGGCCGGTGTGATGCTGACAACTGTAATAAATATTTGACAACTATTAGAAATATTTGACACCTGTAAGAAACATTTGACAACTGGAAGAAATTACTGACAGCTGCAAGGCTTATTTGGATTGTCAAGTACTGACAACAGGAAAAAATATTTAATGAAGTATTTGACAGCTGCGAGAAATATTGACAACCAGATTAATCATTTGATAAATATATGTGACAACGGCAAGAACCATTTGAAGAAATATTTGAAGAAATATTTGGCAACTAGAAGAAAAATTTGAATAAATATTTGACAAATACGAGAAATGTTTGACAACTAGAAGAAATTTTTGACAGCTGCAAGAATTATTTGAATTGTCAAGCACTGACAACAGGAAAAAATATTTAATGAAAAAATATTTAATGAAAAGTTTGAAAAACTGCAAGAAATATTGGCAACCGGATTAGTCATTTGATGAAATAAGTGACAACTGCAAGACCTCTTTGAAGAAATATTCGAATAAATATTTGGCAACTGGAAAAAACATTTGCATAAATATTTGACAACTGTAAGAAATATTTGACAACTGTAAGAAAAATTTGACACATGGCAGACCAGTTTGAAGAAACATTTGACACATGGCAGAAACGTTTGACAACTGTAAGAAATATTTGAGAACTAGAAAAAAACATTTGCAGAAATATTTGACAACTGGAAAAAACATTTGAAGAAGTATTTGTCACCTAGAAAAAAAACATTTGAAGAAATATTTGACAACTAGAAAAAACGTTTGAAGAAATATTTGACACTTGCAAGAAACGTTTGAAGAACTATTTGACAACTGTAAGAAACATTTGACACCTAGAAAAAACATTCGAAGAAATATTTTACAACTGTAAGAAATATTTGACACATGCAAAAAAACATTTGAAGAAATATTTGACTACTGGACAGAAAACATTTGCATAAATATTTGACAGCTGGACAAAAAACATTTGAAGAAATATTTGAAAACTGGAAGATACTTTTGAAGAAATATTTTACAACTAGAAAAGAACATTTGAAGACATATTTTACAACTTGAAAAAACATTTGAAGAAATATTTGACAACTGGAAAAAATATTTGCATAAATATTTGACAGCTGGAAAGAAATATATGACACCTGGAAAAAATATTTCCATAAATATTTGACACATGGAAGAAACATTTGAAAAAATATTTGATAAGTGGAACAAAATTTGACAAGTGGAACAAAATTTAAAGAAATATTTGACAACTGGAAAAAAAATATTTGCCTAAATATTTAACAACTGTATGAAATATTTGACAGGTGGAAGAAATATTTGACACATGCAAAATAAATTTGACAAGTGGAAGAAATATTTGACAACTGTAAGAAATATTTACCAAGTGGGAAAAAATTTGAAGAAATATTTGGCAACTGGAAAAAAATATTTGCGTAAATATTTGACAACTGTAAGAAATATTTGACAAGTGGAAGAAATATTTGCATAAATATTTGACAACTGTAAGAATTATTTGACAGGTGGAAAAAACATTTGAAGAAATATTTGACACATGCAAGAAACATTTGAAGAAATATTTGACAAGTGGAAGAAATTTTTGACAGCTGCAAGAATTATTTGCATTGTCAAGTACTGACAACAGGAAAAAATATTTAATGAAAAAAAATATTTAATGAAAAGTTTGGAAAACTGCAAGAAATATTTAAAGAAGTATTTGACAACTGATCTATTTACCTACAGGTTGGAACCTTTGAGCAGAACTGGGACAAATTTTGGGACCCTCTTTGGTGCTTGGAAGAAAAATTTTCACTAAAGTTTGAAAATTGCAGGGCAAATAAAGTAGATAACCGTTTGATAACTGGAATAAATACTTAGTTACATTTATTTAATGTACTAAATTTCCGTGGTCGCCGCATATTTGAAACGATTGGGAGACAATATAAAACCTAGCATCAGATGCCGCACGTGTAAAAAAAGTGAAACCTTAAATCCCGGGGGTTCGAACACACGAATGAAGGAATGCTTCTTTTATAAATTTCTACTATTGCTCTCTTGAACATCAATTTAAAGTAATCAGAGGTCATGACGCTCAATGTGAGCAGCTCTGGGCCCATATCAGTAAGGGATCAGCAACTTGTACAGACAGACACCTTCACATACCTAGGATGCATAGTAACACCAGACCGTGGGGCAGGCAAAGACATCAACATCAGAATGAATAAGGCAAGAACAGCCTTTTTAGCCTAAACAACATTTGGAAGTCCTCTCAATACAGCATTAGCACAAAATTAAGATTATATCAGAGCTGTGTGCTTTCTGTGCTTCTCTATGGTGCGGAATGCTGGACAGTTACAGAGAAGGAAATGTCGAAATTGTCCTCTTTTCACACAACATGCCTAAGAAAAATTCACCGAATCTTTTGGCCGAATACCATCACCAACCAAGATCTGCTTATTCGGAGCAAGCAAGAGCACATGCACACCATCATAGCTGGAGCTGGGTTGGCCATGTCCTCAGAAGAGACCCCGATGCCATCACAAGAACCGCTTCTTTGGACCCCTGAAGGAAAACGAAAGAGAGGCCAACCAAAAACAACTTGGCGGAGGACTGTGGAGGCTGAGATGCAAAGAATGAACCAAAGTTGGGGCACTGTACGAAGGATGGCCACCGACTGAGCAAAGTGGAACCAATTTGTTGTTGCCCTACAAGACGCCACTAGGCGTGATGGCCACAGACTGTTTTGACGGTCGGCGGCTAAGGATCAAAGAAAGAAAGAAATACTACTGTTGTAACACTGATTTTTGATAAATGAAAGGAAGTGACTTAAGGTCCACCGCGGCGGATACTTAAAAAATATTAAAACCCCGCCGTGTACATACATATTAAACATCGAACCCTGCATGTTGAAGATGGTGAAGTTAATTCTTGGGGAAGCCAGCGAGATAAAGATGCGACAAATATCTCTGTCCAATAACACTATTCAGAGGCGCATTTCAGATATGTCCATAGACATGAAAGAGCAGATTTTGAATGAAATCAAAGTTTCTCCATTGTTTTCTTTTCAAGTTGATGAATCAACGGACGTAAGTTATGTTCTCAGTTGCTTGTCTTCGTGAAATATATTCATTCAGATGGCATCAAAGAGGAGTTCATGTTTTGTAGTGCGCTTGAAACTACTACGAAAGGTGAAGATATTATGGAGAAGATAAATACCTTTTTTGAAACTGGAGGACTACAGTGGAAAAACGTCTGGGGGGTTTGTACAGATGGAGATAGAGCTATGCTAGGGTCAAATTCGGGCTTTCAGACAAAAGTGAAAGAACTTGCTCACCAAGCAAAAGGCATTCACTGCATGATTCACCGATATGCTCTTGCCAGTAAGACTCTTCCAGCTCCTCGGCAAAAGATATTTGATTCTCTGATCAAAATTGTGAATTACATCAAATCTGGAGTCCTCAACACCCGTTTGTTTAAAGAACTCTGTATAAAGACATTAATTCTGATCACGAAGTTCTTCTTGTCTACACTGCTGTACGCTGGTTGTCGACAGGAAGTGTTGTCAATCGTGTCTTTGTGTTGAAAAATGAAATCAAGTTGTTCCTGGAAGTGCACGGGAAACATGACATTGTGGCTTACTTTAATGATAAAGCTTGGAAAAAAAGACAGGTTAAATAAGCTGAACCTGAACCATCAGGGACAGGAAACACACATCCAATTTCAAGACAATCTTCGGGCATTTGTATCCAAGCTGTAAAAATGGCGTCGGAAAGTAAATCTTGGAAACATTGCCATGTTTGAAAAACTCTGCAGTGTGGTAGAGGAAACTGAAGGTGAACTGGATGAGAATCTGAAGGAGGAGATAACTGGGCACCTTGAATCCCTTGAAAAGGAATTTCAGCGTTACTTCCCTGAGCTTACAGAAGAAGCTGCACTAGTACGAAACCCATTCGCTGCTTCCCTGAATGTAGCCAGCATTCCCGATGAAGTACAGGGTGAATTCTTGGATCTGCGGAACGATTCCTCGGCACGTAATTTGTTTTATGAAAAATTGCTGATTCAGTTCTGGTGGGCTATGTATCGGTCATATCCAAATGCCACCATGCTTGCCTTTCGAGTTTTACTTCCATTTGCCTCTACCTGTATCTGTGAGAGTGGATTTTCAACGCTTCTTCATATCAAAACAAAAGCAAGAAACAGACTGAATGTTGAGGATGACATGAGGTTGGCTTTAATTAACAAACATTCAGCCGCGAATTTTCAGATAAAGAAGCCAAGAAAGGTAGATCTGATAAAAATCTAATAAATGTAGGGACGAGTAAATCAGAGATTAAGAGCTTAATTAAGGATTTAATAACAGATGAATGAAAAGCAGAGTGATTTTGTTCGTTTTTTTTTTTAAATTCAACGTATAAGCATAAATGGGTTATAATTAGGATATATACTGGTGTCAATTCCAAATAATATGAACAACTGCCGATATGAGAAAGTGGCATCACATTTGTCAAATCATTGTAAATAGGGACAATCACAATTATGCTTACACGTTAAATAAATTTTTTTTTAAATGAACAAAATCAAGAAGACACTGAACAAGAATAACATTAAAGTGGAGGGGTGTAAAGACCTGGTGGTTCCAGTTATATAACTGACTTTAACAGATATATAATTGATTTTCATCTGTTAAAAAGTCATATGCATTGTAAGAACAGCACCAGACCTTCACATTCCCAGCCACTATATATTAACATTTGTTCGTGTTAAATATTGTTTGACTATACGTATTATGCAGCTCCCTAGGTCTGTCTATTCTTAGCACCTCTTCTATATCTGTAGGTAAGTTTGATGCTTGCAAATAATCTAATATTGGTATTCTCATTTGTTCATACCTCTTACATTTTAACAAGAAATGTTCTATATTATTGTCTTGAAGACATCCTGCACAGTAAGGTTCTTCTATTCTGAAATAGCCTTTTCCCAGCTGTAGTCTGAGCAGTTTCTTATTACTGGGAATTTTCAATTCCCTAGATATCTGACATTTTCTTGTTGGAGCCTTGAATATCTTATATGCATGTCTTCCTTTCAGATTTTTATCCCACTCTGCTTTCCATTCATCTGTTATTAAATCTTTAATTAAGCTCTTAATCTCTGATTTACACGTCCCTACATTTATTAGATTTTTATCAGATCTACCTTTCTTGGCTTCTTTATCGGCCTTTTCATTACCTTCTATGTCAACATGTGAAGGTATCCAAGCAATTAAGACTGAACATCCTCTGGAATATAAGTATGTAGTAGCCAGAAATATCTCCTCTGCTATATCAGGTCTACTACATTCTCGTAAGTTTCTAAGTGCTTTAATTGTTGAAAGAGAGTCAGTAAAAACTTAGTTTTTTGGGAGGGTTATTAGAGAATATTTCTAGTGCTTTTAGTATTGCCACCATCTCTGCAGTGAAAATGGCTGTATTTTCCGTGATGCTATATTCTTTTGCCATTTTCCATATTGGAATATATATTCCTATCCCCAATTTGCCATCCTCTCCCTTGGATCCATCTGTGTACACAGTAATGATGTCTTTTGATATTTGTTGCATATATTTATTGGCTGTGTTTTTAATGTTTTCTATATTATTTGTTTTCTTAAGTATCTCTGCTAGGTGGTAGTCCATGCCTGGTTTCTTGATCTCCCAGGGTGGAATCACTGGCTTGTATTCACAACTGTTATTAATTTCTCCATACACTTCCATCCTGTAGGGTATCTAGAGGTATTCATTGGATTGGCCTGAGTTGTTAGTTGGCATCTGGTAAAAGCTGTATGTGCTGGGTGAGACATATTACATAACTCTGTTCATTTTATTTAGTCTTAACTCCTTTCTCCGTAATTCTAAGGGTAGAATTCCTAAAGCCACCTCTATAGCTCCCATTGATGTTGATCTGATTGCACCTGCTATTGTACATAAAGCCTGATGCTGAATTCTGTCTAATTTAATCTTGTTACTGTGTGCACAGAGTCATATATTATACTTCCATATCTATTTTTTCTCTAATAAAAGATTTATAAAAATTGAGCATTGTCTTAGTGCTTGCACCCCATCCATTACCTTTCAAATATCTTAATAAGTTAGTCAATCCTCTGCAAGACTCCACTAGTTTATCTATGTGTTTATTCCAGTTCAGCTGTTGGTCCAATATCATTGCTAGATATCGAGTGGTTTGCACTATATTAATGGTTTGCCCTTGGATATTTATCATTTTATGTCTATAATTTTACTAACAGGGCCGCAGATACGGGAAGTTGGGGGATTAAACCCCCCCCCCCCCCTCCAGGGTTTGGTGAACAACATTTGTGGGGAAATTATACTGTACCAAACATGTTTTGTGCCGAAATTTTTTTATAACACCCCCTCCTCTTTATTAAGTCCTATCTACGGCCCTGAGTACTAATGACATACTAACTTGTTTAACCTCTTTTATACTCGGCCCAAGGGTCAAGTGATTAACTGCCCTGGTAACGTAGGCATGACTGCATTGCCTTAGCATCTGTCAAATAGACAGCGACTGCTGAATCTATCAAGTCTTCCCCCTGCTACATACTGTCACACAGGCCGGACCACACATACTGCTCACCGTCAAGGTGGTTTTCCAGAATCTCTCCAGTTTCTTAGTTACATCGCACGTTCTGACAAACAAAACTGACCTTATACAGCCAAGCAATGATGGAAGTACTACTCGGTGAGAAAAACGACATCCAAATACTGTAATAATTGCTGTTTATCACACATCGCATAGCAGCTTCCAACAGAGGACGATACAACTTTTCTCGACACCATTCTACTACCAGGGTTTCCTCTACAAACCAGTCTGGCTTCTGTGATTATGGTACATGGCGTGATGGGCATACCGATATGACAAAAAGCACACTACATCAAAATAATTATAAGAAAGATAGGTTTTTCCATTGTTAAATCATCGACGTGGTGGATTTTATTAAGAGGACAGATCATGGATATGACTGTTACACTGCCTGTCGTAATGAGAATGAGTATATGATAGAAAGGGCTATAAGCCGTTCAATGTTTGTATTACACTTCAGAAAGATGGTGGCCAGGTTATGAATCAACCTGAGAATGCAAACTCAGCAGTTATTGCAAATGCTGATTTTGCTGAAAATTACAAGAGTGTGAATGATTATTCTTCAATTGGTAGGTCATGTCCAGAGACACACACTATTACTAACACTAATACTTGCACAGCGAGCTGTTCACATGACGTGAAATCTAATGTTACTCGTGCGCAGTTTCATTTTGGTCGAGTTTCATCTTTTCTCCAAATGCATGGTGACTGCACAGTTATCGTGCGTAATATTTCATTAAGTGCACCATGGTGGTCACTCGGTAATTTTGTTTTTAGTCAATCGGAGATGTAAGGTCTTGTAGCGAGAGGTTTAGATGTTATGAATTAATGATATCCTGGACAAATAGGTGTATCACAGGATACCAGGATAGTGCCAGATAAGAGACTGGTCTTATAAGTAACACCCCCTTCTCTGAAAAGAGCAAGGGTGTATAGACATCCAAGTGGGGTCAAGCTATGCAAGTTCCCAGAGCAACAGATGATGTACTCTGAGTCCCCAACTGCTATCTCTCTAGATCCCACCAAGATTAACGATTAATGTTGTGTTATGTTTTATTTGACTAGTTATCTAGGGGTATTTTAAAGTATACTACTCGTCAAAAGTCAAGGGCCATTTAGAAAAACCTTGGTTGAAACCATAAAACAAATCTGATATAAACGTAATTGGTATCAGTCAAAACGGCATTTATTGAATACCAAATTGACATGTCACGTAAAGAAATAGAAACACACATTCAAACGCAATGACTCTGTGAAAAAATGTGTCACCCACCTTTTAAAAAGTCACACAATAGATATTGAACAAATAGACATTTCAAAATCGGGTATGACCACCGTTTGCAGCAAGGCATTCAAGACAGCGTAGACGCATCGAGTCCACAAGGGTCCGAAGAGTATCCCGAGGAACAGCTTGCCATTCCTGAAGCAGAAATGCAGTCAGCTGTGCAACATCCATTGGCAGGGGGTGATTTGTTGACAATCTTCGACCAAGGACATCCCAGAGGTGCTCAATCGGAGAAAGGTCAGGTGAATGAGCTGGCCACGCCATCCTGATGATCCCATGTTGCTGAATAAACTCATTCACCACACGAGCTCGATGGGGTCGAGCGTTATCATCTTGGAGGATGGCATTACCACCTATGGCCCCCAGAGCAGGCTGAACAATTGGTCTCAAGATTTCGTTCTGGTATCTTGGGCCGGTCAAGTTGCCTTGGATGATGTAGAGTGGTGTCCTGCCGTGTCTGTAGAAGCCTTCCCAGGGCATGACAGAACCCCTACCATAACGATCCACCTCTCGAATTGTGTCATCAGTAAATCGCTCTCCTGGTCGTCTCCAAACTCGAATCCTGCCATCATTGAATGACACAGTGAAGCGAGATTCATCAGTGAAGAGAACTTGACTCCATTGTTGCCTTGTCCATCGGATGTGCTCGCGACACCAAGAAACACGGGCTCTGCGATGAGCAGGGGTAAGAGGGATTCTGACTGCAGGACGTCGAGCAGCCAGTCCAAATTCATGTAAACGTCTGCGAATGGTGCTTTGACTGACATTAACATTTACAGTTTGTCTCAGCTGACATCTCAGAGTGGAACAAGTCACTGTTCGATGGCGCAGGGCTGACAACAAGAGGTACCGGTCATAATGTCTATTGATGCATCTAGGGCGACCTGGCCGGTGGCGATCCTCCACATTACCTGTGGCCTGAAATCTCTCCAAAATTCTTTGGATAGTAGAGTGACACTGCAAGCCGTCTAGCAACCTCACGGACAGATAAACCACTTTCAACCCACGCTATAGCCCTCATTCTTTATAAGGTGTCAAGACTTCTTCTCGGTGGCATGGTTTTTGCAAGTGATGAAACTACCCTAAGTCTGCTGATTGTAAAACAAATTAAGAATGAACTCTGTTCACGAAAAGTCGACATTGCACGTGGAATGTCAATCAGCACGATTACTTCACCTGTTTGGTTCTACGGAAGTTTGAAAAAAAAAAAAAACAGATTAAAAATGTGAATTTATGGTCGGCAAACCAAATTGCACGTGATCACCATGGTTGTCGGTGAGTTGTTTTTATGCTTAACGTACATAGAGGACTGTCAGAGGAAGATATTGCACCCATTTTTACTAAAAAAACTTCCTTCATTTAATCATTCTATGCGCTTATATAAAACTAAAAGTGTATTGAAAATAATAGGGTGGCCGTTGACTTTTGACGAGTAGTATATTTACTGTAATAAATTTCAAATACAGAACTTTAAACAAAACTTATCAAGCAAGTCTGAATGAAATTATGTACAATTTTATTTGTCCTGAACCGTAAAATCTTTTCCGGTCAGGAATACTCAAAAGAACTGTAATGATATATACACTTAAAAATAAATAAACTGGAAAGAATCTTCCCTCCTGAATAACAGGTGAAGTATTACTAATTTTCACATAAAGTCTCTACTACTAGGTTATTCACTTTCTCTGGCTGGTAAGAGTCACATAAGTATTGTTAGTCATTGTTTTCTTCATTAAGGGATATTGTTTATAAGTATGAAAGTTTTTTTCTGGATAGAGCTGTGCAGTGAACCCACATTCACTTATCTGGGATCCTGGTAACTGATGATTTCTTCTCCACCTTCCCTGGCCACACAAATTTGCATCTCAAAGTTTGGAAGCTGGGCGTAGTCCACAGGCTTCCTCACAAAATGACAGGTGCTTTCCTAGCACTAGTGAGACATAACCTGGAATGATCACATTCCATGAAGGTATCTGCTTCAGTTCACACACTCACACTCAACATCACAACTTACCCTTTCTGTAATTGTGCTAACAGGTTGCACTGGACAGATAACGTCTCTTCCTACCGCCAGTTCCATGTGAATATTCTTTTTCTGTACTAATTCTATGATAGAATCCTTTGCCCCATGATTGGCTTCCATACCATAATTGGGTTAAGTACACAACAGTAAGTGACATCTTGATTACTTCATGTCACCAATTCCTGTACTTCTATCCTATATACATGATCAATGTGTGACTGTAGGAGAAAATATGCAATCAAACACACTAACAGACTCACAATGCTCATTATGCCATAATTTGCAAATATCTGATACTGTTTCCCCTTTTTCTGACCTGTCGTATTTGAAACTAAAACTACACACCTTTACAACTAGGCCAAGATGGCAGCAACACATTTGTGATTTCACTTCCTACACATGCCGAACACATATACTGTTCAAAAAAAGAAACGCATAGCTATCCGAGGGCGTGTTTTTATGAGTTTGTAAGTAAAATTTGGTGCTAGGGTATATAAAAACCAGCCTCAAATGTTCTTTACAGTGTCAAATGCACGTGTTGACCTGAATTGCGTTCGTTTTTGTAATCGTTACAACGGAGTGGTCAATAGTGTTTATGACGCAATTTTTGACCACAGCTCATGTTGCGCGCACGTGAAAGCAACAAAATTTGGAGTAAACACTATTCACTGACTACGCAACTGAAACCCTATAAAACGATAACGCTACACACACAAAATTCAGTTCATTTTCAAGCAGACATTTATGGCGTATCTATTGATAAATTTAAGGAACATTGCTATTGGCCGACTGCATGCAGGCGAAAGTCAAAGTCAGGTTGGCAGGCATCTAAACGTGCATCAGAGTACCATCAGTCGACTTTGGCACCGGTTCCAAGCCACTGGCTCAGTTGAAGACCGGCATCGCAGTGGACGACCCAGAGTGACAACAGCAGTGGAGGATCGCTTTATTCGGCTTCGTCACCTCAGAGACAGGTTTACAACAGCTTCCTCAACTGCCCAGTCATTGCCTGCAGGACGTCATGTGTCTGATCAAACTGTCCGGAATAGACTGCATGACGCTGGACTTTGGGCACAACGACCTCACCGAGGACCTGTCCTTACGCGCCGCTATCGCCAAAATCGACTTCTTTGGGCCAACCAGCATCGTCCCTGGGCAGCTGACAATCAACGAAGACGTGTCTGGTTTAGTGACGAATATTTCTTTTTGTTGCAGCTCCTGATAGACGGCGTAGGGTCTACCGTAGGCGAAATGAACGTTTTGTCCAAAATTGCGTTGATGAAGCTCCGCCGCACGGTGGTGGAGGTGCAATGGTGTATGGAATGATCAGTTACAACGGAAGGAGTCAATTGGTGCACATTGAAGGAGGCTTGAATGCGCAACGATACGTTGTCGTGGAATATTCTAATCCACATATATAAATTATCAAGTAAATATAAAGCCTAATAAATACATATAATAAATAAAGGAAGAAGAATGGTAAAGAACAGTGCGGTCACAATGACTGTACTCGAAATCCCCCTTGTTTTCTGCTTCGTCTGCAAATTGTAACGCTTTCACGTTGATAGTAAAAGCTTACTGTATTATACCCGCTTTCTTCAATGAAACGTGTGCTGTATTTCTTGGAAAAACATTGAGAGGCAGACTGCGTAATGACCTAAATTAATCCTAACATTAATTATACTGCGTTACCAAAACGAACGAACAGATGGACTAAAGGATAAAGAGAGAGGGAGGGCTGAAAATCAGGAACGCATGCAACACGCGTCGCGCGATACACAAATGCTGCCATCACGCGTGTAAGACTACATGCACTAACTTTTTTTCAGACGGACAGTGATAAAATACACTACCCTTCCCAGAGTTACGTTTTAAAATCATAAAAAACGCTTATTAGGAAAGATAACAATAGATGGGTTTACGGTTGAAAACATAACAGTACCCAGACAGCACATCTTCGAAACAGGAGGTAGAAAATACATATTTTGAACGCAGCCACGTAGCTCTTTTAAATTTGGATATTTGGGTTCCTTAGGGCTTGCTGACAAAGAATATGTAAAACGTTACGCAAATAGTCCAGGAATTAATAAATTATACCCAAAATAAAATAGTGGGGATGCCTGACAGCATGGAATCATTTCTGCTCATAAAATTTTTTTATAACGTGTTTGAAAAAAATCTTACGTTACAGAAGTAGCCTACCATGTAAACTCCAAATTGATTGGAGCGCAACAAATGAAAGACTAACCACGATTGGTCGGGCTATAAATACTATCTTTCGTTGTTAGGGGAGACGTGAAAAGGTAACATTTTTTCAAACACTTGTCGAAACGTGGCCTCATTGGCTAGACTCGCTGATATACTCACTTAGGAGCGTTAGTTCGAGACCACTAGTGCAAATAATCTTGATAAAGCAACAGTGCGTTGAAGCCAGCTCATATTTGTGCTAAATAAAAGCCTGGAACATAAGCAGATGGGAATTTGTGCCAGTATTTTGTGCCAGAATTCATTGCTAATCAACGTATCTGTGTTTATTTCCATGAAATTGTGGTAAGCTTGAACCATTCAGTATCTTTTAATGAAAATTGAATGTAAATTGTTAATTTATGCCTGTATATATATGTGTAGTTCAGTGGCAAACAGGAGATAAAGCCTATAATGCTCCAGCCTGAACAGAGGGTGTCGGAGGGAAGTAAAACGGCATGGAATGGCCAAATAGTACACTGACACCTAGATTATTGATTAGACAGAAATAATGCTGGAAGTGCAGAGGCGTAGTAACCATTAAGGAGGTAATACTGGTATAAAGTATTTCAGATGAAGCTGACAGTTGGCCTAACGCTCTGAACTCAATGTTTGTGTTGTATTGTGATCAGTGTAGAACTAGAGTATCAATTAGTTATGAAGTAGAAGGTACATCCTTCTTGTTTTCAGGGACCGTGGTCTTGATGGTACTGAGCAGCACCTGGTCAGAGCTTTGCTGAATCCAGAGTCGGACAGCATACTCCTTGGTCTTTTTAGCTATCAGTGAGGTGTCTCCAGAGCCCAGAGGAGAATTCGAGCAGAGGAGTCCTTTCCTGCCGCCATCACGCAAGATAAGCTGATTTGGCCAGCTGAGCTCAACATTATGTCCCCTCATCTTGAAATGACTTTGTAAAAATAACATTCAGAGGGGAATTTAATTGTCTTAATATCAGGAACTGAGAACATCTCCAATACTAGTCCCAAAAGACAAACTATTGAAGTCATGATGACAAATACCAACAGAGCTTGAACAAAACAAAACCAGTATTACCTCATATTACCACTACACAACTGACACACATAGGATATTTTAATAATATATGTCACTACAATATTCATATTGATAAATTCTGTACATATACTTGTAATTAAAATTGATTGTGATTCCTGGTTCCTTTGTATTTGAATCAGGACACATATACCTTTATGATAAATGAATACATATTGTTATTTGAAAAGTTATCAGTGACTCCTTAAGATATTCTCATAGAGTGTTATATGTATGTGAGTGTCACAGTGTTGTCAAGAGTAGTGGATTAAATTAAATTGTTTATCTGTCTGTTGTTGTGACTTACACTTCATCATACACATACCCTAGACACATAACGTAGTCATCACACTATTCCAGAATAATTCTGACTGAGATATATAGATATGTGGTAGCAAGTAAGGTTATCTATAATACACTACTCTTAATAGATATAGATACCTTCACAGCTGATCTCAGTCAGTACACTAAGTCCCCTATAAATATTTATAACATCCCACTTCACCACATATATTGGGGTCTCGCTCTTGGGATTTTGAATCTTTCCCTATTAAAAATATTGGGGGTAATTCACTTCAGGGAATATAAGAATTAAAAGGTATCCTTGGGTGGAATTAAATAAGGTTGAGCTCACGGTGCCTGTGTTGTCCATTAGATATATTTAGAGATTAAATTGTTGGTTAGACATTGTATAAATTTACCTGATAGACAATGGCGGACCTGGCCAAATTTCGATCTGCTGCTGTTCAGACTGCAAAAGAGTTAGGATTAGATGGGCAAGTTATGGTTGCCTATGTCACTACGGAATGTGACAAATTTATTGAACGCGAAGAAAGAAGATTAGAAAAAGAAGCCGAAAGAAAGTTAGAGGCTGAAAGGGAAATTAAGAAGTTACAGTTTGAGGCTGAGGCTGAGACTAAGAGGTTGCAGCTGAGGCTGAGACTAAGAGGTTGCAGATTGAGGCTGACAAAGAGGCTAAGATTGGAAGAGAGGAAAGAAGACAGGCTGCAGAAAGGGAAGAGAAGAAATTAGCTGCAGAAAGGGAAGAGAAGAAATTAGCTGCAGAAAGGGAAGAGAGGAAATTAGCTGCAGAAAGGGAAGCAGAAGATAAAAGATTACAAAGGGAACATGAGTTACGACTAAGGGAGTTTGAGTTTCAAGGCCATGCTCCTGAAAATGGTGCCAGTCCCTTTGCCTCTGATGCTACGGTTACTCAAGGAGCCTCAACCTCAGCTATGAATTTTCATTTAGATCATTTTGTTGAGAAAGACGATGATATTGAGAGCTACCTAAATAGGTATGAACTATTAGCTACCACGTATGGGTTAGAGAGAGAAAGGTGGAGCTTAAAGTTATCTCAGGGACTTCGTGGGGCAGCTTATGAAGTTTTTGCAAAAATGAGCAGAAGTGATCAGGAAAATTATGACATGCTAAAGCAGGCTCTTTTGTTAAGGTATGAAAAGAATGCAGAATTTTATAGGAAAAAATTTAGGAATGCTAAACTACTGTCAGGTGAAACCTATCACCAGTTCTCTGCACGAATAGAGACATACTTGGAGAAATGGACTTCTCTGGGGAAAACCCAAGATCTTAAGGAAATGGTCCTTATAGAGCAATTAAGAGAGTCCATGGCTCCAGACCTGAGAAAGTTTCTCATGGAACAAGGTGCAGAGAGGCTGGGTGAGTTGCTAAATGTTGCTGAAAGGTATCAAGCAGCTCAAGCAGAGGTAACAGGTAATAAAAAGAAACAAGTGGATAACTTTAGGGCACCACAGAACTTTAATAAATTTGATCCTAAGGATCAAAATAAAGGTAAGCACCAATTTGATAGGCCACGGTATGAAAATAAAAATAAATTCCCACAATTCGATGAAAGGAAATATGATGAAAGAAAATCTTTCAACCAAGGAAAAAGGTGGTGTAAAAATTGTAAGATGAACAATCATGACACTGACCATTGTAGAAGGAAACCTCCTCATTTTGCTGCTATGACATCGGGGAAAAAGGAAAAGAAGGGCAAACCTGAAGAATTACAGGAACCATACCACCCCCAGTGTGTGAAGATGTCATCTGTAATGGTGTCACTATAAGATGTTTATATGATACCGGTTTAGATTACGATTCCGTTGTGAGTTCTCACCTGGTGCAGGCCGATCAATACACCACAGAAACAGTGGAGATTCAAACTGCAACCAAGGATGTAGCTACCATGACACTTCCCGTCGCCCGAATAAAAGTGAAAACGCGATATGTGGAAGGAATCATAAAAGCAGCAGTGATAAATGAGCCAATCTACCCTCTAATATTGGGGTGTAGATATGTCTTCTTGGGGAATCCCAAGAGACCTGTGATATTGGCAACAGTGCAGACCAGATCACAGTCAAAGAAGGAGGAGGATAATCCCATAAATACTCACCCAGATGAGATGAGGAAGGCACAGGCTGAGGACAAAACACTCAAGCCATGTTTCAAGAAGTTGCCCAAATCTCATACACCTCCAGGCAAGGGAGAGTTTTATATGAAGAACAAACTGATATATAGGAAGGCTGGATCTGAATCCAATGGTCACGGACAGCTGGTCCTTCCCACTTCATATAGGACTAAAGTGTTGGAACTAGGGCATGCGATTCCCTTCAGTGGTCATATGGGAATCAGCGCAACAGGACAGCGAATAGCTTGTCACTATTTCTGGCCAGGAATAACTGAAGATATCAAACGATATGTAAAATCCTGTCCAGAGTGCCAACGAGTAGCACCTAAACATTGGACTGCACCAGCAACTCTGGGGGAAATGCCCATAGTGGGAACACCCTTTGAGAGAGTTGCCGTGGATCTTGTGGGACCTCTCACCCGAACCAAGAGAAGGAACAGCTACATTCTGACTCTGGTGGACACTTGTTCTATGTGGGGAGAGGCAGTAGCCCTGTCATCGATTGATTCAAAACATGTGGCAGAGGCATTGCTCACAATTTTCACAAGGTTAGGCTTTCCCAATCAAATCTTGACTGATAATGGCTCTCAGTTCAAGGGGAAACTAACTGAAGAAGTTTTCAGGATCTTCCAGGCCAAACACTTCCATTGTAGTGTGTATCATCCCCAAGGGAACGGCCAAGTGGAAAGATTTAACGGCACATTGATGTCGATCCTGAGAAAGTTGGCACACGAAAAACCAGATACATGGGACCAGTACCTGCACGCCGCCCTCTTTGCTTATCGGGAGGTACCCCATAGTTCAACCGGTATGGCCCGGCAACATTATTGTTTGGAAGGCCAATAAAAGGTCCACTCGAAGCTTTGTTAAGAACGTGGACTGATGAAAAGGCAGAGGAAAACATTACATCTTCATACCAATATGTGAATGAGCTGACCACTCGGTTAAAAACTGGCTGGAAACTTGCCAATGAAAATTTGAAACAAGCCAGGAAGAAACATGCTGCCTATTATAACAGGAAGGCGAAAGACAGAAATTTGGCTGTGGGAGAGAAAGTACTGCTTCTTTTGCCGGGAGTCAGAATAAGTTACAAATTGGATGGCAGGGTCCATATACAGTTCTAGAGAAGGTGTCTAGAACAAATTATAAGATAGATAAGAAGGGGAAAGAAAAAATCTATCATGTGAATCTCCTGAAGAAATATTTGGAAAGAGAACATCAGGAAGAGACACACTTGTTGACCTTGTCCATCGCCATGGAGATGAAAAAGGAACCACTTTCATCATTTGAATATCCATTACACCCCTGTGAGACAGCAGCACAGGTGAAAATCAGTACACATTTAACGAAAACTCAGAAAGAGAGAGTGCAACAGGTTCTAAATAATCATGCAGAGGTGTTAACAGACCGACCAGGGCATACAAACCTATTGGAATATGATATGAAACTAATAGACTCCACACCTGTCTGTATGAAACCATATTCGATTCCGTTTGCTAAGGAGAAAGCTTTGAAGGAAGAGATAGACTATCTGTTGAAGGAAGGAATTATTTCGCACAGTGAGTCTTCGTATAGTTCCGGTGTTGTACTCTTAAGGAAGCCCTCTGGAGAACATAGACTCTGTATAGATTACAGGAGACTGAATGCTATTACAGAAGGACAGGTGGATCCATTGCCGGATACAAATCAGCTGTTTGCCAGACTAAATAAAGCTAAATATTTCTCAAAAGTGGATCTGAGTAAAGGATACTATCAGATTCCAGTAAAGCCTGAGGTTAGACCATACCTAGCTTTTAGTACCTCAGAAGGACACTATGAGTTTAATAGATTGCCATTTGGATTGAAGAATGCGCCTAGTGTCTTCTCTAGAATGATGAGAAAATTATTGGATCCTCTGAATAATCCCTGTATAACAAATTTTATGGATGATATCCTTATAGCAACAGAAACATTTGAGGAACACATTGACTCTCTGAACATGCTGTTTGATCGACTTAGGGAGGCAAATTTAACAGCCCGACCAACCAAATGTTGCGTTGGATGTAAAGAATTGGAATTTTTGGGACACACAGTTTATCAGGGAAACATGACCCCTGACCCAAAGAATTTAGAGAAACTACAGAAAGCCCCGAGACCACAAACCAAGAAGGACGTGAGATCCTTTGTCTCATTATGTGGTTTCTACCAGAAGTATATCAAAAACTTTAATTCCATATGTGCACCGTTAACTGAATTGACACGTAAAGGACATCCAGATCGCATTACATGGACACCACAATGTGAAATGACTTACCAAGAATTGAAGGAAAAGCTCACAAGTAAACCCATTTTGAAATTACCTGACTTAAGTCAAGAATTCATAGTAAGGACGGATGCAAGTAATATTGGGTTAGGTGCAACTCTACTACAGAAATCAGATGCATTGGATGGGGAATTAAGCCCAGTGGCATATGCTAGCAGAAAGTTGAATAAAGCTGAAATCAACTACTCAACTAGCGAAAAAGAATGTCTTGCAGTAATATGGGCAATAAAGAAATTCAATATTTATCTATATGGGAAGGCATTTAAGTTGCAAACAGACCACAAACCTTTATCGTTTCTAGCACAGGCTAAGCATGAGAACTCTAGGTTACTCCGATGGTCTTTACTTCTGGCTCCATATAATTTTAGCATTGAGTATATATCTGGAAAAACCAATTTGGGAGCGGATTTTTTAAGCCGCCATCCGTGTGATGAGAATCACCGTAAACCCCAGAAATAATAATAAATTTCTCTATGTGTATATAGAATAAAGGACTGACATATAATGTCTGTTTTAAGAGGGGAGGTGTCGTGGAATATTCTAATCCACATATATAAATTATTAGGTAAATATAAAGCCTAATAAATACATATAATAAATAAAGGAAGAAGAATGGTAAAGAACAGTGCTGTCACAATGACTGTACTCGAAATCCCCCTTGTTTTCTGCTTCGTCTGCAAATTGTAACGCTTTCACGTTGATAGTAAAAGCTTACTGTATTATACCCGCTTTCTTCAATGAAACGTGTGCTGTATTTCTTGGAAAAACATTGAGAGGCAGACTGCGTAATGACCTAAATTAATCCTAACATTAATTATACTGCGTTACCAAAACGAACGAACAGATGGACAAAAGGATAAAGAGAGAGGGAGGGCTGAAAATCAGGAACGCATGCAACACGCGTCGCGCGATACACAAATGCTGCCATCACGCGTGTAAGACTACATGCACTAACTTTTTTTCAGACGGACAGTGATAATACACTACCCTTCCCAGAGTTAGGTTTTAAAATCATAAAAAACGCTTATTAGGAAAGATAACAATAGATGGGTTTACGGTTGAAAACATAACAGTACCCAGACAGCACATCTTCGAAACAGGAGGTAGAAAATACATATTTTGAACGCAGCCACGTAGCTCTTTTAAATTTGGATATTTGGGTTCCTTAGGGCTTGCTGACAAAGAATATGTAAAACGTTACGCAAATAGTCCAGGAATTAATAAATTATACCCAAAATAAAATAGTGGGGATGCCTGACAACATAAAATCATTTCTGCTCATAAAATTTTTTTATAACGTGTTTGAAAAAAATCTTACGTTACAGAAATAGCCTACCATGTAAACTCCAAATTGATTGGAGCGCAACAAATGAAAGACTAACCACGATTGGTCGGGCTATAAATACTATCTTTCGTTGTTAGGGGAGACGTGAAAAGGTAACATTTTTTCAAACACTTGTCGAAACGTGGCCTCATTGGCTAGACTCGCTGATATACTCACTTAGGAGCGTTAGTTCGAGACCACTAGTGCAAATAATCTTGATAAAGCAACAGTGCGTTGAAGCCAGCTCATATTTGTGTTAAATAAAAGCCTGGAACATAAGCAGATGGGAATTTGTGCCAGTAATTGTGCCAGAATTCATTGCTAATCAACGTATCTGTGTTTATTTCCATGAAATTGTGGTAAGCTTGAACCATTCAGTATCTTTTAATGAAAATTGAATGTAAATTGTTAATTTATGCCTGTATATATATGTGTAGTTCAGTGGCAAACAGGAGATAAAGCCTATAATGCTCCAGCCTGAACAGAGGGTGTCGGAGGGAAGTAAAACGGCATGGAATGGCCAAATAGTACACTGACACCTGGATGATTGATTAGACAGAAATAATGCTGGAAGTGCAGAGGCGTAGTAACCATTAAGGAGGTAAATACTGGTATAAAGTATTTCAGATGAAGCTGACAGTTGGCCTAACGCTCTGAACTCAATGTTTGAGTTGTATTGTGCTCAGTGTAGAACTAGAGTATCAATTAGTTATGAAGTAGAAGGTACATCCTTCTTGATTTCAGGGACCGTGGTCTTGATGGTACTGAGCAGCACCTGGTCAGAGCTTTGCTGAATCCAGAGTCGGACAGCATACTCCTTGGTCTTTTTAGCTATCAGTGAGGTGTCTCCAGAGCCCAGGGGAGAATTCGAGCAGAGGAGTCCTTTCCTGCCGCCATCACGCAAGATAAGCTGATTTGGCCAGCTGAGCTCAACATTATGTCCCCTCATCTTGAAATGACTTTGTAAAAATAACATTCAGAGGGGAATTTAATTGTCTTAATATCAGGAACTGAGAACATCTCCAATACTAGTCCCAAAAGACAAACTATTGAAGTCATGATGACAAATACCAACAGAGCTTGAACAAAACTAAACCAGTATTACCTCATATTACTACTACACAACTGACACACATAGGATATTTTAATAATATATGTCACTACAATATTCATATTGATAAAGTCTGTACATATACTTGTAATTAAAATTGATTGTGATTCCTGGTTCCTTTGTATTTGAATCAGGACACATATACCTTTATGATAACCATGAATACATATTGTTATTTGAAAAGTTATCAGTGACTCCTTAAGATATTCTCATAGAGTGTTATATGTATGTGAGTGTCACAGTGTTGTCAAGAGTAGTGGATTAAATTAAATTGTTTATCTGTCTGTTGTTGTGACTTACACTTCATCATACACATACCCTAGACACATAACGTAGTCATCACACTATTCCAGAATAATTCTGACTGAGATATATATATATGTGGTAGCAAGTAAGGTTATCTATAATACACTACTCTTAATAGATATAGATACCTTCACAGCTGATCTCAGTCAGTACACTAAGTCCCCTATAAATATTTATAACATCCCACTTCACCACATACGTCAATGAAATTCTTCGACCCCATGTCCTTCCACTTTTGGCTGCCCAAAGGTCTGTGTTTCAACAGGACAACGCCAGACCCCATTGTGCACGGTTGACCACGCAGTTCCTGACTGCCAACAACATTCTCACCCTTCCCTGGCCATCCCTGTCTCCAGACATGAGTCCGATTGAGCACCTGTGAGATGAGCTGCATAGACGTGTTTGTCGCCGAGACGTTGCTCCAGCCAATCGTCGTGATCTGTTCCAGGCACTCCAGGAAGAGTGGGCAGCCATCCCACAGGCCCACATCAGACGTCTGATCGCATCCATGCCCAGGAGATGCCAGTCGCTGATCGATGCAAGAGGAGGCCACATACCATACTATCACGAAAGCCCGTACGCCATAAAACTCTCGTGACCCAGATGCAAAACAACTGTCAATTGACTGGTTGAACCCTAAGGTATTCTTGTGTGCAATTTGAACAATTAACTCATTAAATTAAAAAAGTTATTGAATGTCAAAATTATGGCTATGTGTGTGCCTTCAGTAGCTATGCGTTTCTTTTTTTGAACAGTATAGTTTGAAATACACCGGCAACTGATTAATAATACATACACAAATATTTTAGATAAGTCTTTCTTACCATCAGGCATACAAACACAAGCTGACAGGCCGTCAAACGGCTCTCTAGATTTGCTTTCAGTTCAGAACGGCAAAAGATGGGGCATTTCCCGTCTGATATACTGTGTACCGCTTGGTTTGAATTTAAAAATTTTGTGGCAAGCTTTCGAGGTTCCCAGTGCTATTCATAGCGATACGACTGGCCAATCAGAGCGTAGTCAAGAAAATTGTAAATAATCTTACCGAAACGGTTTTATAACTTGCTTGTACAAACTGAATAAACTTATTTTATTTATATTAGTTATTATTGGACCGATTTTAATTATTTTAAGTGATAATAAAATGGCCAATTTATCTCTATCCTTCTATATGTTTATTTTCGCGCTATTTCCTTGCATGTCAAGATAATTAATTTTTTTTTTTTGTAATTAAATCGGGTGTTTCCCTGATGTATGAATATTACTAAAATAAATGTTTCTCTTAATTGACTTATTTCTATGAGGCTGGATTTGTACCTATTTATAGAGTAATTTATCAGATGTTACAATAACTATGTATTTATTTTTATTTATCGCTAGTCTTAAAGAAATAAAATAACTCCTTCCCGGCAAAAACACATATGACTCATATTATGAGGCCCTTTTTGCTTATAATGAAAGGTATCTTTATAGACACTATAAAAGGAGCTTTCTGATTGGTCCTTACATTTTGGAATTTTACTCTAAATTTTGAGCGCGGAAAATATGATCGGGTGGTTAATACAGATTCAAATCACGACAGGTCTGTCCACATCTTTGAACTGCGAGATTCCCCCACGAAACTTGCATGTATTCGTTTTCGTGCTAATTTCGATGCACGTGATCGATTGACATTACATGTTGAGTGACTTGTTCAAGTCATGCAGTTTTTATTTTAAATTTACAAATTGTTTATGACAAAGATATATTTAGAAGTCTAATGTATTTATCTGTGTATTTTCATTTCACAATTTTTTTCCAGGAAAAGCCCGCTTGGAAAGGGGAGGGGGGAGGGGGGGGAAGGGAGATAAATTTTGCTCTAAATGAAAGATCTGGCCCAGGTGCCAATTGCTTTAGGTCCGCACCTGGATATTAGCATGCCACATGCAAGTATGTTAAAGAAAAAAAAATGTATACTTTTTTGCTTATTACATTTTGAAGGCCATATCAAAGTAAAATGTAATTGTGGTAACAGTGGAACCTATTTCAGCCATGGCATCAACAACAAATTCAAATCTGCTTATTTGTTTTGATAGTCGATTTACAGAAATAGATCTAAAGACGTCTTTACACTTGAATTCCAAAGTCCCACATCTGAGCTTATTGGAATTGGAAAAGCAGCGAAGAAATCAATGACCTGCAAGGTGGTAAACAAAGAAAATGTTGATCTCAAATAGTGTAGCTTCAAAGTGAGTGTAGCAAGTGCCGCAAAATGTTAGGTCCCCATGCTCCATACAAAGTGAAAAAGGAATTACGATTATGTAAAATTCTACACGAGAATGACTTGGAGAAGGAATTGGCTACACAGGAAAGACACCAGTGGTTTCTGTGATTCATAATTGTAATGAAGCAATATTCGAGAGAACGTTTGGGAAGATCGTGAGGCGATGGAATCTATTGGTAGATTAAAAGTTGTCTTTTTCTGAGGCAATTTACGGAAGCCCACACCACATTTAAGCTGCTCGTAGAGTCGCTTCAATTATGCCACCAATTCAAGCTAGTGCAGTAAATGGATGTGAGTCATGGGCAATGGCTAAAACCCCAAAAAGACAGCTCTAAACCTCAAAAATGAGATATTTGAGGAAGGTGGTTGAAGTAACAAGAAGAAACATGGTCCACAACCAGATGGCACATCATGGCCTAAAAAAACCAGCCCCTGCAGACCCAAATAGAATGCCAATTTTTATGGTTTGGCCATGTGTGCAGAATGGGAAAAGACAAATATGAGAAACAAAGAGCCAGTGATCCAGACCTCCAGGATGACCCAGAGTTCGCTGGGAGGACAACATTAGACACTCTCTGAAGTGCAGAGGACTAGACTGGAACCAGGCCAGGAGGAAGACAGAAGATAGGATAGTATGGCCCTCTCTGGCAAACTTCTGCATGCGGTGTAGAATAGGAACGACTAAGTAAGTATATCGGCTTTAAAGTTAATTTTAAATGTTGAGGCTTTGAAAGACAATCTGATTGCAGCAATAATATTTTTACAAAACAGCTACTGAATATAAGAATGATTAAATGATTCTAGCAAACTAACATTTAAATTGTTTGAAAAATCTCAACTAAATAGTTTCTTTTCCAAAGGTACAATGTGCCTTTTGTTTAAACCTTGTAAAAATAAAAAAAAAGTTGGAGTGGAGTTGGAGCAGTCTACCTATGCTGGAGTGAAGCTAATAAAACATTTTATTACTCCAAATTCCTTAAAAACCCAACAGTCAGATACAACACACAGTGAAAGACTCTTAACTTAGCAAAATTTGTCATTTGCATTTCCATATTTTTTTCTTCTTCTTACTTGTACATTCTCAGACGTCAACTTAAATATTTTCAAAGAAAGCAGCGGTCAGCTTGAGGCTATTTGCATCTTCATAGAGTTTTTCTAGGAATGGTACTGGTGATTACCATATGTGCTCTCTCTCTCTTCCTCATATAGTGGAGATCTGTGAAGCAGATGTTCAGCAGTCATTTTATATTTTTTTATATAAGGGTTTAAGGAAATGTCGAAATTGTCCTCTTTTCACACAACATTCCTAAGAAAAATTCACAGAATCTTTTGGCCAAATACCATCACCAACCAAGATCTGCTTACTCGTAGCAAGCAAGAGGACATGCACACCATCATAGCTGGCAGACGCTGGAGCTGGGTTGGTCATGTCCTCAGAAGAGACCCTGATGCCATCACAAGAACAGCTATGCTTTGGATCCCAGAGGGAAAACGAAAGAGAGGCAGACCAAAAACAACTTGGCAGAGGACTGTGGAGGCTGAGATGCAAAGAATGAACCAGAGTTGGGGCACTGTACGAAGGATGGCCACCGACCGAGCAAAGTGGAATCAATTTGTTGTTGCCCTACAAGACGCCACTAGGCGTGATGGCCACTGACTGCTTTGACGGTCGGTGGTTAAGGATCTAAGAAGAAGAAGAAGAATATAAGGGTTTATATTGTGACACTGGTCCCAGAGTTAAAGAATATAGGCTCGTTGTACTCAGTACTGGGACACAGGTGTTTTATGCTCCATAACACAATCCCACTTTTGACAGATGTAATAACTTGACAGAATGCCAACTAACAGTTCCATGTATATTTAAAACTCAGTAACTGTCCTGGACATACATCAGCAATACATAAGCAGTACAAAATTACACTGGTAATATTTACTGGCATCCACCAAACCTCTGGTACAGCCTTAATCACGTAGATACTGGATACTACTAAACTACAACACTGGTACACTACCCGCCAGAACACTACATAAACTTCAGTGTGGTATACACTTCGCACATCAACACATTCTTCTAGAATTACCAAAGATGTGGCATTATCTTCGCATGTCTAACTACACAATAAATAGCACCGAGCTACATGGCTCTTCCAGGTACATCTGATCACTTCCATATGACAACTACTGACAGTATTATTCCAAACTGTCTCAACAACATCTAGTCACAACTGGGATACAATGACTTTCAGTCCCTGGCTATATTTCATACATGAACCATCCAGTAAGACTTCCAGTCACAGGCCATAACAGAAAATGCTTGTGCGTGAACTGTCCTGACCGACGTACAATCACAAACTCCCGCATACATCTCAGCATCTTCTCAACCACGCTTCTGCATTCACTGCAGAACTTGCGTTCCACAAGCTCACGTTACTCTCCTCACATGCTAGCTACACTCATGAAAAGCTATCAATCACGTTACACACTCATGACAGTCAACTAATATGTAAACAATGCAAAACTCACTCCTTCACCCACTCACAAATACACAAGTCACGTGTACCATGACATTACAGATATTGTTGTGCTATTTGAGAATGGACATGAGCCAAATAAGATATAATACAAATGGACCCACTGTACAATAAAATAAAATCCTTAACAGTGATGAAACTTCTTGGACTAATTTTCAACTGGATATATATTTAGATCCTGGAGTTTTTCCATGGCAAAGAATGAAAAGAATTAACTCATTTACAAGCAAGTACACAATTTTACTTGAAAATATTTTTTAACACGTCTACACTTTACAAGACAACAAATCATTTTTACATTGCATAAGAATTTATTGAATTCTATAACCAATTTTCTAAAACCTGATACATGTTTGTATATATATGGATGCACGTCCACTGTTTTTCTTAAACATCACCTGCAGCGGAAAGAAACTGCATCCATTTTGGAGCTTGGGTAAAACCAAGACACTGTCTGGGATAAAAAGATTTCAGAACAGACACAAAAAAAGAGATGGGAGACACAGGACTGCAGATCACAGAAAAAAGGAGACTCATAGGGAAGTTCAAAATATTGTGCCCCTGGTCATGTTGATCCCTATACTAATATGGCAACATCTTTTACATGAAATTTTTTATTATTTTACTTATTTTTAAAAAAAATAAAATTTTGCGCGTCCCGTTCAACCTAGCTGGTTATATTAGGGCACATGTCCAAACACAAAAGACCTCCAGGTCTATATAAAATAAGTATAGTGTAAGCTACAAAGAGAAAAGTAAACAGGAGGATGATATTAGGGAGTTGGTTGTTTGTTGTTATTTAACTAGGGCTGCTGAGCTTCTCGCTCTTTTGCAGCCAACACCAAGTTGAAAACTATTTGGTATTATCTACACTGTAGATCTAGGGTTCTTCTGTGGCTTTTCTGAAACGTTCTGAGTTGAAGTCATGAGCTCCTGTTTCTCCAGCTAGGCTTGCATTTAGAGGATCATCACATCTGGTCTCAAGCTAGTAGTAAGAAGCGTGTGACATACTGTGCATTCCCCGCCATCCAAGGGGGCTCTCCAAATATGCAGTATATGTACTCTGGTTCTGGGCTCTCCCAAGGAATTGTCATGTCCTACACAGAGCCACTTCTCAGCTCCCCCTGCCTATCACTGGGTCCACAGTGATATCCTCCTGCATACAGTCAACCCGGTCAAAGACAAAGAATTATGTCTGGGGTTCAAGTGACTTCTCCAAGCTTAGTGTGCATGCTAGGCTCTCAACACGTTTCACCACAGGGGGAATCCCTGAAAGTGTGTGGATGATTTCAAGAGTCAATGAGAGTGTAATTAGCCTCACAGACACAGGTTCACTTCTACATTTGTATATTATAGCGTTGTGTATAGCTGATTCTCATATAAGGATGACTCCAGATATGCCTCCAAGCATTTATATATATATATATATATATATACGAGTATATAGTGCAGTTTGGATAAGTAGAAGCACTGGGACCAACTAATATACTTCTGCTTATCTGAAATATGCTTATGAGGAGTTTGCTCAGAGCTGGACATTTTGCGGTCAAAATAAGGGTGAAAGTAAAAATTATTATGTATATGTATTTATATGCATACCGGTATGTACATTTATTTTTATTTATCGAGATACAGACAGAGAAAAAGAGAGAGAGAGAGAGGGATACCAAAACCCACATGGAGAAGGGAACTGGAGACAGATATGAAAGAGATAAAAAAGGTATGGTAAGAAACTGAACTGATGACTCAGGACATAAACAAATCAACTGATAAACATCTGGTATAGCGAAATACCCTAGACTTAAAGGGTCTTTTATGTTTGGACATGCGCCCTAATATAACCGACTAGGTTGAACGGGACGTGCCTCGCCAAAATGAGGCAAAACTCTATTTTAAAAAAAAAATAAAGGCTTGGCTTACATTTGTTGCTTCTAAGTGAACTAAAGGGTATTGATGATCATCAGTGTGACAACAACAAAAACAAGTGGTACCATTACATAAAATATTTGTAGCATTATTCTTTTGAATGAAACAATTCAAGCAACTATAGAAACACTGCACCACAAACATCACAGTTATATGGCTTCCTTTCTGTATGTCTGAATATGTTTGTTCTTAGTTAAACAGGAAGAGACCACTCATAACAACAAAAAAGTACACTTTCTGTACTATGTCTCAAAATCCAGCAACAGAAATTTCACTTACCGGGCTGATATTTCAAACGACTCTTGCATTTTTAGATGTGAGCATAATCCTGAGAAAACAATGTACAACAAACCTCACATATGTAAGGTTTCTGCATGTATCAATACATGCTCATTTTGATGACCACTATTACAAAACATTGCCCCATAAATATCACATTTGTAAGTCTTTCCTGTTACATGTGTCAATGTGAGAGTCTCTATAATACCACTGTGAGTAAAATTTGTTGAAGGCATTATGATCCATTGTGGAGCTGAAGAATAATACATGAGTAGAATTGTGGTAGGGAAAGCAGTTCATGAGAAAAATTAAGGGAATGAAACAGTAAAATAGGAACATTCAAGAAAACATTTCAGTAAAGAGGTAGGGGTCATAAGGTTAGGTAGGGACCCAAAGACGCATCAATAGAGAATGCAGTCAGCGACCCATAGCTTGACTGCTTGCGTCAGGATCAGCGAACCAGAGCTGACCAAGACCGTACTCCACCTCCACGTGGTGGTCCTGGAGACAGGCTGCATCACTGCAGTATGGCTGAGAGAGTAGGGATTGAAGAGGGAAGGCAAACCCTGCCCCAAAAAATGCCGTGCTGAAGTTGGATGTGTCGTGCGAAAGGCACAGATATTGCAGCTCCGCTGTAAACAGACACAATGCAACCAACGTCCTTTTCAGGACGAACGAGGAAGAAGAAGATACGGTTAGGTAGTAAGTAGGTTGGCATGATTGTAGCCATGAGCTCACCATGGCTCAATACAAAATAGGTGACTAAGAATAGAACGAGATAAGTAATTGGCCTTAGGTCAAATGACCAGACCAATGAGAGGGAAAGGACACTTAGAGGTCAGGGGGAATAGGAAAATAGGTTTTTCATGGGCTGTTGGAGCAGAGACGTTTGACGGAGCGGTTAGCTCGATGAATAACAGCAAAAGCAGAAGTTAAGAACAAGTTTTTAAGAAGAGAGATTTAGCTATGACAAGACCTTTGTAAATGCAGTAAGTTCATCTGCAAGCCATCTCATAGTTCAGAAAGAAAGCTAGAGAACAACTGCACTGATGAAGTAGAGGTCATAGTGAGAGTTCATAGAGTTAAATGAATGTACGATAAGAACACAGGTCACAAGTTGTAACCAAGAAATTACTGCTGTCCTGTTATAGATGCCAAAGTGTAAGAAACGCCAAGTTGTGTCAACCTTTCATGTGCATGGATTACTGTTGTGATCAGCTTGAGCAACTAAACAAATGTTCACCCTTGTTGTTTTAAGAACTGCTCACCAGAGCCAATGTTCAACAACTTCGTCATCGTTGTATGTACACTAGTATTCGTATGTCTTGATGTGAAGAGAACACTTTGCAATACCATCTGTATCCAGCAGCCATTGACCGAGAACCTGGTGTTGAGAAGTACTCCATTAGATCACGGGCTTGCTAATCGCCATACAAATTGTCATCTCGAGCGGTGGCTCGTCGTATGAAGTGGCCCTAAATTAGCATAGCATTCAACCCAGTGTGTAGTAGTGTTCTGTAGCAGTGCCATTCAAAGCCTAACACCTCAAAACTGGCACTGCCACAGAATGCATTACAAACATCACACTTTAAAATGTTGTCTCACGTATGATTTGTTGTGTGCGTGCAGTTTTAGAATACAGACTTGAGAAAACCAAACATCGTACTTCCAGATTTTCTCTAAGTATGTCTTGTGTGCAGTTTAAGAATATAGACTTGAGAAAACCCAACACCACACTTACAATATTTCTCTCCAGTATGTTTTGTTGTGTGTAGTTTTAGAATAAAGACCTGAGAAAACTCAACACCACTCTTAGAAAGTCCCACTCACGTGTGTCTACTTTTTTGTGTGATTTTATAATACCCGGTACTAGAGAAAACCCAATACCACAAACATTACACTTATACACCTTCTCTCCAATGTGTTTCAACATGTCTCTTTTCCTGAGTACAGATGGAAAATGCATCACCACAAAGATCACACTTGTATGGCTTTTCCTGTATGTCTCCTTTTATGCTTTCCTAGAGGAAATGATTGAGAAAATTTCACCCCACATACATGGCTTCTCTCCTGTATGTGACCTTTTGAGTCATCTTGAGACAATTCTGCTCCACAAACATCACAGTTATACGGTTTCTCTCCTGAATGTGTTCTTTTGGGATTCTTTAATTGTTCATTTTGAGAAAAATTTGCCTCACAAACATCACACATATCAGATATCTTCCCTACTTGTGCAGATTTGTGATTCTTTAATACACAATTTAAAGAAAATTCTGCTCCATAAACATCACACTAGAGCGGAGTGAACGACTATAATTGACCACTTTCCACGCCCATTAAATACGCCTGGTCATTTACCGTTCCCACTCACAATGCTACATGTAAATTCGGTCGGTACAACCCGTCCGAACACAAAAGGTGCCAAACAGAAGGACTACGTTTTGAACGTTACTAAAGCGGTTAAAAAGAAAACTCGAAGTTTGAAGACCAGCACGCTAAACCCGCCATGCGTAACATTATCTTATAAGAACAATAACCAGTGTGCGATTCTGACGTTTTCTACCTTAATCGAATATGAAGCTTTACGTAGCCTGTCTAAGGCATACTATGAATCTAGTGCAACTGTTGAAGCAAGGACTGACGCTAATGGTTCATATGTAGAAGATGTTATTTCCACAGGAGAGGTTGTCCTACATTTCTATAACACTACAAATAAAGTAATGATACAGGGCGCAGAGTGCGCTATTAAAGATTGGGTTAGTACGGACCTGAACAATTTATGGAAATCAGCAAATACTGCTGGAGTCAGTCGAGAGGCCATCATATCAAATGTGCCAGTTCAAAGTATTCCTGCAAAAACTTCTAAATCTAAGAAGTTAGCAATCACACATTCCACTGTTTCCGCAGATATCACAACAAACATAACTCCCAATAAAGAGTGCAAAAAGATGTCACAGACAAAACCAAAGTCACCAGCGTTAGCTGATACAAGTGACATCACAGAGACAGAACACCTATCAAGCACCTTTGACAGTAGTCCAACAACATCCCCTCTTACATTACCTATGCACTCGTCACAAGATCAATTTTTAATAATATTGTCTGAGATGGAGATACTAAAAGCAGAGCTGAGCAGCCTCAAAAAAGCTTACGAGCAGCTCCATGCTGACCACATGTCCCTCAAAAATAGCTGTGAGAGAAACGAGTCTGAACAACAGAAAGAAAGCACACAGCAGAAGAATAAACACAGACAGTGTAACACAAACACAAGCTCAGAGGGAAATTCCGACGGTAGTGAAGTACAGCATACGACACAAGCTGAACCGAGCCATAAAGAAGACCATGACCTGTGCATTCTGGAATTCCCTGCAGACATGAGCAGAATCCCTGTCCAGATTTCTACTCGGCAGCCCCCACTGTCGACAGCCAGTTCACATCACAGCAAGAAACCTACACACAATCCCAGCATAGTTCAAACACAAGAAACAGCACGCACTGCCACCGGCACACACACACATCTTTCAAATAGAAGGAAACACTTCATCTTTGGTGACCAAAATGTGAAGGACCTTCAAAAATGTCAATTAGTAACAGCAGATATAGACAGGGTCACTGTTCGCTACAAAAACTGGGCATCTGCGCAGGACCTACTGACTCTCCTTAAAAGATATGAAACTGATCTTGATGTAGCCAGGGTCACTGTGCACATTGGTCTGTCGGACGCGCTAAAGCATAACGAAATTGCACAAACAGAGCTAAATCAAATCACAAGTAACTTCCAGTTCCTGTTCCCAAATGCAAAGGTATATTTTTCAGCTATTATACCTCCAGTTCGTTCACATTATAGGAAATCTGTTGAGATGAACAACACAAAATTGAAAAAGCATTGCGTCAGACACCACCACACATTTATAGAACACTCCTCGTTCCTTGCCACATCCGGAGCTCCTAGGAAGCATCTTTATAGCGGCGACATTTCCTTATCCGATCAAGGAACCAGTATGTTGGCGAGAAACATCAAATTTCCAGAAAACACCCTCAGAGGCACAGCCAGCACATCAGCATCCAAGTATCCTTCAAAACGACACACGAATGTAACCAGCTACTCCTCTAATGCAATTTACGACCTTGAGTTTCCGCCAATACCCACAACTTCAAGCACCAGCCAGACAACGTCACACAATCAGGAGTATCAAGACAGACCCCTTATTAGAACTACAGATGTGCAAGAAACAGCCAATAATATCGGCCTTCAGCAACATTCTACGACCGACGACCCACCTCAACAACAACCTGAGACACTCCATTCTCAAAGATCTGTAAAAGATTCAATTCAACCAACTCAGGGTCCACCTACTGAAATCTCACCACGTCCGCTGTCGCACCAGACACCAATGAGAGATCACCCATCATCGTTGTCATCACAGGTTTTCCCATATCAACCCGCACACCCAACCTTTCATAACTTTCTACATCAGCAAAGCCTCTTGAACTACGCACCTTACACTTGGAGGTCCTACTGGCCGGAATATCCCATTCATCCAACAACAGTACCTCAACATCCCGCGAACACCTACTACCAAATGAATCATCTTTTACGGCCAAATCCATCTCGCTTTTATTGTCCACAACCCTCTCCTCAACATTATCAGTGACTGTTCACTTCACAAGTCGACGTCTCTGTAGGACCAGCAACTGTCGGATAATGCTTTATTTATTTATTCTCAGTATCTATTTGTTTGTCTGCCCGTCTATTCTCTTGGTGCAGCTTAACTTTGTTGTTAACCTTCACAGTGTGGATGGGTGTGCTTGTTGTGTGACAGTTTCTTACAATTTTTAACTAGTACAGTTATCTGAATTGTTTGTAATTTGTTGTATTAAGGTGTGCATTTATGTACTATTACTTTTAATCTCACATATATAGCAACCTCGTGATGTTTATTTAGTTATTTATTTTCTATTTGAGCGTAAAACTTCTTTCACATAAAAATGTCAGGTAATTATGAACAATTACTAAATACAATTGGCTTACGGCTTGGCCACTTGAACGTAAACCATCTTTTAGGTAAAATTCCAGAACTCACACAAATTCTTAACCAAAATTTCCAGGTTTTTGGTTTTTCCGAAAGTCGTCTGAATGAGAAAATAACCGACGATGACATTGCGCTCAGAGGTTTTAAAACTATTCGGCGAGATTCTAGTAGACAATTAGAGACGGGTCTAGCAGTTTATATTTCTACTTCTCTCAGTTATCGCCGCAGAAACGATCTTGAGACTATAGATATAGAATGCATATGGTTAGAGATAAAGCCCCAAAAGCAAAGATCTATTTTAATCGGATATCTTTATCGTAATCCCAGTGTAGGAACAACATGGTTTGAAGATTTTACCAACATGATGGATAAAGTTATTACTACAGTTAACGAAATTATTCTTCTTGGTGATTTTAATATCGACATGCACAAGCCAAACAATATATGGACCAACATCATAGCATCGTATAACATGAAACAAATAGTCAACAAACCTACCAGAGTAACAACAACGTCATCCACACTGATCGATCATATCTATGTAACCTGTCCAGAAAATATTATAGAATGCTCCATCCCTACTATTGCTATGAGTGACCATTATCCCATATGTTGCACTTGGGCAAAAAATGGGTACAAATCTCCAAAAAATAAACACATTAGTTTTCAATATAGAAGTCTTAAAAATTTCAACCGTGAATTATTTTTGAATGATTTGCGAACTGCGCCTCTCGCCAACGTTTTTCAAATTCCTGATCCTGATGACGCCATCGCATATTGGACAATGATATTTTATAGTATTTTTAATAAGCATGCGCCTACTAAAGAAATTCGCGTGAAAAGGCAAATTAAATCTCCATGGATCACACAAGAAGTTCTTGACGCTATGAGGCAAAGAGATAGAGCGCATAAAAATAAGGATATCACTACATATCGGACAATAAGAAATAAAGTACAATACTTAATTCGCAGAGAAAAGAAAAACTACTTTAGAAATTTAGTTCAGAGTAAAACAAACAGTAAAGAGATATGGAAGGCAATCAACACTTTAGTGAACAAACAAAATTTTCCAGACCCACATACTCCCAATACGCCACTTACTTGTACTGACTTCAGCAATCATTTTCAGGCAGACATCAACAATATAAAATCCACCATTCCGTCTCCCCCTTGTGACTTAAGCAAATTATCAACGTTCTGCGAGAACAAATGTACTAACACAATTCCACCCGACATCCCTTTTATAACAGTTAACGAAGTTTACAACTATATTACTGGCCTTAAAGATAATAACTCATCGGGACTTGATGGAATCAGTAATCGAATACTGCGATTTGCCGCACCTGCTATTAGTGATTCACTGACATACATATATAATCAATGTATCGCAAGGAGTTACTTTCCATCCGCTTTTAAAAGCGCTAAAGTATACCCACTTCTCAAACCAGGTTCATCTGATAGTAGTAATCTTAGTAACTATAGGCCCATTTCTCTTATATCGTCGCTGTCCAAACCACTGGAAAAACACATCCACAAAACAACACTACAACACCTAGTAGATAACGACCTGCTAATCGACAGTCAGTCGGGGTTTAGACCAAAGCATTCATGCCACACAGCCATAACAAAGATGATAGACAATTGGCACCTAAACATCAATAACGATAATATATGTGGAGCAATATTTGTAGACTTCAAAAAAGCATTTGATATGATAGATCACTTTATTTTAATCAGAAAATTAGAAACAATGAAAGTAAATATTAAGCTGGTAAAGTTAATTAAATCGTTCCTGTCAGACAGACAACAAATAGTCTCTTACAATAATTCCTTGTCGAACCCAACCGTTGTCCATACAGGTGTTCCTCAGGGCTCTATTCTCGGCCCTCTTCTATTTAATAATAATAATAATAAATTCTTTAAGCACCAAACACGGCGCATAAGGCAGAAACCAGTGCTCTCCAGGTTGTTCGTTGTGACGCCACTCCTCTTAGCTCTTGCACATTATTTAGGCCCAACGTTCTTCCTTCTCTTATTATTGTTCTTCTGAGTGTTTCTTTTGGTCTTCCTTTTTTCCTCTTACCCTCAGGAACCCAAGTGAGCGCCTGTAGTGGTATTCTGTTGTTTTGCATTCGTAGGACATGACCGATATATGACCATCGTCTTTTCCTTATATAGTCGGAGACATATTTCTGCCTAGAGTCTTCTCTTATTTGTCGATTAGTCTTGAATTCTTTCCAACTGATGTTCATGAGTTTTCTAAGACATTTGTTCTCGAATGTATTCAGCTTGTTCTCCAATGATTTTGTTATTTTCCAACTCTCACAGCCGTATGTTAACACTGAGATAACATTTGAATTAAACAGACGAAGCTTGGTATGTATATTCAATGATCGTAATTTCCAAATGTTAGATAATCTATTGAAGGCGCTAGCTGCCAAAGCAATTCTAGTATGGATTTCTCTTGTTGTGTCACCATCCTGAGTCATTTTACTGCCTAAATAATTGAAACTTTCAACTTTCTGTAGTTTTTCCCCGTTCAAGATGATATCAAAGGTCTCGTTAGAAAAGTTCATAGCTTTAGTTTTAGAGGCATGTATTTGGAGACCTATTTTAACCGAGAGATGACACAAATTATTTATTGCTTCTTGGGATTGTCTTGGTGTTGAACTTAAGAATGCTACATCATCTGCGAAATCCAGGTCCCCCAGGAATTTTCTATTTATCGTATACATTAATGATCTTCCTCTATATTTCAAACACTCATCATGTGACCTTTTTGCCAATGACTGTACTGTCTATACTAGTGATAAATGTTGCATCACACTAGAACAATCTTTACAAAACGATACACATAATCTTATTACGTGGAGCAATGAGAATCGCATGCAAATAAATATTAGTAAAACAAAATGTATGTTAATATCAACCAGACAAAAACTACAAAACTTGCAGAAAACAACACTTCAGCTCTTCATTGGAACATCACTAATTGAAAACGTAAATGAACACAGAACTCTAGGTATCACTGTTGACCAACACCTAAGTTGGAACTCACATGTACATGCACTCACAAAGCAAACAGCACAAAAAGTTTACCAATTAGCAAAAATTAAACATTTCCTGGATGAAGAGGCAAGGAAAATGTTCTACATATCTCATATACAAACGCATCTAGACTATTGTTCCACAATCTGGGATGGTTGTTCTGTCTCCAACACAAGAAGGCTCCACTCGCTTCAAAAACGCGCAATGCGCCTTGTTGCTGATAAACACCAATCACATTGTATAGATTTATATAATTATCTTCAAATATTACCCCTCAGGAAGCGCTTCCTCTTTAACAAAGGGAAATTTATTCACAAAATCCTGTCACAGAATGCTCCAAAGTATCTTTGGCCGCTTTTAAAATACAATGACAGACGTAGTCAGCGCTTAAATAAATTACAGGTACCCAAGCCCAGGCTTGACCTATTTAAAACTAGTTTGGCTTACTCAGCTGCTCATCTTTGGAACAATCTTCCCAATGACCTGAAAAACACGCACAGTCCTTACTCATACAATCGTATACTATTCAAATACTTTATGTGTGCTGATTTTATGACACCCTAACTGATTGTGTTGTACTTTTATCTAATATACTGTATGGAGGCTCTGATGATCTAGTTTTCATTACAATATACTTATTCTTAATATTATATTCTTAATAACTTATATTCTTAATTTTATGATCAGGTACTGTTAATGTATGCTGTTATACTTCCTTGTAATGTTGCACTGTCCTTAAATGAATACTTTCAGTACGCTGGAGAATGTTGAGTAACAGTAATAAAAGATGAGCAAGAGGATGGAAGAATGCAAGAGGGGACTGTGTCCGATTTTCAACCCTTGGCAAATTAATTGCTTTCGTATATGTCTATCTAACTATCTACCTAGTCTGATTCTGGTCTTGAGTTTGGGACGCAAAGGAAATGGAATGGAAAATGGAAAGTAACTGTCTACCCACCTCATCTTGATGAACCTAAAAAATAAAAAAAAAGTCCCCGAGTCATTCAGTTGAACACCGTATGAACATTTTACAAGTTCTCATAACATACCTCTGAATATGTCTCAAATCACTAATTTACAGTACGAAGAATTCGATTCTTTTTTTTTTTCTTTTTTTAATTAATTAATTTTTTATTTATTTTTCAAATTCATTATTACTATTAATTATTATTATTATTATTTTTTTTTATTTTATTTTAAAAACACTTTAATTATGATGATTATTGCAAATGTAATATTACTTTTATAATGATAAATGCCTTAATAATGCTTAAAGTAAATGTGAGGATGAAAGGATATTAGTATACATGATGAGAGAGAGAGAGGAAGGGCAGAATGTCAGACGGGCCTGCGTGCCCAATTCTTAACCCTTTGAAAATAAAGTTCGTTCGTTCGTTCGTTCACACTTAGGAAGTTTCTCTCATATGTGTGTCTTATTGTGATTCTTTAAATGATCATTTTGAAAAAATTCTACTCCACAAACATCACATTTATAAGGTTTCTCTCCTGTATATGCCCTTTTGTGACTCTATAAATGACCTTTTTGAGAGAATTCTATTCCACAAACATCACATTTATAAGATTTCTCTCTTGCATATGTCCTTTTGAGACTCTTTAAATAAACATTTGGAGAACGTTCTGCTTTGAACACATTACATTTATAAGGTTTCTATCCGATACGTGTCCTTTTGTGCTTCTTTAAAGCACCATACACAGAAAATTATACTCCACAAACATCACATTTATAAGGTTTCCCTCCAGTATGTCCTTTTGAGACTCTTTAAATCAGTGTTTCCCAAACTTTTTCGGGTCACCGCCCCCTTGGCTCCCAGGACGTCCCCAGCGCCCCCTACATTTCCCCATAGTACATAAAAAACTATAAAGAGTGAAAGATAAAAGCGACTGCTAATTCAAAACAGTGACAACTAATTGTTTTATTTATTTTTATAAAGCTATAGATACGCTTATTTATTAATTTAATTTAAAAAGAAAAACTTAATTACCTAATCCAGTATAACAAACAGAAGTCTACAAGAGTATATTAGTAACAAACCTACTTGAATACTTCATTGTTCTTTTAACTTCAGTAAGATGAATGTTCCTGGTGCGGTGATATCAGCTTCTCAACATCAGGCTGAAAGTTACTCAGAAGGAGTCTCAGATCCCCCGTTCAGTAATTTGCAGTCTGTTTCTTTGCTTTGAAAGAAGTTGGACAACCGCGCTGAAACCGCGCTCTACTAAATACGATGTTGGAACAGCAACACAGAACATTTTAACATTTCCCCCATACTGCAGGATAGCGTTCAGAGACTTCTTTCTGCAACTGAAAGTCTTGATACGATTTTTTTATAAACATTGTGGCTTAAGCTCAACGTCATTTTGTAGCGATATCAGTTCCTCTTCCATCCTTCCTAGTTCCTCACTGCACGTGTCTAGGAATGGATATATTATCCAATCTGCAATAGTGATCAAAAGAAGATCGGGAAACCTCTGAGACATGTCTTTAAGCAGCATCTCTAGATGTGCACAATATATTTGAAGATTATCCTCTGGTATTTTGTTTTTCTCTTCACACTCAAAGAGGCTGGAAAATTGGATTAGCTTGCGACGGCCAATATTGCGTTTGAATAGCGATAATTTGGCCAAAAACATGGATACGACAGATTTGACTTTTATAAGATTAATATCATTTCCTTGCAGTTGTAGATTTATTTCATTAAACTTTGTGAATAAATCTGACAAATATGCAATGTCATGCCTGATGTTCGTTAGTTCTGTTCTGAGCAAAGCATGTGAGTCTTTAAAGAATTCTACCAGTTTCAAAAAGAGCATAAAAGCGTCTCAGACAATTTCCTGTTGAGAGCCATCTGACTTCTGTGTGCACCAGCAAGCGTTCAAATTGTTCATCAGTCTCATTACACAGCTCTCGAAATAGTATAGAATTAAGAGCATGGGACTTAATTCTATTAATCGCTGTTACAACAGTATTTAATGATTTGTGAAGCCAATCACTTACATTTTTTGCAACAAAATATTGTCTGTGAATTACAGTGTATTGTAAATATACCAGGTACAGCTTATTTTAAGAAAGCGATAAACCCGCAGAAACAACCTATCATTGATGGTACCCCATCTTTTGCACAAGCAAGAATAATAGTAGGCGGAATGTCCATCTCTTTGAAAAATTGCTCAACTACACGAAAGATTGACTCCCTTTTCGTATCTGTAACTAATTGCCTTGCAAATAAGAACTCCTGAGCAGCCAAGCTTTCATCTTTTACGAAGCGAACATACGCAAGAAGTAAAGATTCGTTGCCCGGCAAAGTTGACTCTTCCACCTGCAATGCAAATTCTGTTGTCCGAAGTATGTTTCACAATGTGTCTTCAACATTCTCAGCCATTTCGTCTGTTCTTCTTTGAACACAGGTATTTCTGGGCGGAATAGTCTTAATTATTTGTTCAGGTGACTTATGCATAACTGTACTCACACCTCCAGCTTTAGCTATCATCAATGAAATGTTGTATGAAGCTCATAAACCATCATAATTTTGTTGTGAAGTGCTGACAAACATGTTGCGAACTGTTTTCCGTTTCTAAAAGTTTTCATGAAGTAACTGAAAATTTTCCAAGCTTTTGTCTGCTTTATCAGAGTGCATTTTTCTTCAAATGTTCAAGAAGTCTTGAAGGTTTCATTGCCTCATTTGAAAAGGACCTCTCACAAAACAGACACATTGGCAGCTGTACGTTATTTCAATACTGGAATAAATCCATATTTCAGATAATCCACGCTGTATTATCTGCAATTCTTTTTTTGCCATATTTGTTCTGGATTCTGGAACAAAGAATTGATTTTACAATTTTGCAGCTAGAAAAAATATGCATCAAGTATGCAACAAAAAGTGATTTAATTTAGGCTTTACATAAATTTTCACACAAATGTTCTTTCCAGTTTACTCTTCTTTTTAATAAAGTTTCGTAGCCACAGCAATCAATAAATCAGAGAGAGAAAAAAAAACAATTAGAAAAAAAAACACAATCAGCAACAGCCACAACAAGGTTGAAGTAACCCAAAAATGATATCTTACAGTATACTAATAGTTATTTAATATTAAATAATATAAAATAACTCACTTGTGAAGATAGGCCTTAAGATTTAAAGATTGGGAGCCAGTGGCGTAACTATATACTGTTAAAAAAAAAAAGAAACGCATAGCTATCCGAAAGCGCGTTTTTATGAGTTTGTAAGTAAAATTTGGTGCTAGGGTATATAAAAACCAGCCTCAAATGTTCTTTACAGTGTCAAATGTACGTGTTGACCTGAATTGCATTCGTTTTTGTAATTGTTACAACAAAGTGGTCAATAGTGTTTATGACGCAATTTTTGACCACAGTTCATGTTGCGCGCACGTGAAAGCAACAAAATTTGGGGTGAACACTATTCACTGACTACGCAACTGAAACCCTATAAAAGGATAACGCTACCAAAAAAAAAATTCAGTTCATTTTCAAGCAGACATTTATGGCGTCTCTATCGATAAATTTAAGGAACATTGCTATTGGCCGACTGCTTGCAGGCGAAAGTCAAAGTCAGGTTGCCAGGCATCTAACGTGCATCAGAGTACCATCAGTCGACTTTGGCACCGGTTCCAAGCCACTGGCTCAGTTGAAGACCGGCATCGCAGTGGACGACCCAGAGTGACAACAGCAGCGGAGGATCGCTTTATTTGGCTTTGTCACCTCAGAGACAGGTTTACAACAGCTTCCTCAACTGCCCAGTCATTGCCTGCAGGACGTCATGTGTCTGATCAAACTGTCCAGAATAGACTGCATGACGCTGGACTTTGGGCACAACGACCTCACCGAGGACCTGTCCTTACGAGCCGCCATTGCCAAAATCGACTTCTTTGGGCCAACCAGCATCGTCCCTGGGCAGCTGACAATCAATGGAGACGTGTCCGGTTTAGTGACGAATCTGTCTTTTTGTTGCAGCGTCATGATAGATGGCGTAGGGTCTACCATAGGCGAAATGAATGTTTTGCCCAAAATTGCGTTGATGAAGCTCCGCCGCAAGGTGGTGGAGGTGCAATGGTGTGGGGAATGATCAGTTACAACGGAAGGAGTCAATTGGTGCACATTGAAGGAGGCTTGAATGCGCAACGATACGTCAATGAAATTCTTTGACCCCATGTCCTTCCACTTTTGGCGGCCCAAAGTTCTGTGTTTCAACAGGACAACGCCAGACCCCATTGCGCACGGCTGACCACGCAGTTCCTGGCTGCCAACAACATTCTCACCCTTCCCTGGCTATCCCTTTCTCCAGACATGAGTCCGATTGAGCACCTGTGGGATGAGCTGCATAGACGTGTTTGTCGCCGAGACGTTGCTCCAGCCAATCGTCGTGATCTGTTCCAGGCACTCCAGGAAGAGTGGGCAGCCATCCCACAGGCCCACATCAGACGTCTAATCGCACCCATGCCCAGGAGATGCCAGTCGCTGATTGATGCAAGAGGAGGCCACACACCATTCTAACGGGAAAGCCCATACGCCAAAAAACTCTCGTGACCCAGATGAAAAACAATTGTCAATTAATTGGCTGAACCCTAAGGTATTCATGTGTGCAATTTGAACAATTAACTCATCAAATTAAAAAAGTTATTGAATGTCAAAATTATGGCTATGTGTGTGCCTTCAGTAGCTATGCGTTTCTTTTTTTGAACAGTGTATATTGTGTTAAGCTACCAAGCACAAATTAAAAGAATATAATATAATGGACTGAACAACAATATTCAATATACAGCAAATCTGTATCAAAATGTATCTGCTTAATTAATAATTTGTGTAAGTAAAACTGATACTAGCTCTGTACAAGAAAAGAAAAAAATATGAAAACTTACTTAATCGACAGGATGAAATAGTTTGATACCCAGTACAAGCTTATTTGAAATCCCTGTTCACAAGAAGAGCCAAGAAAGTTTGTTGGTTTTGATCATAGGCATCGCCAAGATGCAATAGATGGGAACAGTACGTCGCGTCGGTCGATTTATGAAAGTCTGATGGCAGTGTAGGTGAGCCAGTTCAGAGGTTCAAAGACTGATTTCTACTGCCAAGAAACACTTAGCTCTATTGAACCTTTTCTCTTGTTTATTAACGTACCGCGAATATCTCGTTACCACTAGCCCCAGTAAATACTGAGACATTAAAATCTGCAACAAAGCAAAGTCGGTCCTTTCTGAAACACAAGCAGGTCTCTAATTTCGTCTACTGCCGGAAGAAATACACTCAGACACACTTCGTGAATTCCAAAGTTAATATTAAATAGTAAACACAACTTAGGACTGGCTTTCACCTTCCAAAGATTCTGTTTTAATCTTAGTGAGCCAATCACAGTCTTCTCGTTGTTCGTATCAGGAATGACCTAATGGACAATAGGTGTTTTGTTAACCCCGATTTCATGGTAGTTCCTGATTACAATTTATGATCACCTATGGTTACCTGAGCTCAGGATGGCACATAAACACGAAACTATGCCTCGGTTAATGATCCTAGTAATACCCTCATCCGCATCTTTCCTATCTCGTTCCCGTCTCATTGATGTCTCTCAAATATATAACTGCTCTCCCTGCGCTAACACAACTGCTTTATTTTTCAAATAGGATAATGCATTTAGTTATCAGATATATATACCGAATTTAGCCTGTCATATCCTGAACTGTCCCTTATTTCTGAAAGCCCCTTTTTACTACTGAACGCCCCCCAGTGACCCATTTTTCCGTATCGCCCCCTTGGATCCCCCCAACGCCCCCAGGGGGGCGGTACCACCCACTTTGGGAACCACTGCTTTAAATGAACATTTGGAGAAAATTCTGCTCCAAAAACATTACATTTAAAAGGTTTCTTTCTGATATGTGCTCTTTTGTGATCCTTTAAAGTACCATTCAGCGAAAAATGTGCTTCACAAACATCACATTTATATGGTTTTTTCTCCTGTATGTGTCCTTTTGTGATCCTTTAAAATACCCTTTAAAGAAAATTCTGCTCCACAAACATTACATATATTTAAGTGTTCTTTTCTGTATGTGTCCTTTTGTGCTTCTTTAACTGAACATTTTGAGAAAATTCTGCTCCACAAACATCACAATTATAAGGTTTCTCTCCATTATGTATCCTTTTGTGAATTCTTAACTTAGCATTTCGTGAAAATTCTGCTCCACAAACATCACAATTATAAGGTTTCTCTCCATTATGTATCCTTTTGTGAATCTTTAAATTATCATTCCGTGAAAATTCAGCTCCACAAATATCACATTTATAAGGTTTCTCTCCTGTATGTGTCCTTTTGTGATTCTTTAAATGACAATTTTGAGAAAATTCTGCACCACAGACATTACATATATAAGGTTTCTCTCCATTATGTATCCTTTTGTGAACATTTAAATTACCATTTCGTGAAAATTCAGCTCCACAAACAAAACACTTATAAGGTTTCTCTCCTGTATGTGCCCTTTTGTGATCCTTTAAATGACAATTTTGAGAAAATTCTGCACCACAAACATCACACATATAAGGTTTATCTCCATTATGTTTCCTTTTGTGAATATTTAAATGATCATTTCGTAAAAATTCAGCTTCACAAACATCACACTTATAAGGTTTCTCTCCTGTATGTATCCTTTTGTGCTTCTTTAAAGTACCATTTAGAGAAAATCCTGCTCCACAAATATCACATTTAAAAGGTTTCTTTCCTGTATGTGCCCTTTTGTGATCCTTTAAATGAACATTTTGAGAAAATTCTGCTCCACAAATATCACACTTATAACGTTTCTCTCCTGTATGTGCCCTTTTGTGCTTCTTTAAAGTACCATTGTGAGAAAATTCTGCTCCACAAATATCACATTTATAAGGTTTCTCTCCTGTATGTGTCCTTTTGTGATCCTTTAAAGAACCATTTAGAGAAAATTTTGCTCCACAAACATCACATATATAAGGTTTTTCTCCTGTATGTGTCCTTTTGTGATTCTTTAAAGTACCATTTTGAAAAAATTTTGCTCCACAAAAATCACACTTATAAGGTTTCTCTCCATCATGTTTCCTTTTGTGAATATTTAAATTATCATTTCGTAAAAATTCAGCTTCACATACATCACACTTATAAGGTTTCTCTCCTGTATGTATCCTTTTGTGCTTCTTTAAATTACCATTTAGGGAAAATTCTGCTCCACAAAAATCACATTTAAAAGGTTTTTCTCCTGTATGTGCCCTTTTGTGATCCTTTAAATGAACATTGTGATAAAATTCTGCTCCACAAAAATCACACTTATAACGTTTCTCTCCTGTATGTGTTCTTTTGTGATTCTTTAAAGTACCACTTTGAGAAAATTCTGCTCCACAAATATCACATTTATAAGGTTTCTCTCTTGTATGTGTCTTTTTGTGATTCTTTAAAGTACCATTTAGGGAAAATTCTGCGCCACAAACATCACATTTATAAGGTTTCACTCCTGTGTGTATCATTTTATGTTTCTTTAAATATCTAATTACAGAAAATCCTCTTCCACAAACATCACACTTATAAGGTTTTTCACCTGTGTGTATCAATATGTTTCTCTTTAAACAACTATTTACCAAAAAATCTGATTTTTCTTCTGTATGCCTTCTTTTGAGCCATTTTAAATTAGAATCTTGAGCAAACTTTTCTACTGTGTGATTATTACATGTGTAACATTCTTCTTTGGTATATGTCATTTCATGCTCACTTTGAGAAAATTCTTCTCTACAAACATATTTGTAATGTGACTTGCCATTATGCTGCATTATGGGTTTCTTTAAATAATCACTCCTAGAAAACCTACTATAAACATCACACTTGTTAGGCACCTCTTCTATATGCTGCATTATGTGTGCCTTTAGATAACCAAAATGAGCAAACCCCATACCACAGAGATCACACTTATAATGCTTCTGTGATGTGCATTTTCTTTCTTGTTGCCAAAGACTAGATTCTGCATCTAATTCTACATTACCAACATTACTTATATAACACTTTTCTCTCATATGTGAAAGTTCATGTTCACTACGGTCACCTTTTTTGTCAAACTGTACTCCACAAACATCACAGCTGAAAAGTCTCTCTTTTGTACCTATTATTATTTCATCTGACTGTACACTGCCACATAATTTAAAACCTTCATTACTTCCACTGTTGAGAGTATATTCCTTATAGGCTCTTGTTGATTCATTGTAACAGTTTTCATTTTGTAAGGCTGCAATTCGAGGAGACTCATTCAAGTCTACAGCCATTATCTCTGAATCTGTGACATTCAGTGACATTACTTCTCTCAATCCTGACTCAATGTTTTTGTCTGTATTCAGTGTTGCAGCTGCAGAACTTATTTTCGTTTCATTCACAACTTTTTTTGTGAATTCTGGAAACACTGCTTTGAATGCAGCATTCTGTATTGGTTCACTCTTTATAAAATTGTTCATAATTTTCATATCTGGAATGTCAACACTAGAGTGTAGATGGGAGCCCTGGTTACGAGAATGGTCACCTGAAATTCATTGAATAAAAAATAATTAAAAAAAACTTTAGATAATTATGCCAAGCACATAAAATAATAATTCCATATGTTTTAAAGCTTTATATTAGGCATGCATTAATAGTCATGTAACTTTAAGAATGATTTAGAAGAGGTGTTTGCTAACTTTAAGAATGATTTAGAAGAGGTGTTTGCTTCTGATTGATTTGTGAATAAAGGCATGTCAGTGAGTATCACAGGAATTAATGGAACAAATATATCTTATCGTCTGGCACAGCAGGCTTAGACTGTCAACATTTGGCATGAGGTTCTTCATAAATAGTCTGGTTCCATTATTTAATTTAAGCAGATCAAGAATAAGCAATAATATTATCTGTGTTAAAAATTTTTTTTTCTTCTAAAGTTGTGCAGTGACATTCCAGGTGGTACCCAACAGCTGAGCAACTCAGTTAACTGATTCCGTACGCAAGATCTTTTAAAAGACGCAATGGCCGACCGCTGTGTCCACAAGATCTTTTAAAAGACACTGATTTATTTCGTTGTTTCTTTCTATTCTGATATTTTATACTGCCTGGAATTTATCTCGAACGGAAGTAAACACAAAACTGGGCAAATTTCAACAAGCTTCAAAGTCTTTTATTTGCGTTTGAAGGGATTTTTTCACATTTATCTTCATCTTTAATCATGTTTTGTCGTATCGCCATAATGGCCAAAAATACACAGGATATGTTACTAATATGTGAACAGTGAACAAACTGTGTGATCAACCATAACTTTCTTACTTTTTCTGTGTTTCTAAATGGATTACCTGCACAAAGAGAGCAGTGAAACTGTATTGTGATAACAATTTATGTTACAAGCCTTACGTAAGTCGAAGATTTTTGTTCAAAATTTCAAGTTATCTTTTTTTCCGTGTACATGTTATTTGTTATAACATAAACATAACATAAAATTAGCTAGAAAGGCATAAGGATTTATATTGTTCATCCAATGTACTTTAATTTGATATATAATATGTTATACTTAACTCATGATTAGACACACATTGTCAGTAAACGTAAATTATGTATGTGTAAATTTTTGGGGCTTAAAAATAATTCCGTCCAGAGCTGAAAATAATTACGTACTGAATCAGTTAAATAAAATACAGTCTGATGGCTACCCATGACAGTGTCAGTTGAAGTGTATGTTGTGGCAGCACCAGGGAGCTGATTACGTGTTTGAAAGTTCAATTTTAAGTCACAGAATAGCTTGTTTACAAACTATTTATGGTTTCTAAAGCATTGCAAATGGTGAGAAAAACAATGTTCTGTAATTCTTGAAGTGATAGAATGAACCACTGTGTGAAAATCCAATGGAAATGAAACCAGGTTTTTGTGTGTGTTTTTTAGGTGACATTTTACAAAAGCATGTAAAATATTTTTAAATACTAGCAATAACCCATCAATAATGACGGAAGTAAATCAAATGATAGATCTGTCCATGCACTCTGAACAAATATGGTCCACGTCCAACGAAGCGATCGATTTGAGCACCCATGGATGCAAAGCGCAAGACTAAATTATAGGAACGGATATTTTCCTTAAAATGTTGATGTTGTGGATGTGCTGGGTTGCTCAAAAGATCCTTGATATATGGAGGAAAAGGATGTCTCTGCTCTCCTTGCTCCAACAGCACTGTACCTTTAAGGCAGCAATATTTGAGTGTACCATCGGTTGATCCTTCCACTTGAAAATTGAGAAAGTGACAGAACTGACATTCCTGATCCATTGGGCTGCAGTTGTGTGTAGCAACTGCATTCTCATCAAAAGCATCATGATTTGGAATTGTTGGACTATGTGCAGCTCTTGATCGTCTCACTTGTTGTGCAGCTGCTGCTCTACGTTCAGTTGCTTCTTCTGAAGTCTCCTTTGCTCGTTGTGATGCTCTCAACTGACGAACACGAAAAGCTTTTGCAGCGCATTGAGATTCATGCTCTTCTGCAGACTGATTTGCTCATTGTGACTGATGCTGTGCTTGTCTTTGTGCCGCTTTATGTTGTTGTCGTATTGCTGCTTCTTCTAGAAGTCTCACTTGCTCATTGTGATTGACGCGATCATCTCTTCCTCTTAGCACCTGCAGCTCATTTTGCAGTCATCTTACCATTTTGATCCATAAAAATAAGTCTGCAATACTTTAAATTACAATTTTGTCTTGAAGAAACAATCAAAAACTTACATTTTAAGGTTATTTTTAACAAAATGATCAGTTAAATCCGTTTCCGGAATGAATCTAGGTTCTACACCGACTTTTCTTCATTGAGTGTTACTATTTTTGGGAGAGTACATATAAGGTAAACAATACAAATAATGTCTAACTTTCAATCACATTTGCTTCCCTTAGATGTGACCGATGTACAAATGGCAAGAATTATATATTTTGATATTACACCTATTGGTATTAAACATCAATGTGTTTGCAACTGAATGGACTTCAGTATAATAGCTGCTATTTTCATATGTTTTGACACTGCTAACAAGTTAATTATCCAATTAGATGCAGAAAAAATAAAAATTTACAGTGAAATATTCAAAGAAGGAAAAAACAAACAAATGCAAAATGTACAAAACTGGTATTTAAATAGGCAGTTTCCATTTTTCAGGTATCAAAGAAAAGTGTTGCATGCACTGCATTTTGTTTGCATTTTTTTCAGTACCTAGAGTTGCCCAATAATGTTTACAATTTTGTCTTGTAGCAGTATCGTACATTTTGGTATAACTCAGTGTGTGGTGCTGGTTTTATTTTATTAAATTTTTTTTTTTTAAAACTGGTATGCAAGGAACCAAAAACACGCATCTTCCTTTTATCAAGTTTCCAGCCGTGACGCGCAAGGTGCAGTATAGGCCGACGTAAGCACAACTGAGGAAACAAATTTTTAAAGCGTGATTAGTTGTCTCTCGTCACTCCTTCCAGCCACATGTTGACATATTTACAGGCATGCGAGGAACTGACCATGCTTTATGTTCAGTTTATCTTGTTTCCAGCCCAGACGTGCAGGCTTCAGCACAGTATATGCTGATGTAATCGCTACTACTTTATACAAATGTTCAAATATAACGTGGTCAGTTGTATTCCAACACTGCTACAGTCACATGTGTGGATATTTCTGAGCTTATTTGCGATTTTGAGTTGGATATGTGTGCGCTAATTTTGTGATTTAGAGTTTAATTTCATTGTGAAAAAGTCAAAAAGAGCTGCATACACTCCTGTGTATAACAGTGGGAATAAGAAAAGGAAGCATGTATCGTTATCGATGATAGCGCAGAAAGTAGAGTTATTGCAGAAGCTTGATCATGGTGTCTCTGGGCACCGTCTTACAGAAGAATATAGTGTAGGAACTACCACAGTATATGACATAAAGAAACAGAAAGACAAGCTGCTGAAGTTTTACAGGGACAGTGATGACCAAAAACTAATGTCAGATCAGAAAACTTTGCATAGAGGAAAAAATGAAGATCTTGGCCACATTCTGAGGGATAGATTCGACAACAGCGAAGTGAACGCATATCGCTGATTGGTTTGTTGGTTATGAAACAAGCTAAAATATACCAAGAAGAACTGAACATTGAAGGCGATCCTTCATCAACAGATGTCTGACTCCAAGCTGAAGATGACGATCAGAGCACGAGTGTAGGCTATTTTTAAAGTTTAAAACAAAAATATTTTTCTGAAAAATAAAGTATACTACAGCTGTACATAATTTAAGTTGGGGCGAAATTAACCGATTTTGGGGCAACTTTGGACGAAATTCGAAAAAAATCTGAAAACCAAAAAACGGCTGTCCCCAAGCATTTCGGATTCTGGGTTACGCACTGTAGTAATTATTTAAATGGTAATTTTAAAAAACATAATCAGGTCAATAGGCTATAACATTTCATTAAAATCCCTAGCGCTAGGTTTAGACTTTAGTTCTCACAAATTACCTTGCCATGTCTGCCTGATAAAGTGGGTCAGCAGCGACATTATGGTCAATATCCATGTCTGAATCCATACTTCAGTCTCCCAGATATCATCATTTGCAGAATCAATGATGAATTCATCACTGAAATCATCACCGAAGTTCATTATTTTTATTTTTTTCACACTACAGTAAAATCCGACTATCAAAAAATTCATAATGGTGGCGAGTGTTAATGGTGCTCAGTCGTGACTTCAACGTTGATTATTTTCTTATAAAACTTGTTTAAAAGAAACTTTTTCCGTTTTAAATAAATTTTATGTAGTATTTTATTATAAAATAACAATATTAATTTGGAAAAAATAAATGTCTAAAGGAAATTTCTGCGACTTCAAAATTTACCCCCCGTATACGTCATCTTTTTTAAGGATAGAAATGAATAGTTAAACAGTGTTATGAGTAAAATTCATAACATGTCTGTCGATATCAAAACGGCTCGACAAGTAGTCATATTTGTTTATGACCGGTGACCCTTGGTTACAGGAAGTACACCATTGCCTTGGGGCTGAGTAGCAGACATCTAGAGTTGGTGTCGGCAGAAGTCAGTGATCTTCTGCTAGGGGTCTTTTCTGTGTGTTCTTGAGGCCGGTGGACGTGTGCGCCTGAGTATTATACTACTTCACTACATATTCACACGATGTTCAACCACTAGATCTCCGTGTGATGATGCTAGTTTATGTATGAAAGGAATTCTTATTATTGTGAAGAACGTGAGTAAATAAAATTGTAAAAACCTGTTGAGGACAGCGTTATAGTGACAGACGATACTGAGATAGACTGAGGACTGCCTATCTATATAATGCCAATTCATTTCATGGCTTTCCTGATGAGATTTGTGGAGCAACGTTGTAGAAAATAAACTGTATTTTCATTTGTTCAATCTGGCCTTTGCAGTATCATTCATTGTTGGTGGAGAAGGGTTGTGTGCGGGGTCTACCTACATACCTCTATATGGACTTGGCCTGAGTCAAGGTGTTACTCATTAGAAAAATAATATAAAGACCCGCAACACCTAAAATGGAGGAATCAAGCCGGGATCTGAGCTACACTTAAAATGGAAGTCTCAAGCCGGAGATACTGAAGTGAATATTGATTGCTGTTATCAAGAAATATGTCTCAAATCGTTGGACTTTATTTTTATGAAAGTATCAAAAATTTTCAATATGGTGGTGCATATCATCTGCTAACCAGTGTGAGGTTGTAAGAACAGTAATTGCTGTTCGAAGTTTCCTGTTTACTGCAGCAGTTGAACATATTCAAGTAAAAAGGTATTTCCTGCAGAAGTTTACGTTCAAAATTCAAGTTTTATGCCCAAGGATGGCCTATTATCCAGAAGACGACGGACCAAAGAGCAGTCCAGTTCGAGTGAGCTGTTTGTGAATCCTAGACCTAACCTGGTTTACACTGAATGTTTTCATCGTTCCATGGGAAAGAGGCGTTGAAACCAGGAGGATTTTTTACTGGCATAACAGATAAGTACATTTAAGGTTACATGCAGCGTGTGATGCTGAGAATCTTGTTTGTCAGAGTTCTTTTTTTCTCTATGTTATATGTATCTTCGTGTATATATGTTTTGTAAGTAGTGGGAGGTTGGATTGGGACATGAATTTTCTCAATACTTCATCTGTATGGTTGAGAAAATTCATGAGCATTCTGTATTGTTTGGTTTATGATTTTCTCAAATAGTGGGGCCGGCATTACAAAGCTGTGAGTTATCTGCTTCTATTGAGATTACCATTGTTTGTTAATTGTGAAAGTACTGTTAATTGGCAAGTTTGTTATTGTTGTAAAGTTAATTGTAATTTTATTCAGTTTTTTTCTCCATTATTGTTTGTGATATTGTTGGCCCATTCTTGCTATCCTTCATTTATTAGATGTCACATATGTTGTGAAATTGTACTTGTCCTGTCATAAGTGTGATAGAGCTGAATTTTGTTTTTCATTTATGCTATATTTCATACATTTTTGCCTTAGTTGATCATATGTATTATCTTGCTTTGGCTCTTGTCACTGTATTCTGTCATATTGTTTGTATTCATTTTTTTTTTTGCTCCTTGTATAACATCTATAAAGAGCACAAAACAAATGTCTATGTTAGAGAGAAGATAAACACCTATGCAGGCCACCAAGAACCACTTTTGTCAATAGTGAAACGTCGAAAGCTTGCCTGGTTTGGGCATGTAACTCGTCATGACTCCCTTTCGAAAACGATCCTCCAGGGAACAGTCGAAGGTAAACGGAGAAGAGGAAGGCAAAGAAAATCCTGGGCTGATAACATCAAAGAATGGGCAGGACATGGTTTCTCCACACTTGTACGCATTGCTGAGAATAGAGAGCAGTGGAGGACCCTGTCTGCTGATGCTTCCACCATGGCACCCCTACGACCCATGACGGGTTATGGGTTGAGATGAGATGATGATAACATCTATTAGTATTATTACATGCAGTTGGTTGATTTTGAGTGGTGAAATAATTATTGCTGATATTGCTCACATATTCATTATATAATATTTGCATTATTGTTTAGCTATTGGAAAGCACAATAATTGTGAATCATGGCTACCTTGGAGTATTTTATTAAGGCTGGAAAAGAATTTGGTATGGAAGGGGAGGCTTTAAGGGAATATGCATCCACTGAGTATGAAAACGAATTAAAAAGGTTAGAAGCCAAGGAACTCAGAGATCAAAGACAATTAGAGAGAGAGGAGAAGAAGAGAGTTGAAGAATTGCAGTTAGCTAAGAAAAGGAGAGAAGATGAATTAGCTGAGAAAAGGAGAGAAGAAGAATTGGCTGAAAAAAGGAGGCAAGATGAAATGGCTCTTGAACAAGAGAATAAAAGAAGAGACTATGAACTTGAAGAAGAAAAAAATGGCCTATGCTCAGGCTGAATTGAAAACACAACAAGCTCAAGCTAAGATAAAAGAAAACAAGAGCTTAGAATGGCCGAATTTGAGTTGGGGAAATTGAGACTTCAACAACCACAGATTAATACAATGAATGGGGAAGCTGGAAAAAAAGACCATGCTTCCACTTTTAAGATCAGTTTGCCAAAATCTAACTCAAATAAAGACGATATTTCATGCTTCTTAAATAGATATGAAACGTATTGCCAGGAGTTTAAAATTGGTAGAGCTACATGGTCTAGTGCCCAATGGGCTGATCACCCGTTGGCTTGTCACACCGATTACGGAAACAACGGCAGATGGATCTATTTGTTGTTGCCCTAAAGACGCCGCTAGGCGTGATGGGAAACTACAACAGAGAAAATCAATCTGCTGTTGCCCTTAAGACGCCACAAGGCGTGATGGCCTCTGACTGCTTGGTCGGTCTTTGGCTAAGGACGGAAGAAGAAGAAGAAGAAGAAGACATGGTCTAGTAGGCTCATGAATTTATTGGTAGGTGAGGCACTTACTGCAGTCTGTACAATGGATGATCAGACTAGAAATGACTATGATGCTGTGAGAGCCTTGTTGCTGAAGAAGTACCAATTAGATGAGAATGGCTATAGGCTGAAGTTGAAATCATTATTACCAGATTCAGCTAAAGATTTTACTGAATTTATCTCATCTATTAAACTGTACTTTTCTAGATGGGTTGATTTACCAAAGATTGAAAAAACTTTTGAGGGGTTGGCTAATTTGATTCTTAGAGACAAGGCATTGTCTTCAATCAGTGGCAACTTTTTATCATTCCTACAGGAGAGGAAACCTGAAACATTATCCACTATGGAAAATTTGGGGCGCCAATATCAAATTGCACATCCAGGTAGGAACCTTAGCAAAAATAACCTTAAGGATTCCTTGCCAGTGTCATCTGCTAGGACGGTGATGTATAATTCACCTAGACAGAGATCCAACAGTATGGATAGGAACTATTGAGTAAATAGAGATCGTAACATTGGAAATTAAAGAAGAAGATATAATTTTAACAAAAAAATCACAACAGCCTCAAAGAAATTATAACTCGTTTGATAATGATATTTCAATCAACAATCATTCTTCAGGCTTAATGATTACCAGAACGGAGGTGAATATAATTTCAGATCAGGCAGAGGACAAAGGTCATTTTCTAGAAATAATGATAATTCTTTTAATAACAGAGGTTCTCAACAGAACAATAACTTTAGACAGTTAAGGAACCCTGAACGTTCAAATGCTGTTGTACTTGTTAATGACAATAATCCAGTTCAGAATAATAATGGTGTCTCTCATGATAATGCATGTAGTGTAGACTTATCTAACAGTACTAATTGTTCTGAATGTAACTCTTTATTTCAGCCAGAGGGAGTCCCTTGGCTATTGTGTGGACACCCTTTGCCAGTGATGACCTCTTATAATGGGACAGGATCAGTGGTATTTGATAAAGGTTTTGTGAACAACCAACTTGTTTCAGTACTCAGGGACACTGGATCAGCCACTTTAGGGGTTCAAAGTTCGTTAGTGGACCCTGCTGATTATAAAGGCGAAGAGGTTCAATGTATTACATTTGGGGGTACAGGGGAATGCTACCCCGCTGCAGATGTTTTTTGATACCCCTTATTTCACAGGCAGGGCTTTAGTATGTCTGTTGTCAAAACCAGTAGCTGGGATAATTTTAGGGAATATCCCTGGGCTTCATGATTGTACTGATGATGATATTTTGAGGTGGGAGTAAAAACGACATGCATATACAGCCAGGGTTGATACTACCAGAGCACAAGCTCTTAGGCATGTACATGCTCAGTTACATGTTGGGACTCAGAATGACACAGTTGTGAGTAATGGTGATGACAAAAAAAAATCTTTCTCCCATAACTGAGGAGTCCCTTGATGATTTCCAGGGTGGTGAGGAATCATCAGATGTCTATTATGACTCAAGTGAATTACTGGTTGCATTTGAAACAAAAACAACCACATGATGTGATACCTGGTGTTGTTGATGATAATGTTGCTGATGTGAGGCCATCCACATCTATCATTGATGTTATGGTACCAGACATTGTTAATGTCGAAGTTGGTCTGATATCAAATGTAGTTTGGTGGTGTACTCTTCAGTCAAAACTATATGATTGGCTGTTTGTTTTTCTTTTTGCCATTGTCATTTTAATATATGATTTTTCCTTTTCATTTAGGAACATCCTGTATATTAATAGTATGTCAGCTTTTTTCTTTCAGATGCTGACATCCCATGATTTCATGTGGTATGTACTAGCCACTACATTGGGTGGTGTGGCAGTTTTAACAATGCTTTTTCTTTCTTCAGGTGTTACAGTTCATGTTACACTAGTTGCAGATCATAATAACTTTATACTTGTTCCTTTGCAGGGACATGAATGTTTTCTGTCCACTAATCATGTGCAGGAGGTTGTGTTTCCCTTTGGTACTTATGATGAGGCTAATAGGATTGTACATCTTAATGATCGTGTATGTAGAATGCACACAGCTAGAGACTATACTTTGACTATGTGATATGCTCTGTGCTATGCTGAGCGTCTGTCTTTGTAGATTCTCTGCTTCATGGATTATCTACTGCTACCTTTCTTCGCATGATTGCGCAGCCTATTCTCTGGTCGAGATGACTTAATTACGTATATTGGTGATATTTGTCTATTCCATCAAACTTGGGAAGAACATGTTCTTGGAATTCAGTCTTTGTTGAATACCCTGCGTCTTCATAATCTTACTGCTAGACCTTCTAAAACAATAATAGGATTCACTGAAATTTCTTTTCTTGGTCATAAGGTAGGAGGTGGGTTTCTTAAACCTGAAGATTCTTTTATCTCAAAAATCTTGAAATTCCTAGAACTAAGAAACAGGTTCGCAGTCTGTTAGGCTTAGTGAATTTCTATAGAAAATTCTTGCCTAATTTGTCGGATATTACCTCAGTTCTGTCTTCATTGTTAAAGAAGAACTCGCCAAACAAAATTATCTGGTCCCATGCTTGCGATGTATCTTTAAATGTCTTGAAAATATGCTTTTCAAATTCACCAATTTTGAGATTACTCGACGCTCGATTTCCTTTTACCCTCAGAGTAGACGCCTCTGGAACAGGAATCGGTGGAACGCTTATGCAAGAGTTTGAAGGCTACAAGCATCCAATACTATATATAAGCAGGACATTAACGCCTACTGAAAAAAGGTACCCCATTGTCGAAAGGGAGCTGTTGGTGATCGTATTCTGCTTCACCAAACTCCAACGGTACCTGATGGGAGCATGTTTCACCTTGGAAACTGACCAAAAATCTCAAGACAGCGAGATTCCGATATGAAAAAGCTGTTAGGGACTCGCTCGCACTACAGCCCTACGACTATGACATCAAAGCTATCAAGGGAAACCAGAATGTTATGGCCGATGTCCTTTCGCGATGCGTCAAGGACCCTATATCACCAATCAACTCTACAAATACAGGTGACTCACAATATTTAAACTAACACATGAAATGATGTCATGATATGTTGATCTGTGAAGTGTTACAGTGATGAGGACGTATTGTTTTGACACTACTACATTTGAACAATAAGTTCAAGAATGGAGAATACTATAACAGTGACTTATGTAACATTGCTAATTCGATTAATCGGTTCACATGGCACATGATGGTGATGAATTCTGAAATGCTCAAGATGGTGTGATATCTCGTTGAACTCAGTACAATACGTACATATATTATACCTTTGTGACAGTACTCATATGTGATCTACAAACTTACTAACACACATTATGTGAAAGGATAAAAATGCTGCCAGTTCAAGATAGTTTGAACGGACATATATTGTAATTTTTAATGGAAAAACCAACGTCTACAGATTAAGGGACATAACTCTGAGATGAATAACTCGCAGAATCAAGGGGAAATAACAGTGACATTTCCTATCTGACTATTTTTCGATTTGACATTGCTGTGGATATTAACATTTGGATTTGTACTAACATACTATCACATGGAGAACAATCACGGATGCTGACAATAATGTATTTCAACATAATTTTAGGAACGGTGTGTGAACATTTCACTACAGACTTTAACTACTATGTTTAATATTGAGTATCGATTAATGTGAATTTGCCAGACTTGGCTTGCTATTTGACACAAATCTATTTCACACTCACACTGGACATTGCAACAAACTTTGGGCTCATATGCCATACTACTATCTATTTGTACAACACATAAGCATAATCTTATCTATTTCTCACACAAAGGTGTTAGATTCAGGGTTACTTTGATTCTCTTAACATTATTATGTTATATTGATGACATGTACTTTTGAGGTACACATAATGTTAATCTGTTAACAGAAATGTTGCATTCATTCACTTTATTAGTTGTCTGCCTCATGTCATCTATTGTCTCTATTACATAATTGTATTAATTTTAATACTTTGCATTAAGACTATTAATTAATATGAGATTAACTGACTACTGGTACTGGACTTGACAGATAGGTGATTTTTGAGATGGTGTAAGGTATGTGCATGGACTGCTACCATCATTTTTTTCAATATGTTGGATGTTTTGGTGATAGCCACCTCACATTGTGTTAAAATGATTTATGTCCTTTGTAGTCGTATGGCTTTAGTATTATTTGCTAATGTCCACACATTGAGTGTTTAATTGCCTACTCTGTGGCACAAACCTGGGTGCTATGCTAATTCATACTAACAGTGAAATTTGATGTTACCATCTTTCACTTCAGTGATGTCAACACTCACACCACGGAAATAATGTATATTTCGTTTCCATTATTTTACGGGGAGGGGTGGGGGAGAGTAAATGTTATGAGTAAAATTCATAACATGTCTGTCGACTTCAAAACAGTTCGACAAGTAGTCATATTTGTTTATGACCGTGACCCTTGGTTACAGAAAGTACATCATTGCCTTGGGGCTTTCCTGATGAGATATGTGGAGCAACGTTGTAGAAAATAAACTGTATTTTCATTTGTCCAACCTGGCCTTTGCAGTATCATTCATTGTTGGTGGAGAAGGGTTGTGTGCGGGCTCTACCTTCATACCCCTATATGGACTTGGCCTGAGTCAACGTGTTACTCATTAGAAAAATAATATAAAGACCCGCAACAAACAGGTGCTTTCCTTTCCATCTTGCAGAGTCCAGAGATGAGTCTCAAGAGCTCTCAGGTGCGACATAGTGCACTCGCACTCAGCCTTGACAACGACTTTGAACATTTTTTTAGCACTTGAAGTTGACCAGAGCCCTGGGTAGTTTTAATTATCAGAGACTCTGAATGTCAAAGAGTCTCTCTCACATATACCACTCATATATATATATATATATATATAGATATATATATATATATATATATATATATATATATATATATATATATATATATATATATATATCTTCTTCTTTGATCCTTAGCCGCCGACTGTCAAAGCAGTCAGTGGCCATCACGCCTAGTGGCGTCTTGTAGGGCAACAACAAATTGATTCCACTTTGCTCAGTCGGCGGCCATCCTTCGTACAGTGCCCCAACTCTGGTTCATTCTTTGCATCTCAGCCTCCACAGTCCTCCGCCAGGTTGTTTTTGGTCGGCCTCTCTTTCGTTTTCCTTCAGGGGTCCAAATCATAGCTGTTCTTGTGATGGCATCGGGGTCTCTTCTGAGGACATGGCCAACCCAGCTCCAGCGTCTGCCAGCTATGATGGTGTGCATGTCCTCTTGCTTGCTCCGAGCAAGCAGATCTTAGTTGGTGATGGTATTCGGCCAAAAGATTCGGTGAATTTTTCTTAGGCATGTTGTGTGAAAAGAGGACAATTTCGACATTTCCTTCTCTGTAACTCTCCAGCATTCCGCACCATAGAGAAGCACAGAAAGCACACAGCTCTGATATAATATATATATATATATATATATATATATATATATATATATATATATATATATATATATATATATATATATATATATATATATATATATATATATATATATATATATATATATGGGACCTAAGACGCGTCAACAGTGAGGAATGCAGTTAGCGACCCATAGCTAGACTGCTTGCGTCAGGGAACCAGAGCTGACCAAGACCCTACTTCACCTCCAAGTGGTGGTCCTGGAAACAGGCTGCATCACTGCAGCCTGGCTGAGTAAGTAGGGATCAAAGAGGGAAGGCTAACCTGGTCCTAAAAATGCCATGCTGAAGACGGATGTGTCGGTCGAAAGGTGCATATATATATATATATATATATATATATATATATATATATATATATATATATATATATATATATATATATATATATACATATATATATATATATACTACTCGTCAAAAGTCAAGGGCCACTTAGAAAAACCTTGGTTGAAACCATAACACAAATCTGATATTAACGTAATTGATATCAGTCAAAACGGCATTTATTGAATACCAAATTGACATGTCACATAAAGAAATGGAAACACACATTCAAACGCAATGAAGCTGTGAAGTGTGTCACCCACCTTTTCAAAAGTCACACAATAGATATTGGACAAATAGACACTTCAAAATCGGGTATGACCACCGTTTGCAGCAAGGCATTCAAGACAGCGTAGACGCATCGAGTCCACAAGGGTCCGAAGAGTATTCTGAGGAACAGCTTGCCATTCCTGAAGCAGAAATGCAGTCAGCTGTGCAACATCCATTGGCAGGGGGTGATTTGTTGACAATCTTCGACCAAGGACATCCCAGAGGTGCTCAAACGGAGAAAGGTCAGGTGAATGAGCTGGCCACGCCATCCTGATGATCCCATGTTGCTGAATAAACTCATTCACCACACGAGCTCGATGGCGTCGAGCGTTATCATCTTGGAGGATGGCATTACCACCTATGGTCTCCACAGCAGGCTGAACAATTGGTCTCAAGATTTCGTTCTGGTATCTTGGGCCAGTCAAGTTGCCTTGGATGATGTAGAGTGGGGTCCTGCCGTGTCTGTAGAAGCCTCCCCAGGGCATGACAGAACCCCTACCATAACGATCCACCTTTCGAATTGTGTCATCAGTAAATCGCTCTTCTGGTCGTCTCCAAACTCGAATCCTGCCATCATTGAATGACACAGTGAAGCGAGATTCATCAGTGAAGAGAACTTGACTCCATTGTTGCCTTGTCCATCGGATGTGCTCGCGACACTAAGCAACATGGGCTCTGCAATGAGCAGGAGTAAGAGGGATTCTGACTGCAGGACGTCGAGCAGTCAGTCCAAATTCATGTAAATGTCTGCGAATGGTGCTCTGACTGACATTAACGTTTACAGTTTGTCTCAGCTGACATCTTAGAGTGGAACAAGTCACTGTTCGATGGCGCAGGGCTGACAACAAGAAGTACCGGTCATAATGTCTATTGGTGCATCTAGGGCGACCTGGCCGGTGGCGATCCTCCACACTTCCTGTGGCCTGAAATCTCTCCAAAATTCTTTGGATAGTAGAGTGTGACACTACAAGCTGTCTAGCAACCTCACGGACAGATAAACCACTTTCAACCCACGCTATAGCCCTCATTCTTTGTAAGGTGTCAGGACTTCTTCTCTGTGGCATGGTTTTTGCAAGTGATGAAACTACCCTAAGTCTGCTGATTGTAAAACAAATTAAGAATGAACTCTGTTCACGAAAAGTCGACATTGCACGTGGAATGTCAATCAGCACGATTACTTCACCTGTTTGGTTGTACGGAAGTTTGAAAAAACAGATTAAAAATGTGAATTTATGGTCAGCAAACCAAATTGCACGTGATCACCATGGTTGTCGGCGAGTTGTTTTTATGCTTAACGTGCATAGAGGACTGTCAGAGGAAGATAATGCACCCATTTTTACTAAAAACTTCCTTCATTTAATCATTCTATGCGCTTATATAAAAGTGTATTGAAAATAATAGGGTGGCCCTTGACTTTTGACGAGTAGTATATTCATTCATTCATTCATTCATAACCCTCCACTCCCAAAGGAGCATAGGCCTTCAACAAACACATGCCAAGTCCTCCTGTCATGTGCCATCATCTCAAGTTCTTTCCATGTTCTCCTCATCATTTTCACCTCTGTTTCGAGTAGTATATTACACTTGTCAAAATGGAGCCGCTGTAGCATAGTGTGCACTGGCTTCCTAGCTCAGTGGCCTATGGTTCAATCCCCAGATGAGGTGGAATTTTTTTAGGCCACAAACGGCTCCTGGGTTGACCCAGCCCCAAATGGGTACCAGAGCAACTCTGGGAAGGTTAAGGCGGCCGGCGTGATGCTGACCACATCACCGCTAGAATGCCGACGGTCAAGAAAATATGGGCCTAACACCATATTCCCAATATGCCTCAATGGGCGTGTAACAGGATCCTTACACTTGTCAAAACTATGCGGAACAAAAGGCTGTTTCTGTTGCTCACCACCAATTTATTTTTGGCGTGGATTTTCCAACTCTGCCTGTGATAGCCCCGCTGCTGTAGCTTCTATTGCCACTTTTGTTCTTCATATTTTTCTTTGGCTTCCCCACTTTTTCTTTGCCTTGATGGCTTCAGTCAAGGGTATGTCTTATTATACTAGTTGGGTGTTTTGTTAAGGGTGTTTACCATTCCTCATTTTTTTTGGGTATTAATTTACAACTGTATTGGTGATTGACTGGTCTACTCTATGTCTGTGATTGTTATTACACATGGATTTTTAATACAGAGGATGTGACAGAGGTATATGGAATATCTGTAGTATGGACTTGAGGGTTGTCCATATAAGATGACACGCAGTGAAAGGGGGGGGGAGAATTTCCAAAATTTTGTGACAAAGTTTGATGATGGGGGAGGGGTGTGTGTGTATGTGTTATAAAGAGATGGGACCTCACACAAAAAAAATACTAGTGCAGATCTCGTCTTTCAGACATGATCATAAAATATCAAAACAACATATATATATATATATATATATATATATATATATATATATATATATATATATATATATATATATATATATACCCACACACAGTCAGGAATGACTGGAAGGGATGCATAATGTCCGGCATTCCCCTCAGACCTTCGGGTCGCGAGGTATCTGCACCCCTTATATAGTCAGCAATGACTGGAAGGGACGCATAGTGTCCGGCATTCCCCTCAGATCTTCGGGTCTCGAGGTGTCTATGTCCCTTATACAGTCAGAAATTACTGAAAGGGAAGATGGATGGGAGGGCAAGTTCTGTATCCTACTAACGACAGGCGGCTGCTACTGGTGTCAGACTGTAACGGCCAGACCGTTCCTCTGGCTTCCAGGTCGGGTCTCGCTGCATGGGCAACAGCTTGATCTATAATTGTCTAACCTTGTGCCACCGAAAGTTATTTCGGGAGGTATGCCCCTATTGTCAGTAATGACTGGAAGGGAAGATAGATAGACACACACACACACAAATGCACTTTTGATTTGAGAAAACACAGATGCTGTTGTAAAATTCTGGCAGTTTAAAAAATTGTTTGAATTTCTGAATTAATCAATGAATATAATAATTAGAATAATTTAATTTAATATACAGCCCTTATGAACATAAAACTGATCTTTGACTTAAATTAAGCTAATTTTTCCACAAATACATTTTGCTGACATTAATGTAGAAGTAAATCAAATTTTCAGGGCCTGTGAATGTTTTCATAAATATGTTTTTATTCAGGATTCTTTCATGGATCAAAACCCATGTAGTGTTAGGGGATTCTATAAGAAAACAAAAGATGAGAAGCAAAAAAAGTACAATCTTTAACTGATGGGGAAAAAAAATTTATGAAACACTGTTTTACTGACAGTTGTGAAACAGGTTTTGGGACTAAGCTACACCTTTCTACAGCCCAGTCTTTAGACAATACTAGACTGGAAGCCTGTATAATCTTGTTGAACATGCTACTATTTTCGCTTGTACCTACAAGTGATACTAGATTACAGACAAGTGCATCAAAGATGTCAAAGACAATTTTTGGTACCATGGTGGTTTAAGCTCTAAGATCTTTTAATGTTTGATTTACCATGACTACTTTTTTAATCCTCTTCCAGTAAATTAGCATTGTTTCAGAATTTCTCCTCATGAAAGCCGCCTTTTAAATATAACAGTTTACCTGTATTTGATGGTCTCTCGCTATGATGTCACAATGAAATAATAAAATGATAGCCTTGAAACAAATACACCGGAAGGGGCATGAAACATGAGCTATTAAACGATTGGTTGCCAAGGGACATGATAGAGAAATTAGTTTTTTTTTAATGACTTGTTTTACGTTACCCTGCAACCAGAGGAAAGTGGAAGAGATCACTTCTTAACAAGACCTCAAGAAGGCTGCAGCAGCATTTTTATTAACTCTGAACAAGATCTCAAGAAGGCAGCAGGGGTCTGTCAACCTATATTATATTCCCTCAGAACGTGTGTGAGGAGAGATGTGTACAGGGCAAAAATATTTTGTGGTTTGCACCCATAATTCAGAAGCCTGAAGTAATGTGTTTCCCAGAATAAATACTACGATGTCACTTTGACAATTCATCCCTGACAGGGAATATTAACTTTGTTTTTCTGAATTGCAACAAATGCCAGTAAGCATTCACATGAGTAGAAAGTTATATCTCTCAGGCTCGCTATTTGTGGCCATCGCATATTAAATTTAGTATTTTTATTCGTAACGGAACATTTTAGTTTATTTAAGAGGACTGACACATAAAAGTTGTGAGGCATGATAATGGCACCGAATAGAAATATAACATAGAATAGGAAGAACTTGACTACTGCTCAAACAGAAATCTTGTATATATCTAGAAGGAAAGCTATCACATATGATATTTGATGACTGTGAGCCTTTAGACAAAATCACTGCAACTCCATCACGATTACTTCTTTATATAAATCTACCTGAGATCACGCTGCTGAAATAAAAAAAAAGATTAAAGATGAGAAGAAAAATAAAACCCCAGGAACCTGACTTTTGAACTGTAGCTTTTTGAACTGGAGTTGATTTACCTTGTATTTTTACTGAATGTCCAGTTCTGCATCATGTCCATACTGAGTTCATCAATGTTTTCATTTTGCACATGAAAAATGACTTGTTCGAATTTGAAATACAATAGATCGACAAGGGATAATCTAAACTAATTGATGTTCAAACCAATGCGAAGTTCTACGCTCACGCCATCATTTGATTCTACCACTAATACACCAGGCCTCAGGGATAAGTGATTAATTGTCTCTGGTAACATAGGTATACATAGCCTTGGCATCTGTCGCACAGACAGTGACTGCCGAACTCAAGAAGTCTGTGGTTACACATCAAAATGGAAGAAAACAGTGTTACAGAAGGATGCAGAAGGAGATAGATCCATGTGGTGGCACACATCTTGAAGTAACACAATAAAGACAGCACATGAGCCTACATATTATGCACCAGTATTCAGCCTCAAGTGAGATGCTTCATTGCTTAAAAAATTAGTACAAGAAGCATATTTACATGCTTACCTTCTTCATCTCTCCATATATGTGACTGTTTTACTTTCTGCTCTCCTGATCTTGTCCTGTCCATGCTTTTAACTGTCTGGGAATTAATGTCTGAATCTTTAGAGACATTAGTCCAGTAACATTCCTGGATAACATGCAAACAAAATCATACATTATGTGAAGGATTTTTGCAATCACCACCAACCAATACTTTTATCACAAGGTTCAACTTTGAGACAGTCAACAGTTCCAGAGTGTTTGAAATATATTTGTATAAACAACAAAGACTGGTCTATACCATTAAATAATTTCTCACGGTCCACAGAGTTGATGTATAAATGTGCCTGACACTGATGATTCAGAGCCTTGCTATCTGATCTGAAATTTGTTTCCTGTTCAAAATTCTGCTTGTTTTTCCAAGAGTTTGTTTATCTAAAGCTTCTTTCACATTGTATTGAGTCACCCAGGTCAGTATTTTGTTCAGCCACTGCCAAGTTTTATGTCTCAACAGCTGATGTGTATAATCATATTGTCTCTCTTAAGAAATTTAAATGTAACAAGCTGGAAGAGAACAGAAACCAAGAAATTGAACACAGAAAAAATGGCATTATCTTTATGACAATAATAGAGGTAGAGGGAGACTAAAAAACATGGAGAAGGGAAATGGAGTCGTCATGAAATGGATAAGAAAACAGAAAGACCACAAACAGCTGGTATAGGATAGGAAGGTTTGCTATGAATCTATTGAAAGTCTTTGCTCTTTAAGGAACTTAAAGATAATAGTGATATTTCACTCATTTCCTTTTCTGATTTACATATGGCTAAATATAGCCTGCTATTTTGTTATGCCCTGTTTACAATATTACCAGCAAAAGGTACCTGTTGTTGCCTGCTTCTGGACCAGTTTCCACAAACATAAACCATTTTAAAATTTCCTATGTTCAATAGACCAGTTCCACTAAATCTCCCAGACATCCAGTCAGCAGAAGAAGAGCTAAACTGTGAAAGACCACTGAACGAAGAAATAAAGAAAGCCATAAAGCTTCTAACAGATGGAAAAGTGGCCCAGATGGTATTCCAGCAGAGGCCATCAAAGCAGATATTGACACTGCTACAGAGATTTTATACAAATTACTTGGGAAAGTCTGGGAGAGTACTGACTTTGCAAATGGACCTAGGTTTAGTACCATTTCATTGGTAATCTTGTTTAGTCCTGGAGCTTTCTTGGTCTTTAATTTTTGTAGCATGCTATTCATTCTGTGGATGGTGTACTCAGCTTCAAATAGTGCAATGCTTGCTTTAGCTGCTCTTTGTTCTGTTTTTGTTATGTTCTTAATTATTTTGTCTAGCTGTACTCTGTGATTTGTTTTGCTGACTTTTGCATAGTATATGTTAAATGTTTCTGCCTTTTTCTCCAATCGCCTGTTTACCTTAAAACGTGATTACAAGAAATGCAAGAGAGAAAACCAGACTGATTCTAAAGGTGATGAACTGGAATGGACTACGACTTTTGCAACATGGAATACAAGGAGTATAAATGGGAAGGAAGAGGAGCTAGTGGAAAATATGAGGAAAGCAAAACTAGAAATCCTGGCGTTAATGGAAATGAAGAAAAAGGGACAAGGAGTTATGGATCATGATGGTGACACGCTGCTCTACAGTGGTGTCCCCACATCTGAAAGAGCTAAAGGGGGCGTGGGTTGTATTGTAGCAAAAAACCAAAAGGATAGTATCAAAGGATGGAACTTTGTCTCAGAACGCATTTTGGTCCAAAAACTAAAAGAAAGAGAAACCATAGTCAACCTTGTCCTTGTGTATGGGCGAAATGAAGATGAGCAAGCAGAGGTCAAGGAGGAATTCTTCGAGCAGCTTCAAAGGACAGTGGATGACTGCCTAGATGAAATTATCATGTTCTGAGTTTTCAATGCCAGAGTTGGAAATGACCATGCTAGATGGGGTGGAGTTATCAGAAGATATGGAGACGATACTCTTAATGACAATGGAAAGTGACTCCTTAGATTCTGCACTGAGCAAAATCTGATCATTACAAACACAAAGTTCCAGCATAAGTGCATACATGCATACACAAGATGTGAACCAACAAAGAATGAGAAATCAGTGATCGACTATGCCATAGTTAGGAAGAGCTCATTCAAGTATGTCCAGGATGCAAAGTCTGGAGGGGACCGAGATTGGAAGTGATCACTACCTGCTAACAATGAAAAGAACAACTGAAAAAGTTGTTTGGCCTAGGTTAAGTACATGGGAGCCACAGGCGACCTATTACTCCTAAGGGTCCTACAGGCAGCTGGATGCAACAAGACCATACCAAAGGATTGGTAGATTGCCATCATAACACCGATTTTCAAAAAGAGTGACAACTGACAATTTGGAAACCATAGAGGCATTTCCCTTCTCAGTGTCCCTGGTAAAATCTACTTTAGAATCCTGGAGCAGAGACTCAGGCACCTATCTTGCTGAGCCACAAATGGATGATGTCCAGTGTGGTTTCCGAGCAAACCGAAGTACTCAAGACCTAATCTTCACACTCAGACAGCTGAGTGAAAAGGCCCTTGAGTATAAGAGTGAGATCCATCTTTGTTTCTTAGATCTGGAAAAAGCATTTGACACCTGGAGCAAACTTTGGGACTGTTTGGCAAGGAAGAACATTCCAGCACCTCTGATTCATGCTATACAGAGCTTCTACAAGTCTTGCAGAAATTATGTGAGGACAGCAAACCATAAGTCAGAAGAGTTCAGGACCACCACTGGTGTAAGACAAGGTGATATTCTGGCACCTTGTTCTGTTCATACTCCTCATGAATTATGTTATCAAGGCATGTAATGAGAAAACAAGAAAGTATTCAGTGGGGTACTGGAAGATGAGACAGATCTGTATTTCAGAGCTGGCATTTGTTGATGATGTTGCCCTGATTGCTAAATCAAAGGCACATCTTCAATCCAACCTGCAAGTCTGGAAAGAAGAGCTGGAGAAGAGATGGATAGTCATAATAATATAATAATAATAATAATAATAGCCCCTTCAGTCATAACTGACTATGGGAATGTGCCCCTGAGGTGACAACCCTCAGCTGCTTATTTTCCTGTTGCTCCTTTCGACATTTTCTCCTCTCTTTGGCTTGTTGTGTGAGCCTCCTTTCACCCAATCTGAGGTGGCGCCATAAATAGCATCACCACTTGGTGCGGTCGGCAGCTTCATCCTCCCATGTTGCTGGATTTATGTCCAGTGCCCTCAGCCTTGTGAAGGCATATTCCTTCAGCTGCATCTCTGAATGCATGTTTCAGGAGTAAGGCAAAGAAGATCCTCCTAGTAGTATATCCACATGAGGTGGAGATAAGCTCCCTGTGGAACAGCTGTTAAATCCAAGCGCACACCCACTTTCCAGCACGGTTGAAGGAGACAACTCTAGTGTGAATATCCATGCACTACGAATATATCCGATTACCAGGACGCAGGAGACCATTGCCGGCCAAGATTACAATGAATATAGCTGAGGGCTCCCAGGGGATGCACCTCTATCTGGTGGCTGAAATGACTCAAGTTTATTATCCACAGTGAAGATACCTGTAAGATACTCCACACTACTAGTTTACTGGCTGTCAATAGGTTGGGCAGAGTTGCCAACACAAGTCAATGGCAATGGTGGCAGCCTGTCTGGCTGGAGGTTTATATCCTGCTAAAGGCAGTGAGTAGGTAATCCATGATTACAGGACCTCAATGGGCCTGATAATATTGCCCAAAGACAACTACCAGTTTGCTCAGACAATATGCATAAACCAATATGTGGTGATACATGTTTGCCGAAGATATCTGTCGATGCAAGGTGCTCCCAATGAGGGTAAATGAGCACCAGTACGGGCTGTTGACCACTCTCTGTAGAAAATACAAACAATCAAATCTTACATAAACAATTATACAGCATGGACTAATGTTTACAAACACACTTTCAGTTACATATTTCATCATTCTTTCACCCGCCCACAACACACTGCCATCTTCTCCCTGCTCTCACTCACTGTCAAAAGCCTAGCGCTTTAATCAATAAGAAAGGTATGCCAGGCCATCACTTCACTGGCCGCTGTCTTCGCTTGCAGGTTCTACTGACCTGCCTCATAAATACACGTGATCTGACTCATACTCTTAGGCAAGGCCAGAGTAGCCATTCAAAAATCAAATAGATAATTAAAGTGCCCATGAGATATTTCTCCATTGGGACTATACTGGAAGTGTTATAAAATTAACATCACGCTGATACTCACTAGTATCAGAAAAAACAAATAGCAAAACTCTTTACAGAATTAATTATACACATATTCAAAAAGGAACACTTTGGCCCATTAAAATTGATAATCGGCTCCCTCTTATGTCTTTCAAAATATCCCTCCCATGCCGTCACTTTTAGGAGTTAAATTTAGCCGAGTGCTTAATAAAAATCAGAAACTCCCGGTCCCACCAAAAAATTACTTTACGTTAAGAAATATATTAGAAAGGAATTAAAGTACCATGGGATCTACACTCTCTAAAATTAAGCTATGAAAAAATATTAACCCCAAGAAATTAACTAAGTAAAATGTGCTTACCAGCAAGGAATGAATTTCCGCACTTCAACTGTTATAGCTGTCAACTAATAACACTTTTGCTAGGCAGCAAAGATTCCTCTAGAAACGAAATGGTAAAGAGCGAAGGGGACTAGTTCTTAAATAGTAAGAAAAATCTGCAGGTGGCGTCATGTGGCTTCGCACACGTGCATGAGATAAAACTCCAGACGTAAGACTTATGCGAGAGTGTCTTCGGCCGCCTCGAGATCCGGAGGGAAATCTACGTAACACTAGCCCTTCTCCCCGTTCAATGAGCAACTTTCGTTAGACGAGGGCAGCAAAAATAAAAGGTAGAGAGTGTCCCGTGTCCCCTGTACTCAAAGGGACAGGGAACTCGCTGATTCCCCAAGAATCTCTGAATAAAAGACTTGAGCAAGATTTGCCGCTAGTTGCACGTGAAAGGGGTGGCGTGAGCCTGGCTCTCTCAAGATTGACATGGCTAACAACAGAATTAAAGCTGATAGATCAAAAAGGACAGAAGAGGGGATGTGGACAACGAATAGAAAGAAAACAAACAGACCACTCAGATTAAAGGGGCAGACATTTCTAATCAAAGTATGACACTTATCTGTTTTTATGATACATTCCAGCTTTCCTCTTCTCATAACATGCCCAAAAAAAGGTGGATTGCTTCCTTCTAACTTATGAAAGAAGTTTCTTTGTGCATTGGCCTCTTTCAGGACATCCTAATTACTTTTTTTAATCTGTCTATGGTATTTTTAACCTTCTTCAATAAAACCACATCACTGTGGCTTCTAGTGCTTTCCCTGCTTGTTTACCAATTGTCCATGACTCACTCCCATACGGCAGGATTGGTTCTATATAACACTGAACAACTCTCATTCTTACTTCCACTGATAAATAATTGTTGCATAAAACACTCATTTTATAGAATGATTCTTTTGCCTGAGCTATTCTGCTCTTTACTTCTGTGATGCATCTTCCATCCGCTGTTATTAACATGCCCAGGTACTTGAATCTATTGACCTGTTTCAAAACTGTTCCATTTACTTTGATGGTGCAATCTGGTCAGCTTTTTTTCTATGAGACTACCATTTTTTTTTTTTTTCTTCTATAACCAGCGGCACTCGAGCTTTCCAGCTCTTTCGGCCCAATGACATGTCATTGCGAGGCTGGGGGGTCAGTGGACTTTCCTTCCAACCCGGTCAGGAGCTTCGCTCCTTCCCATGCACACGGGATTTATGTGCAGGAGCCGTTCAGATTATTCAGTAAATTTCCGGTTGTAAACATTTCTTCAAACGCCGACGGCCGGGTTTGAACCATGAACACCTGGTCGCCAGTACAACGTTGTAGCCATTACACCAGCGCGGCTCCCTGAGACTACCATTACTTCTGTCTTTGTGCTTTTAAGGCTGAGACCTTTATTTTCACTTTCTGTCACTACTGTATCAACTATTTCCTGCAGCTATTTTTCATTTTTTGCTATTACAACTGTATCACCAGCATATCTCAAACTGTTTATATCATGTCCACCAAGTGATATTCCTGGCATGTTCTCGAGGGATTATATTTTCACTGTACAGATTGAAATGATCTGGTGACAGCAGACATCCCTGCCTGACAATCATTTTTACTCGCTGAAACGTTCCTATTTGGCTGCTAATTTTTACAGCTGCTGTTTGTTGCCAGCACATGTTCTTTATTATCCTCAAGTCTTTCTCATCAATGTTGATGTTTTCTAACATTTTGATAATTTCCTCATGTTTCATTTTGTCAAATGCCTTAGTGTAATCTATAAAACACAAGTACAGATATGTCTTCACCTCTATGGCTCTTTCTATTAATGTTCTTATATATGGCATTGTTTGTCCCTTTACCTCCTACAAATCCACACTGTTCATCACCAATTTCTAGTTTAATTTTATTTCTCACTCTTCTCATGATAATTCAAAATAATATTTTGGTCACATGACTCATAAGACTAATGGTGTGATACTCTTCACATTCCATGGCTCCAAGTTTCTATGACAAAGCTGTGAATATGGATTTTAGCAGATCATCAGGTATCTGACCACTGTTTAAGATGTCATTTAACAGTTTTGTTATCACTTCTCCAAATTCTCCCAAAATTTCAAATTCCTCTACTGTTACATTATCTGGTCCAGGTGCCTTGCCTTTCTTGAGGTGGCTCATGGCATCCTCTACCTCTGCCATAAATATTGGTGGTCCTTCTCAACTGACCTGGTCATGCAAATCTGGTCTTTCATCATCATACAGCTCTTTTATGTATTCTGTCCACCTTTCTATTATATTCTCATGACCCATTAATGATACTCCTTCTTTTGATTTCAAACAGCCAGTGGCGATTTGTGTCTTTCTGCCTGTTAACTCACTTATTTGCTTGTACATAGATTTTGTATCTTTTCTGTGCTGAAATTGAAATTCTCAGCACTGCCAGGTTTAGCCATGCTTATTTTGCTGTTTTACATTTGTTTATTATTTCCTTATTTAGTCTGTCATATTCTTCTGTGTTTAGCTTCTTCTTCCTTCTAGCATCCATCAGTTTTAAAATTAACACAGAAAAAAAAAAACAAACAAAAGCAACTTAATTTCTACTTTTCTTCTACAAATATATTTGAGACGTTTGTTTTAATATTATATGGTGATTGGTCAAAAACCATTTTGTTGCAAGTTATAACCTGTAGCTGCTAACTACACATAACTAGGCTAGGATTTCAGCTTAACAAATTCCCAGTATAGACCACCATAAATTTGGAAGAAGCTTACTTGAAACTGACCAAAATAATATATTTACACATCCAGCATGTTGCAACACTAATCTTACTTCTCTGAAATGTCACCTTATACCACAGATCCTTAAACACAACATTATCATTAAAACTATTTTATAAACATTTTACATACCTTAAAGTCTGTTTCCTGCTTTATTTCTGCAAATAGACCCGTGACATTAGCTTCCATATTTCTTTCAAGCTGAAAGCAATGAATCAGCATATTATAGGTTCATTTTAAGACTTTTACGATAAACTACATATTTTTACTCTTACACCTGAATACCATCCACATTAAGCAATAATCATTGTGAAATGATAGGGCCTAATGCAGCTGGCACATTACTCAGTTATGTTATTTTTTTAATTAAATAATTTGTCACTTTCCAAATCTAAAATTTACCTCCCGAATTAAACAAAATTGAAAAAAAAACCAGAATGAAAATGATGGCTCAGACCTGACTCACTCTCACTGTGCATAGACACAAGTAAGTCCCTGTTAGACAAGATTTTAACTCTTAGACTCTGGAGCAATGCTCCAGGTGTCTGTTTAGACACCTGTGTGGGAGCAACACTGGGAAAATGATTCACACTTACCAATAATAACAATAGTAATAATAACCCCTTCAGTCATAACTGACTATGGGAATGCGCCCCTCAGGTGACAGCCTTCAGATGTTTATTTTCCTGGTTTCCTTTCAAAGTTTTGTCCTCTCTTCTGCTTGCCGTGAGAGTTTCTATTCGCCCAATCTGAGGTGGCACCATAGAGAACATTGCCAATTGGTGCAATCGACAGCTTCATTCTCCCAGGTTGCTGGATTTATGCCCAGTACCCTCATGTCTCTTATGCATATATTTTTTAACCTCAGCTGTGGTTACCCAACAGTTCTTTTGCCATCTGCCAAATGTCTGTAGAAGATATCTTTCGGGATGCGACCATCTTCCCTGTGGTGGATATGGCCAAACCAGCATAGTCTGCGCTGTCTAAGAAGTGTATACATGCTTTGAAGGCCATCATGTGGCAACACCTCGAATTTTGTCACTTTGTCCTTCCACAAAATACAGAGGATGTGGCATAGAAACTGCAGATGGAAGGTACTGAGCCTTCTTTCCTGCTTAGTGTAGGTTGTCCATGTCTCGCTGCCATACAGAAGTGTGCTGGTGATGCAGGCATTATAAATCACAGTTTTGGCTTTCATTGTGGCTGTCAATTTCTGTGTCCAGAGAGAGTTTGTCGTTGATGGTAGAACCCAAATATGTGAAGTGATGCACCACTGCCAATTCATAGTTATTGATAACTGGTGCAACATCCACATCCTCAGCTAGCACATTTGTTTTCTTTAGATTTATTGTGAGGACAAAGTCTCTGCATGATTGGATGAAGTGATTTGTGACGTATAATGGAAATATAGCCTACAGTATCTGACAGCCCTGTAATCCCGTTAGCGTCCTATGCTTTGCTAGTAAAAGTCACGCATTTATCTGCCTGCATTACTCACTCTTAATCCATGCCTCTTTTCCTTGAACGTAAACAAATGAAAAGTTTACCAACTTCTGTGACCTGCCAGTCATAACAGGGAGCAAACCACGTTTGTCTACCTGAGTTTCTCACGCGAGCTGATCTGTCAATCATCGGATATCAGATATATGCACGTGGAAAAGCACCAGACCTTTTGAAGTGAGACGCTCGGGCAGAAATATTTTCCTGAGGACCCTTTGATGTTCGTACACTCAGGGGGAGTTAACGCTTTGATCTCCAGAAGCGAGCTAAATCTTGGAAGAAACCCATTACACGGTTTTAAGTCTCTGTTGTCAATTAGCAACGCAGACAGAGCAACTGTGGAAACGTTTTATCTTGGGAACGTAGGTTTCTGATTTCTCTGCTATGGAAAAGAGTGTGAAAATTAACATCCTCTAGAGATCATAATACCATGATGATATATAAACCAGGTCTTCCAAAACCAGTTATCAGTTGTCGCTCAGAATTTTGGAAAGTCTAAGCACGTTACTCTAGAACCATTGTGGAAGATGTGTTAATAGCATTTCATGGGGATAGTTTCATTTCTGATTTGTGGTAATAGAAATTAGCGTTTACGTGATTTAATGTGTTAAGTTTATCATTATAATTCACTGTGATTTTCTAGCGTTAAAACTAGTGAAATAAAATAACGCGTAGCTATATTTTTTTCCCAGATGTGCAGTTAGAATGTTATTTCCATCACACACTTTCTCACATAAGAAGAGATGTTTTAGTGACTAATCAATACACTAGGCGTGACTGATAAGTGACAGAAAAGAATTCATGTTATATTTCATTTTGTATAATTTTAGTAAGTGACTGTTATTTAATACCATGCGACGACCCACAGACGCCGACAATCAAGTAGCTATTAATGACAGGCGATATTTCTTAAGTGCGCATATGGATAATTAAATAATAGTTGACATTGTGTGCTGATCGTGATCGGGACAGGAGGGGAAAGGGCATACCTCAACCAAACCTGCACCTGCTAAGCGACGTGCGATAGGATAGGCTAGAGACACCGTGTGCCTTTTAACTTTAATCAGGACTGACAGAGAGGATAAGAGATCATCTTGTCCCCTTCCGTGTACATATATGTAGATATATATATTAGTAGCATTTTTTTCATAAACATTCTTTATTCCTCGCAGACCTGATCAAAGGTCTATTTTGGTCGTTTTCTTCATTTACTGATTGGTGAATGTTGTCTTTTTCTTGACTAGTAACATTTTAAATAGTAAAGCTAACTGGACTTACCAATACCCAGATATTCATTCAATTTTATCAGCCCACTGTGGTGTAACACAAATAACATTACTATCTGACTTTTGACAGTCGTATCAGCGGATTTATCCAGCAAGTTACGCTGTTTCAAAATCGGCACTCACCCCAGAGCCAGCCGATAGGATTTACCATCATCATCATAAATAACAGTGTTTTTTTTAGCAACCAGATGTTTCCCTATACTGGAAGTATTTTCTACTGTTTACTGTGAACACACTGCCATCAATGGTACCTATACCTTGTAGAGGTATGGCAGCTTGTGTACCCTGACAATCCCCAGAGCTATGCCAGTGGGAGATTTACTATCGGTAGGTTCAACCAAGCTGGACTGGTCTGCATGGGTAGGGGTCAGACAAAAGCTGGTACCCTGGTCCTCCAGGTTGGGGGTTTTAGCACAGGGCCGACACCCCTGTCTATGTAAAAAAAATTGCACATGTTACGGAAACAGCAATAAATGAAAAAACTTTGATGTGGGACGGACATCCGGAGTCTCAGGCTCATATGACTGACAGTGGTGAAAGCCGAAAGGAAACCATTGGCATGAAAACAGATGCCCTGACCGCAAAACACGAAACCAGAATTTGTTTTTGGAATGACAGAACTATGAATGAGGCACAAAAGCTGAGACAAATCACAGCAGAGATGAGGAACTACAAATTACATATCCTGGTAATAAGCGAGAGCAGATGGACAGGGATGGGGAGAATAAAAACAGCTACAGGGGAAACAGTACTTTATTCTGGTAGAGAGGATGGTCAGTACCACGAAGGTGTAGCCATAATCCTGAAGAAAGGAATGAAAAGGTCTTTACTGGAATGGAAACCCATCAACAACAGACTGATAAGAGCAAGACTGAGAGGGAGATTCACAAACCCCACAATTATACAATGCTATGCACCAACAAATGACAGCGATGAAGAGAACAAGGACGAGTTCTATCAACAGGTACAAAAGGAAATGGAAACTACACCCAAGTACGGTCTTATTATAGTAATGGGAGATCTAAATGTGAAAGTTGGAGCACACAATAATTATAACGAAAGAGTAATGGGGAAATGCGGCAGTGGAACAATAAATGAGAATGGGGACAAATTAATAAGCTTCTGCAGTATTAACAACCTGGTCATTGGAGGAACACTTTTTCCACACAAAGAATGCACAAGTTAACATGGGAATCACCAAACAGACGAGACAGAAACCAGATAGATCACATAATGATCAATGGCAGATGGAGACATGCTCTACAAGACGTGAAAGTAAGAAGAGGCGCAGATGTGGGAAGTGATCATCACCTAGTAGTAGCAAGACTGAAGGTGAAACTCAGAGCTGCTGGACCAGTTGCAGTCAAACAGAAAAGATATAACATCATGAAACTTAAGGACCCCCTCACCAGAAAAGCTTTTGTGGTCAATGTAAAGAGACGATATCAGATTACCAAAAGCCAGGAAAGAACAGAGACCGATGATGTCGACCAGAAATTCAACACCATCTCAACAATATACAAGGAAAGCAGCAAGTCATGCTTGGGATTCCAGGAAAGAAAGAGCCAAGACTGGATAACACCAGATACGCTAAACACCATAGCGAAGAGAAAGGAAATGAAAAGAAAGAAAACAGAAGCTAAGTCTCCCAGGTTAAAGGCAATATATAGTGAACAGTACAGTCAGCTGGACAAGGAAGTAAAACGCCGAACCCGTGCTAACAAAAGGACATTTCTGGATGACCTTGCAAGACAGGCAGAAGAGGCAGCACTGAGAAATGAACAAAGCACAGTATACAAAATAACTAAAATCATCAGCGGGAAACGTGGTGCAAACAATATAACATTAGTAAGAGATAAGCAAGGAAATCTCATCATGACAGCAAACAAGATGGGCAGAGCATTTCAGAGAAACTCTGAATAAGGAATCACCAGAGACACAACTGAATGTTTCTGAGACTGAAAATGATCTAGATGTTAATACAGACATTCCACAAAAAGAAGAAATCATCACAGCAATCAAAGGGTTAAAGAATGGAAAAGCTCCTGGCCATGATAACTTAAATGCAGAGCTATTTAAGACTGACCTGAGCTAGCAGCAGAACTATAAGAACCACTGTATGCACAAGTCTGAAAAACAGGGACAACACCAACAGAGTGGAGCAAAGGAATAATTGTCAAATTGCCCAAGAAGGGAGATCTTGCAGACTGCAATAATTGGATAGGAATAACTCTTCTCTCAGTTCCCAGCAAAATACTAGGCAGGATAATTATACAGAGAATTTCAAAAGTAGTAGACCACAAACTGAGGAAAGAACAAGCAGGATTTAGAAAGAACAGAAGAAAGGTAGATCATATATTCACTCTCAGGAACATTATAGAGCAGTGCTCAGAATGGCAAAGACAGCTGTACATTAATTTCGTTCGATTTTGAAAAGGCTTTTGACAGTATACATAGGGACAGTTTATGGAAAATACTGAGGGCTTATGGAATTCCAAGCTGCATAGTGTCAATCATAAAAAGCCTTTATGCCAACTTTACGTGTAGCATTGGGCAGAGCAACCTAACCTTTGAAGTGAAGTCAGGAGTATGACAGGGATGCCCCCTATCAACAACTCTATTTTTGACAGTCATAGACTGGGTGATGCGCCAGACAACAGAGGGTAGTCCATGAGGAATTAGATAGACAATTTTTTCTACATTGGAAGATCTGGAATATGCAGATGACATTGCACTACTAGCACATTCACATCAACACATCCAGGAAAAAACGGATAGACTTAATAAGTATAGCTAGCAGGTGGGCCTGAACATCAACCCAAAGAAATCAGAGGTCATGACGCTCAATGTGAGCAACCCTGATCCCATATCAGTAAGCAATCAGCAACTGGAACAGACAGACGCGTTCACATACCTAGGATGCATAGTAACACCAGACGGCGGAGCAAGCAAAGACATCAACAACAGAATGAACAAAGCAAGAACAGCCCTTTTTAGTCTAAACAACATCTGGAAGTCCTCTCAGTACAGCACAAGCACAAAATTAGGATTATATCAGAGCTGTGTGCTTTCTGTGCTACTCTATGGCACGGAGAGCTGGAGAGTTACAGAGAAGGAAATGTCGAAATTGTCCTCTTTTCATACAACATGCCTAAGAAAAATTCTCCGAATCTTTTGACCGAATACCATCACCAACCAAGATCTGCTTACTCGGAGCAAGCAAGAGGACATGCACACCATCATAGCTGGCAGACGCTGGAGCTGGGTTGGCCATGTCCTCAGAAGAGACCCCAATGCCATCACAAGAACAGCTATGCCATGGACCCTGAAGGAAAACTAAAGAGAGGCAGACCAAAAAAAACTTGGTGGAGGACTGTGGAGGCTGAGATGCGAGGTATGAACCAGAGTTGGAGCAATGTACAAAGGATGGCCACCGACCAAGCAAAGAGGAATCAATCTGTTGTTGCCCTACAAGATGCCACCAGGCGTGATGGCCACTGACTGCTTTGACGGTCGGTGGCTAAGGATCAAAGAAGAAGAAGACTGTGAACACAAGATCTCGGTTTTTCTACATTAACTATTCAAGGTGACATTTGTCTATCCAGGAATCAACCACCAAATTAGGTGTCCCCCTTATACAATTTAATTATTTGAGAAGGAACTGGGGCCAGTTTGGAAGATAAAAAACCCTGGATATTATATATTCAGGAATTGTATGTCCAAGAGATTTTTCACCAAGAGTAGGTAAGATGCGAGTGAGTGGCCCCGTATGACAGAAGAGAGAGAGTGAATATTTTCTTTGTTACAGGAAAAATTGTATTATCTGGATTCTGCTTAAATATTGTTTACTTTACTGGATAGTGTTAGTAGGAACTTTGTTCTTTTCTTTACTGTCTATACTGTAACATAGTGCTAACCTTTGACCTTTGGGGGTTATTAACTTGTTGGGTTCTTTTTTCTCAATAAGGGGAGGGCACATGTATTCTGTTAATTTTCTAAGCATGTAATTTTGATTTTATTTGATCTTTCTTTAGATATTCGATGTTGTCAAGTTTAATGATAATAAACAACAAACGAAACTTAACTTGTGTGTTGGTCAAACCCATACCCAATTAATCATAGTTTTTCACGTCTGTGTGTCTTGTTGTCATGTAGTTGTGTGTGTGTGTGTGTGCCGTTAAACTTATATTTACATATATAGGGAGGTATAAGGTTGTCTTGTACTAAAAGATAGTCGTATAGATAGGCTGGACTAGAGAAACTACTCATTCCAGAGACAGATCTTCTCCTTAAACTATTCACTCGTGAAATCTATTCTCACACCTTTATTTCTCTGTACTTATCACCATCATTTTATTCAGGAGGGACCATATATATTTTTCAAACCTATCCAAATTTACGACATGATTCACCAATAATAATCTACATTGTTTGCCAATAATAACCCAGAAATTCTCCTGCTTTTTCTAGTACAAGAGTCGGCAACCGGTCAATAATAATCTACTAGTAGATCACAGAGGAAAATTGTTAATATTTCCTTGAATGGCCCAAACTGGAAAGCCATTTAGACCAGCAGTTTTTCCATCTTTTAGAAGCTTGAAGGCTTTCTTTATTTCTTCCTTATTTGGTACAGACGCTTGATGAATGTCAGGTATCACCTGAAGCACATTATGCCCCTTAAAAGACAAGGTTTTCTCTGAATCTTTGGCCAAATACCCTCACCTACCAAGAACTGCTTACTTGGAGCAACCAAAAGGACATGCACACCATCATAGCTCGCAAACACTGGAGATGGGTTGGCCACGTTCTCAGAAGAGAACCTAATGCCATCACAAGAACAGCTACACTATTGATTGCAGAAGGAAAGCGAAAGAGAAGCCAACCAAACACAACCTGGCGGAGAACTGTGGAGGCAGAGCTGCAAATAATGAACCAGAGCTGGGGCAATGCACAAAGGACGGCTGTTAACCAAGCAAAGGGAAGCAGTTTGATGCTGCCCTACAAGACACCACTAGGCGTGATGGCCAACGACTGCTTTCACAGTCTGTGGCTAAGGATCAAAGAAGATATGGCGAGCCTTTTCAAGTGGCTCACAGTCTGGCTCAAAAATAAGGAAAGTCACTTGAAGCAGCTTGTAATGGTGAAGTCCCTAAAATTAAAGTGTAAGCAAAATTTACAGAAATATCTCCTAGTTCAGTATTTGTAATGTCTTTTGCTATAATTCTCATGTTTATATGTGCTAGAATTTTTTTTTTTTTTTTTTTAATCTATGATGTGGCATTCGCTTTTAATACAATAAGCAACAGCTACTTAGTGTAAACAAACTTTTTCTGGCCAAAATGACTGCGCGTTCAAATCACTGTAAGCAAAGTTTATTGGCTGAACATGAGTCATAGCTTATTCACTCATGGACTGGAAAGGACAATGGTCATTTATTGTTGTGACTGAAAAAAATTTAGTGAGTAAATCAATAGATTCTGAGAATGAGGGGCCATTTATCCAGGCTAGACCTAGCTGAAGAAGAGATGGAAGGAGAACATAAAGGTTTTATAAAAGATACAGAGTTTAGCTTCAGATCATAACTCAGACCAGAAATTATTACAACTGATAAAACAGTGCTTCTGGCTAATATTATTGAAGTAGATGTTGAATGGAATAAAGTTGAACAGTTTTCAACTTGAATTGTTTTGCTTGTGACAAAAAATTTCAAATTGTCACAAAAATGTTGTTAGTGATCAGAAACAATTGAAACTTTCCAACACTGTATAAAAATAAATTTAATCTAAAACGAAACTGGTTTCAGAAGTTTCAGTCTAGTTTTATGCTTTAAATATCATAGTATATCCAAACAATTTTTATAATTTTGTTATTGTTGTTTTCATTATGTATATGTTAAATAACTTTATTTTTTTACCATGAACTGTTACTAACCATATGTATCTAATTGAGCTTTCTTTCATTTCTGCACCTTTTTTTTATGAAACGTTATCTTATCTTTATAAATAAATGAATTAAGGCAAAATTAGTGATGGCAGTCATGTCTCAAAATTTACTCCCTAAAATGAGCTCGTAAAAAAGTGGTCTTAAAGCGTGTATAGTAAAGGTTAATACTTAATGGCCAGCCATTCTAGTTAACTCAAAAGAAAAAATCAGATATCGCTCAAAATCCATGTTATGTTCTTTTTTCGTTTTATATGGAAGTTGTATTGAATCATGATTATACCAGGGATAATACGACGGTAGTTTTTCATTGCTTTATATTGGTTTGTGCAGTTATTTCCACTAGCCTTCGACGAAAAAAAGTCAAGCCCACAAGGCAGTGGGGAGAAAAGAGGTTAAAGCACCTCCATCTCGCTGGGTGTCATATCATAAAGCTTCAGAGGTAATTTTGAACAGACAGCTGTCCCTCACAACTATCACACCTCACCCTCAATGACAAAAACTTGTTTTGGTTCACAGCTGGTTATTCAATATTCACAGCTAACCTCTATATCTAGAGGCCATTCAATCATCCACCACGTGGTTGACGTGCCTGGTAAGAGACAAGCTCTATCCCTAGATAAGAAAATTAGTAACGTAAAATAGACGTGCCTGGTAAGAGACAAGCTCTATCCCTAGATAAGAAAATTAGTAACGTAAAATAAAATTATGAGAAATTCACAGGAAAAGAAAAATTTCTTAATAAAATAAAATTTGAAAAATTAAAATACGCCTACTTAAGATTTGTTGTGACAAATCATTTTGGTATATTTAGATTCAGGAGAACATAAATTATCAGAACACAGACTAGTCCTAATTTCATTTCTGTCCAACTCAAAATGCACATTCCTTAAAGATAACAATATTACTAAAGCATCCATATAATGTTATAAATATTTTACATACCTTAAAATCTGTTTCCTGCTTCACTTCTGCTAACAGACCTGCAACATTAGCTTCCATATTGCTTCCAACCTGAAAGCAGCACATTATAGGTATTATTTTAAGACTATAAAGAGATACTACATATATTCACACTAGCACATGAATACCATAAAAGCCAAGCAATAATCATTTTGAAATGGTGGGGCCTAATGCAGCTGCATTAGCCATAAACTGGCATGTTTTACAGACATGCCTTTGTTTCAATAAATAACTGGTCACTTTCCATGTCTTCCTTGTGCCGGTCTGTTTAGACACCTGTGCTGGAGCAGAAATGATTTAGGGTTATCAATTATAGATCCTAAAATTCCCATGTTTAATCTAGCCAAGGGGTTGGAAACAAGTCAATCACAATTTACCTATAGACCACAGGGGATGATTTAGTAGATCTTTACGTGATGAAGGCAAAAGAAAAGAATGCTAGTACGATCCTATTTAATATTTTCCCTGGCACTGACATTTACATTATTCCTCTGCAATTTGTGCACTCTCATAAATCTTCCTTCTTGGGCAACTTGATTCTGCTGGAATTTCTTCTCCCTCCCGGACTTTATCAAGTAATTAGCATAATATCACTGCAGAGGTGTCAATATTTGGTTGGATGGCTGCTACTGAAAAGTCATCTGGATCAGCATCTTTTCTGTCTTTTCAGAAGCGCTATGACTTTCTTTATTTCTCACTTACTTGGTATAGAAGCTAGATGATGGTCAGGTATCATCTGTAGCACAAGATGCTCCTTTAACAGACAAGGTGGTTCCACCGAAACCTCTCTAACATTGTTCTCTTTTCTATAGAAACCTTCTTTGATCCTAACTGTACAGCAACAACAACAACAAAAAAACAAGATGGGTTTTCCCGTCCCTCTCACTGGTTTTCTGTGCGGTAAGAATCTCTATAAATGTTTGACCAAAAAGTCTACCCTGAACGGCAGTATGGTGGTGAGATTATAAGGCACATCAATCTTGCAAACCTATCAAGTCATAAAGCTTTAAAGACGTTTTATATAGGCTTCTTTCACAATGAAGACCTGCTAACCTTCAATACTTGATAAGTAAAATTAACACAGAAAAAACAAACAAACAACAGCAACTTAATTTCTGCTTTTCTTATACAAACATATTTGAGACATTTTTAATATTATTTGGTGATTGGTCAAAAACCAGTTTGCTGCAAGTTATAATCTTTAGCTGTTAACTACGCACAAATCACCTACCAATCTAACACATTCACAAATCGGTCATTACTGACAAAGGTTTACATAATATATCACCCGAGGTAATAGCAGCCAAAAAAATGACAATAGCTGCCTCACCTGGGTATCAATGCAATCATACCCCGTAGGGCTACTAAGTACATTATCTGTTCCATTGTTAAAGAAGATTTAACATGTATTTTACATGTTGACCACGTTTAGTCATGCTAACAGTTCTATTCGTGGCCAACGTGATGTATTTTTGCACTTATATGAATGTTAAATGAACGCGATGTTAGTCTGACGTCACTTAGATATGATGACGTAGATTTGGTGCTGCAGATAATTTATGCAGACCGTTAGCAGGGGCCTTTCATTATAGACTTCGTCCAAGGAAGACATTGAAGCTGTTGCTCCTGGATATTGGAAGATTATCTATTCTTCTACGTGTATATTTTTACGAAGGTCGCCACTGATACATATAAAGATTCCGAATACAAGGATTGAGTTCGAGGAAGTATAGTTTTTCAGAGAAGTATTGCAATAGCAATTTTATTCTATTAACTCCATGTCTGGTTTTCGATACTTCAGTGATAACCGTGATGGCACTGCTAATAAATATTCCAGATATGTGACATTCCAAGGAGGACTGTAGGAGCTTTCAAATCATTAATGTATTTTATGCCTTTCAATGAACTTGTTACTGCATAATAAATGTGCCCGTGTTTGTGGACCCAAAAAGCAACCATTCGTTGGAGTCCATGCATGAATTGTAATTTTCTTGACAATCCCAAACCATTCGCACTCATCTAGCCATTACTACTGCTGGACTATCAGCAGGTGGTTATCAAGCAGGGACATGTGCTTCAACCTGATTGCATTACGCGCACCCCATTCATCCGCGAATGTAACTCTTGCTACCTTCATATTGTCTGGCAATGACAACACCTCCACAAACTTCACCGGTGCGACCTTATTTAATGCTCGTTTGAGTGTGCGCCAACTAGCACTCAGAAGGACGTTGTAGACCCATACCATGCGATCGCTAGCTATCAGGCCCTTAGACTCACCTCTATTGTTTCTTTTCCTGCACCTTGGCACAGGACTCTGAGTAACAGTAGATGCCTGCCACACACCTCGTCGCTGATACACCTTCCTCTCAGATGATGATTGCATGATAACCTGACAGTCAGCCACAGGAACACGGTGCTGTGGGACACCGCTCCAACATCTCTCGTAATGTCATGCACTCCTTGTGCATTCATCATCATCTCAACCCGTAACTCGTCATGGGTCATAGGGGTGCTGTTACGTCCTTTCTGAGCGTGTAATTTAAATGTGGGGGCACATTTGATTAAGTACGAGGGGCGTTCAGAAAGTAATGCACCACATCGTTTTTCTCAGCTAGTAATGAAGATAGAAGCATGAAATTTTGCACACTTCAAATATGGCATGTGCCAATTGTGTGCACCAAATTGCACCTCAACCGGCCAAATAATACGGCTCCCCTAAACCGTTGAAATGGAGCGTGTTAGCAACTTGCGTTATAAGCAGCGAATTGTGATAGAATTTCTCGTTGCAGAGAAGAAAACTGTTGTGAACATTCACAAGCGTCTATGTGATGTGTATGGAAGTTTTGCAGTCAACAGGAGTACAGTCAGTTGCTGGGTTCAGAGTATCAAAGAATCAGGAAGTGGAGATACAGAGCTGCTTGATCGGCCGCGCTGTGGACGTCCTGCCACAGCCACCAACGCAGAAATGTTGAAATGCGCTGAGGGCATTATTCTTACTGATAGGCGAATCACTACTCAACAACTGGCCTTACAGCTGTCAGTCAGCATTGGTAGTGCAAATGCAGTTATAAAAACTCTCGGATTTTCTAAGGTTTGCGCAAGATGGGTTCCTCGAAATCTCACAAATGACCACCGATTGCAAAGCAAAGCAATTTCTTCTGAATTTTTGCAGCGTTTCAATGCTGATGGAGAGAACTTTTTGGCTAAGATCGTTATAGGTGACGAAACCTGGGCACATCATTTTGAACTTGAGAAAAAAAGACAGTCAATGGAGTGGCATCATCCGCAATCACCACGATGAAAGAAATTCAAGACAATTCCTTCAGCTGGAAAGGTCATGATCACTGTCTTTTGGGACATTGAAGGTGTGATTCTTGTGGACTTTATGTCAAGAGGAGGGACAATCAATTCGCAAGCTTACATTAACTCTTAAAGGCCGGAACGACGCTGGTAGCGTACATCCACAAAACCCCTAGAAGCCGAAACGACGTTGGGAACGTCACTTTTGTGTTCTGTGAAATTTGTTCCGTATTTTCATTATGACTCATAACTGAATACTATATGTAGAATATCACTAAAAATCCTTCATATTCTAATTCTACATTCATTTATCTTTACTGTGATATATAATATGTGTGTCTTTGTTGTGTAATAACTCAGAAACTTTAGAATTTATAAAGGTACTGCTTTAAGGTACAAAAATAATTCTGGCAAAACTGATGAAAAAATTCCGGCCTGCAAGAGTTAAGACATTGAAAAAACTCAATCAACGTTTTCGCAGAGTTCGGCCGGACAAGAATCCAGCAGACCTGCTTCTCCTTCACGACAATGCGCGACCTCACACAAGTCTGGCAACACGGGAAGCAATCACCAATTTGGGTTGGACTTTACTACCCCATCCACCCTATAGTCCCGATTTGGCACCCTCTGATTTTCATCTATTTGGTCCACTTAAAGATGCACTCCGTGAAACAAGGTTTGAAGATGATGAAGGAGTGATTCATGCAGCGAAGAAATGGCTACATGATCAAGACAAAATCTGGTATGGGCTAGGAATACATGCACTTGTTTCGCGCTGGCATAAAGCCGTACATGTTGATGGGGATTATGTTGAATAATACCGATGTTTACATGACATATCCATGTATATTGTGTATAAATTTCATGCTTTTTGAATAAACAGCTCCTGAGAAAAATAATGTGGTGCATTACTTTCTGAACGCCCCTCATATATATATATATATAGTTCATTATTTACGCACGGTCAAACACATTAGTGGGAAAAAAGGCGCAACACGGTGCGCGGGTGTGAGAATTGCCAAAGAGCAATGACGATGTAGAGTTACCTTATGGCCATGACCGGTGTCGGTCATGTATTTTGTGTGAACTATTGTTCAAGCTTGCCCAGATATTGGGAAGCCTTCATAAAGTATTCAAAGTATCCGGAGTGGAGCACAGTTGTATCGGCCAAGGTAGGGCGATAATGTGTACATTAATTATATATTTTCTCGTCGATTCTTCTGACGTGTTTCGATCTGACTGGACTTCAATACGAACCACAGGTCTTATTGCTAGTGGGTTCCAGACGTACACCGAATACTCTCAAGATTACTATTGTGTTTATGGATCACTCCAGAAGCCCGTCGTGGCGTGTAGGCTCCAAGAAAGCCAAGAAGAAATTATTACCATGAAGGTCGTCACCGTCCTTGAAGGGTCGGTCCATATTATAAAATGTTGATCAAGCTCATGATTAATAAAATGGAAAAAATGAGAACAATATGAACTGTCATATCAAAGAAGTAATCTACATTGTTGATGCATGCTTATGAATATTATGTTTGAATTTGTACTAACGTCTGTAATAAATTGTCCACGTCTTCGTCAAGAAATGGACTCGGCTTACATCCTTTTGCCAGTTGTGGTCAGTACTTAAGACTACATCCTTGTTTCATAATGTTGAATTTGTGTCGGCTATATGTAAGCCCGACTGAAGTTGATAACAGTTAAATCGACTATATTAACAGTTGCTAACCGCGCCATATTATTACAACCCATACATCATGTATGCAGTATAGTCCATAACGACTTCAACAGTGAACGAAACGGATCCAACAGCTGGTGGGCCAGTCTAAGGGGAGCAAAACGAATTTCCAGTGAACACTCGGTTGAAAATTTCAAAGTATCCAGTCCTTTCAAGGCGACATCATCGCGTACTTGGGATTCAAAATAACTGTCATTCAAGGTCAACGCTGGACTTCATCTACCAGAGTCAACGTTGAACAGCTACACGTTTTGTTTACTCCAACTTGAATATGAAATCGATTCATCCATGTAACGACACCCGAGACCCAACATGGAAGTTTTTCGCTAGCGTTGCGAGGGCCGGGATATATTTTCTCTTTCAAGATAAGTAATTGTGGTCATTATGTACACTTGTGCCACCGTTGTATGTGATGGTAGATCCCTTCTTTAATATGTCCACATTCATGCTATTCTATGTTATAAGTTCCATGTTCTTCGCGGGCGGTTGGCAAGGGAATTCGGTTTCAACTCATATACCTCTTCGGACGGTGAGAAGATTCCAAAATGATCTTTAGGGCCAGTTGATTATTTTCAAATCACAAAAGATCCTTTGACATTTGGTCAGGGCACACTCTATTTGTGATTGAATTCAGTCAACATTATATGTTTAGTTGTGAAGTTACGTATATACACGTTGTATTTTTCTGTCCTAATTTTCATTTTTACTGAGTTTTGTCATTTGTTTGTAATCTACATTGTCAATTCTAACCTACCTATCTTTTAGTTTTATTTGTGAAATTTTGTCATTTATGAGTCCATGTTTCATCCAATTTTTTAGAATTTCGTCGTTTGACCTACTTTTTATTTCGGTATACTATGTCATTTCCGGAATTTTATTCAGTTATTACTAGCGTTTAAATGTTTGTAAATCGAAATTGTGATGTGAATTGTACTTGTAAATTCTTTTGTTTACTGTTCTTGTTTTAATTATTCAATAATATTAATAATATGATAATACTAAAATAATGGAAATATAATACATATAAATATTGAAGTGAAAATGTTAGGTGCTTATAATATTTTCATTATTTTGCACTAGGAGGTCATGTAACCACTAGTTGTTTAGCCGGAGTAAGGAATAATATTATAAAATATCATTAAAATAAGAAATTTATAGATTAGAATTATTTTGTAATACATATTATAGGTAGTTGATTGAGTAAGTGAGTTTGGTACGTATATTGTTATACATAATGTCTGGGGAGGACATGATGTCTGTACTGGAGGAGCTACTCCAGGATGGTAGAGAATATGATAGATTACAAGGCCCAGAACATGAGAAATATGTAATGGGTCAATTTTTATGTCGAGTGGCCTGGGATTTGGATAAGTTTGCACAAATGAATTTTCATTCCGTTCCTCATATAATAATGGCTAATGATCTAGCAGGTTTACTGCATGGGACACTTCGTATATTTTTGGATAGCCACATTAATGTTAAACATAGTCATATATTAAAGAACATACATTATGCTATACTTGACGACAAGGTACATGATGGTCAGAAAAAAGTGGATCACATATGTAAGGAGAAGGCCCTTACTAGTAAGCTGCTACAGTTGAGGATGGAGTATGAGAAGAAGTTGTCAGTGATGAGGTCTGAAAATATATCACTGAATAATCAAGTGACGCTGTTGATAGCGGATAATAAGAAATTTTATGAATTTTCTCTTAGACAGAAGAAAGAGTTGGGAACAAACTATAGCTGACCAAATGGGTAAGATGAACTCTTCCGCGCTTGAATTGAAGCTACTGCGGAAAGAAAATGAGAAACTTATTCTTGAGTATCAGGGAAGTATTGAGACATCTCAGACATTGTTTCATAATATGAAAATGAAATGTGAAAAATTGAAATCTGATTATGAAAATTTAATTTCAGAAAGTATCAGCATGAAGTCGAAGGTTGAGATATTAGAAGGGGCGAAAAAGAATGTATTATTTGATGAGAAGAATAGAATGAAAGAATTTCCTATTGATAAAAAAATACTGTCACAGCCTTCAGTTCAAATACCGGAATTACCAGAGGTGGTAATGGGTGAGATTAATAATGAAGGATTGCAATGTATGGAGTGTGAGTCAAATGTAGCAGCACTTGAGCTTGCAAATCAAGAACTCAACTGCCTTCATGTTCAAAAAGAAAGACTGACTAGTAATAAGGTTTCTAACCTTGAGAACTCACTCATGGAGGAGAAGTAAGATTGTAAACCTTAATAAAATAAATAAAAGGCAGAGTAATGAGATTTCATTGAAGGATGTTGAGATTGTTAAGTTAAGGAAAAGAGTTGATGGTTTACTAGATGTCGTACTGAGCAAGAAAATATTTTTAAACAACAGGTCTACTAAACCTATTGTACGACATGCGACGGGTGCTTCATGTGCTCAGATCAAGTCAGCACAACCCAAGGAAGTCAAGATATCATTTCGAGGCAAGTACAACTTCCCTCGCCGATACTCTTATACCAGAAGTCCTGATAACAATACTGCCAATTCAGCAAATAAGTCTTGGCGACAAAATCAGAGTGAAACTGATGTTAAGAAAACTGTTGAGGTGGTCAATAGTGGAAACGACTTTACTAATAAGAATAATGGTGTTAGGTTTGGGGTAAAATTAAATGATAACATTAAGACCACTGCGTCTGTCAGTAAGGTTTTAACTTTGCCTCACAAGCAGTCATATCCGACATGTTGTAAACCTACTGCCTTATATACTGATAGGTATCATCCTAAGTTCAATCAGGATGATACATCATCGAATATATATATACTACATCAATGAGAATGGAAAAAGTAAATTCTTCTTACGTGACTAAACATGCTCATCATCCCTCCTCACATTTTCGTGACAATGGGACTACGTTTATCGGTAGTGGTGCATATTCTCGCACTGTGTTAGTACGCAATCTGCCACTAGGAACTACATGGAAGTCGCTTGGTAACTTCTTTAACTACACTGCAGACGTTAAGTTTGTACGTCTGTTGCCATCTACCGATATCCGGTATGGTGAAGCTGTGGTTACATTTCGTAACAATAGGCATGCTCGTATGGCTGTCGAGCATGACAATGGTGCATACTTTCATCACCATCCTCTCAGGTTACAATTGGTACCTGATTCTGCCTCACGCAGATAACATGTTACATTCACACTTTTTGTCGTATTTTTTGGATGACTCAGCATAGTCAGTCATCATTTCTTTTCTTACCAAATCATCTATCCTTACATTGATGGGTTATTTTAAGTTTTTCTTACAGAGAAAACTTTCTCCACTATGACACTTTGTCTTTTCATCTTTATGTTATTTTTCACATGCATCAGTGAGACAGTACCTTCGTTGATTGTTGCGCTTTTGCTCAGCCAATGCAGCATAGGCTAGTATATTGTCTACTGTTACCACACCCCTCTCTAATTTGTTAAAAAAGGGGTCACCTAACATTGGTGGTCAAATGAGTGTCATACCACTTTAGACTTAATAAAATCTTTGTTTTCATCCACGCCTATTTTACGTTTACCAAACACAGACCTACCATTTGTTCTTCGCAGCGATGCTTCCAATGTGGGCATCGGGGCTTCATTGTTACAGTGTTACTCTGGAACATTGCATCCAGTCATTTACGTATCAAGAAAGCTCACAGCTACGGAGCGTAATTATTCAGTCTTGGACAAGGAACTTTTAGCGATGGTATGGTCCATTCTCAAGCTGCAACGCTTCTTACTGGGCGCTCATTTCTTTGCGGAGACTGACCAGAAGGCACTCACTGCGCTCCAAAACAAAGACCTGAAATCATCCAGATCTACTCGTTATGCAATTGCTTTGCAGCCGTTCAATTACACCATTCGAGCAATTCCTGGATTGGAGAATGTTCTTGCTGACACACTTTCCAGATGCCCTCATGATTTTACAGAACCGCTACGCATTACAGAGTGTGCCGCCTCTACATTACCTACTAATTAATCGTAGCTTATTTGTATAACTACAGGATTTTGACATTTCATATTGATATGGATATTTTACCTAACGTTACCGGGTCTATATACATTACATAATTAAGTCGCTACTGCAACAGTGACATTTAAGTGAATTGATTCTCATCTAACAATACAATATAAGAAAACCTTATTTCCATTTATATTGACTATCAGTGACATTTAAGTGCATTAGTATTAACATTACTACTATTATCTTTCAATTGTGGAATAAATTTAGATAATTGGAACTTTAAATTAAAGCTCTATCAAGTGAACTTAACAGTTATAAGGAGATAGCATTTTAACTACAAATTAACATTATTAGCTTAAATTATTGACAGTTTTGCAATTTGACATTATGACTTAGTGACTCTTTTGGGTACTTCATTTTGGATTAATAACAATTGAACTTTTTATGGAGGATATATAAGTGACATTTTTAATATTCCAATAACCGTATAGTTTAGTATAATCTATAAATAATGTGAGATATTTAAATATTTATTATGATTGCGCATTATTGGCGCTTGATAGTTTTCACACACAGTTAACCTCACATGCTATTATTATCATACCTAGTTAGGCCGTGTTGTTCATTCTTGCAACACATGCTTTGGGATTGTGTCAAATTTCTTCTATTGTGTTACTTTTCAAATTGACTTTGTTTAATTTTGTTACCATTTGTCAAATTGACATACATTCCTTTTTACATTTCAAATGTTTATATTTCTGTTTTATTGTCGTCTTCATTCTTTTCACCATTTCTTTTCATCCTTCTATCCCTTTATTTCATTCCTTCATTGGTATTTCATACCAGTTTGATACATTATTTTGGTGAATCTTTTCATTTGGAATTTGTTTTCTTTCTTCTTCCATACTTCATCCCACACATTAATACTTTCAATTAACTTAATTTTTAAAATGATGTTACAGTAATTGTTAAATGAACTTGATCAATCATATCTTAATACAAAAAAAAAAGCTTCGCTTTGTTTTGTCTCGTGGGGGAAGGTATTGTTACGTCCTTTTTGCGCGTGTAATTTAAATGTGGGGGCACATTTGAGTAAGTATATATATAGTTCATTATTTACGCACAGTCAAACACATTAGTGGAAAAAAGGTGCAACACAGTGCACAGGTGTGAGAATTGCCAAAGAGCAATGACGTTGTAGAGTTTTACCTTATGGCCATGACCGGTGTCGGTTATGTATTTTGTGTGAACTATTGTTCAAGCTTGCCCAGATATTGGGAAGCCTTCATAAAGTATTCAAAGTCTCCGGAGTGGAGCACAGTTGTATCGGCCAAGGTAGGGCGATAATGTGTACATTAATTATATGATATTTTCTCGTCATTTCTTCTGACGTGTTTCGATCTGGCTGGACTTCAATACGAACCACAGGTCGTATTGCTAGTGGGTTCCAGACGTACACCGAATACTCTCAAGATTACTATTGTGTTTATGGATCACTCCAGAAGCCCGTCATGGCGTGTAGGCTCCAAGAAAGCCAAGAAGAAATTATTACCATGAAGGTCGTCACCGTCCTTGAAGGGTCGGTCCTTATTATAAAATGTTGATCAAGCTCATGATTAATAAAATGGAAAAAATGAGAACAATATGAACTGTCATATCAAAGAAGTAATCTACATTGTTGATGCATGCTTATGAATATTACGTTTGAATTTGTACTAACGTCTGTAATAAATTGTCCGCGTCTTCGTCAAGAAATGGACTCGACTTACATCCTTTTGCCAGTTGTGGTCAGTACTTAAGACTACATCCTTGTTTCATAATGTTGAATTTGTGTCGGCTATATGTTAGCCCGACTGAAGTTGATAACAGTTAAATCGACTATATTAACAGTTGCTAACCGCGCCATATTATTACAACCCATAAACCATGTATGCAGTATAGTCCATAACGACTTCAACAGTGAACGAAACGGATCCAACAGCTGGTGGGCCAGTCTAAAGGGAGCAAAACGAATTTCCAGTGAACACTCGGTTGAAAATTGAAAGTCATCCACTGGTGCAAGCGCCTTTTAGTACAGAGAACCAGTCAAGTACCTATTGTCTGGAGGAGGTTCAAGTAATCTTTCCTGCCAGGACAAGAGTGGAACCAGATTCATCACAACAGATGAGTAGCCATACAAGGCTACTGTAATGTGTAAAACCAGACAACCACAATTAAATTAAAGTCGTCAAAGACATTAGTTGATGATGACAATGTAGAGCAATTCAGAGAGACTAGGCAACTTCAGATGCAGTGATTAATTAATTCAGTTCCTAAAGAACTAATTTTGATATTCAAACAAAGAGTCTACAACCAGATGAAGTGCAGCCAGAACGAAGGATCATTGATAGGAATTTTAAAGACAATAGCTAGTCATGTATATTTCATCAGTGTTTTATTTATTTAAAAATTGTAATTGAATTTGATTTTCATTTCAAGCTTTTCAAACAGAAAAGAGAGACTGTATAAATAAAATTGTAAATATTTACTAGCAGACTTACTTAATTATTTAAGTTGAGTTCAAAGTTTTGTTGGTAAATAATGTAGTTAATCCCCTAGCAGAGTCATTAATAACAATATAATCAAAGGAGGATCTTGAGAGGGAGCCCATAGGGATCTAGGGACATATACTATCATCAGACCTAGAAACTTATACAGCTTGATCCTATCTTTGATGTCGATACACCCTTATTCTTTTTCAGAAAAGGGGGTATTTCTTATAAGACCAGTCTCTTATCTGGCACTATCCTGGTATCATCTGATACAACTTTTTGTCCAGGATATCTTTTTATTTCAATAACATCTACCCTCTCGTGACACTGGGGTCTCAGTCCTGGGATTCATTTACTACCCTGGGGTCTTTTCTATGGTATCACTTATTACATCTTCTGAGTTAGGAGTAAGGAAGTAATTTAATAAATAACATTAATTGTAGGAAAAGTAAAACTAAATAAAGCACTTTGTAGTACCATTGAGTACAAATTAAATTGTGGTGACTGGATACACTGACAGTAGTCTTTTAATTAATTAGTGTTGTTAAATTTTTTTAGATTGGTTGATAAAAGAGTGTAACAGTCTGCAAGATAGTATTGTATGAGTATGGCAGGCTTGGCAAAGTTTCGATCTGCTACAGTGCAGTCGGCAAAGGAGTTTGGGTTAAGTGGGGAGGCTCGTATTCAATATGTCACTACTGAATGTGACAAGTTTATAGAAAGAGAAGATAAGAAGTTGGAAACAGAAAGGAAACTGCAAATAGAAGCTGATAGGGAGGCTAAGAAACTTCAACTAGAAGCTGATAAGGAAGCTAAGAAAATATAAGCTGATAAGGAAGCTAAGCAGTTGCAAATAGAAGTTGATAGGGAGGCTAAGAAACTAGAGGCTGCTGAATGGGAGGCTGAGAGAGAGGACAAGAAATTGCAATTAGAGGCTGAGAGAGAGGAAAAGAGATTGCAAAGGGAACATGAATTGAGAATGAAAGAGCTTGAACTTCAAGGAAATGTTACAGGTAATGGAAGTAGTCCAACTACCTCTGACACTAGTGCAAGTCAAGGTGCCTCAAATGGAGCCATGAACTTTCACTTGGATCCATTTGTGGAGAAAGAGGATGAAATTGAGTCATATCTAAGTAGATATGAGAGGTTGGCAACTAACTATGGTCTAGAGAAGGAGAAATGGAGCCTTAAGTTATCACAAGGGCTGAGATGAGTGTCTTATGAAGTTTTTGCCAAACTTGCAAAAGAGGACCAGGAAGATTATGAAATCTTGAAACAGGCATTGCTAGTTCGATATGAAAAGAACTCAGAATTTTATAGAAAGAAATTCAGAACTGCTACTTTCTGGAGAAACCTACCACCAATTCTCTGCCAGATTAGAAACCTACTTGGAGAAGTGGACTACTCTGGGAAATGTCAAGACCTAAAAGATATGGTCATGATGGAACAAGTGAGAGAGTCTATGCCTTCAGACATGAGAAAATTTCTTATGGAACAAGGTGCAGAGAGATTGGGGGAGATTTTAACAGTTGCTGAGAGATATCAAGCAGCTCAGAAAGAAATAGCAGGAATTAAGAAGAAGCAAGGAGAAAATAGTAGGCCACCCCCAAACCAGAAAGAGTTTGACTATAGGGATCAACAATACAGATACAAACAAGATTATGACAAACCTATATTTGATCATAGAGACAGGAACCCTCAGGTACAAGATAAGAATCCCTACAGACAGGGAGATAAGTGGTGTAAAATTTGCAAAATGAACAACCACAATACAATGGAATGTGGTAAGAAAATCCCTCCATATCACGCTGCATGCTTAATAACAGTGGACAAGGGAAGGAAGGAACTGACAGATAGTCAGACAGACCTCCATCATCCCCCCACATGTGAAGAAGTAACTGTAACGGCACTAAAATAAGGTGTCTGTATGATTCAGGATTGGAATATGACTCAGTTGTGAGTGCATCCTTGGTGAACCCTGATCAATATACCACAGAAAAAGTGGAGATACAAGGGGCATTAAAAGGAACAGCCACCATGACACTTCCCATAGCAAGGATTAATGTCAGAACTCGCTATGTGAAAGGAGTAATTAGTGCAGCAGTGTGTGATGATCCTAATTACCCGCTGGTGATTGGAAGGAGATATGTCTTCCTAGGGAACCCAATAAAACCTGTGATCATGGCAACACTCCAGACCAGATCAAACCCTAAGAAGGAGGAGTTCCACTAAATATTCATCCGAGAAAGATGAAAAAGGCCCAAGCTAAAGATAGCACATTAAAACCTTGCTTTGGCAAATTGCCAAACAGCCATAACCCCCCAAAGAAAGGACAGTTTTATTTGAAGAATGGATTGCTTTACAGGAATGCTGGAGCAGGACAGAATAGGCATGGACAGTTAGTACTGCCATATTGTTACAGGGACAAGGTTATAGAATTAGCACATGTTGTATCCGACGGTGGAGAGATGAAAATCGGTATCACTTGTCAAAGGACCTCGGTGCATCACTATTGGCCAGGCATTGCTGAAGACATAGCTCGGTATGTGACTGCCAGTGCACAATGTAGCAAGGTGAATTCCACAAGTTGGGAAAATCAACAGGACCTACGGAAGCATTGGGGCGGATGTAGGCCTGAAAATAAAAATGAAAAGGTAGACATAGTGGATAGGACAGCACCTTCTCACAAAAAGTCTTCCAATAAACCAGTTACCATGGTGACTCTCCATATTGTACAGAGAGGGGACATTACCCATCCCATACCGAAAAAAATTCATTTGGAATACCAGGAACTGGCTATAAATAGAAATTTGGTTAGTTTGCCACCTCTGATAACGCAACAGGGAATCCCCAAGAAAATAGGTAGTGGACGATTGGTTTGTGCGAAACAATTGACTGATGCAAAGCCAACTCCACTATACAGCTATTAAATTAGCATGGTAGAAAGTGTACCGGTAACAGTGGTAGTTGGCCGGCCCATATACATGGTCCATTGGAAGTATTGACACGGACATGGACTGAGATTATACTATAGCAAATGCTAAAGGGAGAATTGATTTCTTCATGCAGGAAAATTCATTTCCCCATATGAATCATATTATATCGCCAGTGTGGGTTAGCTGAGGAACCCCTCTGGTGAACATAGACTTGGATTACAGGACATTAAAGGATATAACAGAGTCACTAGTGAATCTAAGTAAAGGGTATTACCAGATTCCCATCAAACCTGATATCAGACAGTTGTTGGACTTTAGCACTTCGGAGGGGCACTATGAGTTCAATAGGTTGCCTTTTGGGTTGAAGAATACTCCCAAGTGTTTTCTCTAGGATGATGAGGAAATTACTGGATCCCTTACAAAACCCAGCTAACACCAATTTTATGAATGATATCCTCATAACTACGGAACCTTTGAGGAACATCTGTCATCTCTGGACATGTTATTGGACAGACTCAGAGAAGTGAAAAGGTGGATATTAGTTGATAATCAGCAATTAGACAGGCAGCAGCGCCTGTGCTGTTTATTAACACAACATGCAGTGTATATCCCTGGATCTCAGATGTTGGGGGCAGATTTCTTGAGTAGGCACCCACCTGAGGGAAACCAGGAGAGTAGGAAGGCAGAGTGAACCCCATATTGGGAGAATGACATTATTGTGAATCCAGACAGGAAGCTTCAACAGATGGTTTACGCTTTTGAATGGGGAGGCTATTGTCGTGAAGTGGTCTGTTTTCACAACACGGCCTTCTGTGTAACTCGGATGAAACCGCGCGCCATACTTTAAGATAACTACTTTATACACGGACCAATCAGAACGTACCATTTTGCCGTGTTTACTAAAGCATTGAACAGACAAGATGGCCAGGCCTGATCTGTGCCTCCTAATGAAAGATGGCAATTAATTGTGGACTTACGGAAGAAGTACAGCATGGAAGAGGTATACAATTGAATACTGGGAATGTTGCTCTACCCGTAAGTACTAAAACTTTTATAAATACTAATATAGGACGGGAGAAATTTCTGGTTGAATGCATCGAAGCCTCAGGTTAGTCCTTCATTTAGCCGTTTTAAAGTATGCACACAATAAAATGCACTTAGGAGACTAACAGACTACTAGTTAGGACGATGAAGATTAATTCAGGGTATATTTTAAGCCTTAGATGAATAAAATCGCTCCAGGAATAAGAAAGATAATAAGGATAGTAGTTTTCCATATTTGTACAACGAGACAAATTATGCATCATTTTGAGATTGCCAATACCCCGTTAGCCCCTGCCTTCTCTGGCACCAGATGTGCTAGTATCGCACGGAAGGTCCAGTGTTCAAATCCTGGGTAAGCCACTCATGTCTGTTGTTTTTCTGTTGTCTGGTGTTCTACTTCTTTATTTCCTGCGAGTGCCTGATAACATACCTTTATATTTGTTTCATATTAATTTCATATTAATTTACTGTTTACAGGCCTCAGGTTTCCCTCCCTTATTTGTAATAAATGTTAGTATAAAGAGACCTTGACTTCTGCTAATTGAGGCCATAACCAAAAATTCAATTCACAGCGAGTGCTGGAAAGTGTTAATGAAGAGTGCCTATGCCAACCGCATCTGAAAGCAGACCATAGCAACCATTAACAGCTCGACTGTGTATGCCTGAGGGTAAGAAAGAATTTATATATATATATATATATATATATATATATATATATATATATATATATATATATATAAATTCTTTCTTACCCTCAGGCATACACAGTCGAGCTGTTAATGGTTGCTATGATCTGCTTTCATATATATATATATATATATATATATATATATATATATATATATATATATATATATATATATATATATATATATATATATATATATATATATATATATATATATATATATATATATATATATATCAGGGTTCATAGCAAATTTCTTCAAGCATTTTCCAGGCTTTTCCCAGGTTTTTCCAGGTCCAGCACATGATTTTCAAGGATGGGAAACTCTAATATTTTCATCATCTAATTTTCTCAGATATAATTATCACTTTGCTGACAAGCAATCCGGAGCATTACCGTCTCCCATTACCAAGGGTGTTTGCAGATTTCTTTAAAAAGTTTTTTTTTTTAAAATTCATTTTTTTTTTAATTTTAAATTTTTTAAAAGATTGAAAAACAGACATCTTTTTCTAGTTTTTAGTGAATTTGTTCAACGTCAGCACAATAAAATGTTAGTGACATGGATGGTAATGAATAAAATAAGCTTGATTGACATATTGATTTAACGATTAACCACGTATATCAACATAAAAGGCTAATAATTATGTCTATTCACCAATATCTTGCTTTTTTCTATATTAATTTCCATCCCATACGTTCTTGTTACTTTCTCCAGTCTAGAGGTAAGGTCTTGAAGTTCTGATTCTGTTCCAGCTATAAGATCGATATCATCAGCAAAACGTAGATTGCAAAGAGGTCGGCCTCCAATCGATATGGTTGTTTTATAATCGTAGAGAGCCTCCTGCATAATATGTTCTAGATATATATTAAAGAGCACTGGGGACAGGATACATCCCTGGCGAACTCCTACAGTTGTTTTGAAAAATTCTCCGATGTCATTGCTTGCAAAAACAGCACTGCTTGCATCCTTGTATAGTGCTTCAATGATATCTATGATGTTGGTATCAAAATTGAATTTTCTCATTATTTGCCATAAGACTTCATGCCAGACTCGATCGAAGGCTTTTGTGAAATCGATGAAGTTATGGTATAAATCATGTTGATGCTGGAGATGTTTTTCGATCAGTAATCTAATACTGAAGATTTGTTCTGAGGTACTTCTTTTTGGTCTAAAGCCAGCCTGATCCTCGGATAAGATTTCTTCTGATTTCTGTTTTATTCTGTTCAAAAGTATCCTTAACATCACCTTACTTGGATGACTAATAAGGCTAATGGTTCTGTAGTTCTTGCACATTTTTAGATTTCCTTTCTTTGGAAGCGGTATTACTAATGACTGCATCCACTCTTTTGGCCATCTTTTTGTACTCCATATCTTCTGGCAAATTGTTGTCATGATTTTTACTATATCTGGTCCTCCATATTTCAAGAGCTCTGCTTGGATATTCCCTCCTTTCATCAAACATATAGCCTCTTCCACTTCTTCATGTAATATTGCTGCATTTCCGAGTTCCCTGTTTTCGCACTTAATGTTGTTTAATATGCTATAGTCAGTGTCGAGTTTACAGTTATATAATTCTTTACAATATTCTGTCCACCTTCTCATTACAGCTGTTTTTTCATTGAGTAGAGCCCCATTGCTATCTTCTATGACAGTTACCCTGGGCTGTTGGGGTTTTGATAGTCTTCTTAATGTGTCAAAAGCTGCCTTGCTGTTACCTTTTATTAGCACCGTATTAATGGACTCACATTGATCAGCTACCCATTTTTCTTTGGCCTGTTTCATTTTCTTTCTAATATTTTTATTCACCATACTGTATTGCCATGCTGCTTCAGGAACCTCTTTCTTAACCTTTTTCATTTCCCGCCGTGTATCACATAACTTCAGAATGTCATCTGTAACCCATGGTTTGTTTATTTTCTTTCTTTTACCAAGTATTTCTGTTGCTGATTCAATGAGCACGTCTTTCATGTTCTCTGTGATTGAGTTGATATCATCCTCCAAAAAGTTGAGAGCTGCGAATTTTCCTCCAACAGTTGCCTCAAAGATTCCCGCGATTTCTGGATCTTTCAGTTTGTCTAAATTGAATCTTAACTGAGAACATCTGTTTTGATTATAGTTCTTTTTGAGTTTAAGCTTGAGCGTCATCAATACCATGTCGTGATCACTACCAATGACGGCGCCAGGAAAAGTCCTAGTCTTGGCTTTATTAATACTGGACTTGAATCTTTTGGATACAAGAATAAAATCAATTTGGCCATGTATCTCAGTTTTCGGGGCATGCAACGTTGTTCTTCTTGATAACTTATGAGGAAATAGTGTATTTGCAAGGGTTAGTTTATAGTTGCTGGCAAATTCTAGTAGCCTTAGTCCTCGATCGTTGGTTTCTCCTGTCCCAAATTTCCCCACTGTGCCAGCCCACTGCCCGTATGCATCTGGCCCTATTTTAGCATTCCAATCACCTAGCAAGATGAGAAGATCTTTCTTTGAAATTTTCTTAATTGTTTCATCCAGATTTTCATAAAATGTATCAATTGCATCATCCTCACAGTCAGTAGTGGGGGCATATACCTGTATGATGGAGATGTTCTTTGGATGTGCTGCAATACGTATGGTGATAAGCCTGCTATTTACTGGGGTGCAGCTGATGACAGAGTTCAATCTATCTTTATGTACAATAAAACCTACTCCATGCTGATGTTTGGACTCATCTCCACTAAACCAAATTTTGTGACCATCATCCGTTATTGATTCATCTAATCCTGTCCATCTGACGTCTGCTAGGCCCAGGATGTCCCACAAGTATCTAACAAGTTCATGTGTTAGTTCTCTGACTTTTCCACACGCATATAGCGTGTGTACATTCCAAGTTCCAACAACAAAACTTTCTCTAGGAAGTTTCAAAACAGGTGTTTGTACCCCATTCGCTGACTTATCACTCTCAAGGGGCAATGAGAGCGCGGCCGTTGTTAATCCGGGCCTCGGCCGATCCGGCATATTATTACTGAGTTGACTTTCCATCATAGCATTTCAGTGGGCAAGAGGTTTGCTTGGCGGTTCCCATCTGCTCTCCAAGTATCCTTGCAGGTACATAAAAAAATGTGCATTACCGATGATCAAATCGGCGACAGGATTTTCGAGGACAAAAGCATTCACTCTACCGGACCGAAACGGGGTGTCCACATTAATGCACGCCTGGGGGTAAGACTTGACTTTGCCCCCAAATGTGGTACACTTTACAGTTTTGCCTGTGAGGCAGGATTCATCAATGCAAGAATGATGAACCTCAACTGCAGTACACCCTGTGTCTCTCATGACTGAGACTGGTTTCTTCTCCACCACACCGTTGTGGAGCACTACTTTGCCAGTTTTGTGGACCACAGACAGACACAGTAATGCATGTCCACACCGTAAAATCACTCTCTTGTCAGAACTAAATAGCAGTCGGCACCCCAAACAGTCCTCGCTGTTGACTGTGTCCAACACACATGTGGAATTCGCATGTTCGATAGGAGTTGGACACATGTCTGAATCATGTCCCTTGCCATTACAATTGGAACATTGGCATTCCCTTTTGGATTTGCCACGTGTACTCTTGCTAGGACTGCTGACCGGTGACATCGTGGATTCACCATCTGAATCCTGCCCACTCACCCGATAGTCTTCTCGATTCCTACGGACATCGCGAGCATCACAATGTGCTTCTCGGCTCTCTCAGGATTCACTTCTTTGTCTGGTGGATTTCCCTGAATACCACCCCCATCTGAAGTGCATGAATCGCTGAAGTGAACATGTCTCTGCAACTGTCTCTAATCTTCGTCACTACCACTTCTAGGCGGACGATTGTCAGTCTCTGCTGAAAACTCTGGCGAGTTCAAAAGTTATAATCGCCTTTCCAGGGTTCATTTTAGCGGAACAGCCTATCAACTTTCTGTTTCCAGAACCTATTGGCACTATTTGACTGATGCTGCGTACTGGTTGCTCTGTGATCTTCCCAACACACGAGATAGCTTCATGAGACATGCTCGTCTGATGGATGGGCTTGCCTGGGTGGCCAGAATTTAATGATGGCCCAACTGCGTCATAGAATCAATATCCTTAGGCTGATGTTCCTGAAAAAATGCTGCAGCTCAGACGAGCATGATGACAACACTTTGTCCATAGCACTAGATCCATCAAGCCATTGTGGTCCTTAGTGATTCCCTCCATCTCGACCCATCTATTGAGCAGAAGCTTGATCTTTGAGATGAAATCCTCGAAGTTCTGGTCTGTATTTGGCACAGCGTTTCTAAACCGTGTATGGTATCCATCTGCTGTCAGATGTAATTTCTGGAGCAAATGTTCTTTCACCTTATCATAATCTGCCCTATCCTCCAGTGGGAGGCTATAAAAAGTTACCATCGCTGGCCCAACTAACAATGTGGACAACAGAGATGGCTACTCATCTCTGTTTGCCTTCAAGGCCAGCCATCGGCCTTGAACCTCTCGAGAAAGAAGTCCAAACTGTCTACTTTGTTGTTAAAACTTGGTAGACACAGCCTAAAGGGACAATGGGACTCCCTCAGAGTTGAGTTCTGTCCACTCGCACCTAGTTCTGGCCTTTTTAATTCTATTTTTTGATCTGCTTCTACTTGCAGTTTCTTCTCTTCCAATGCTACTCTTATTCTCTCCTTCTCTAATTCTATTTCTCTATCTTCTTTCATCTTCCTCTTTTGTAACTCTTTATCTTCTTTCATTTTCCTCTCTTGTAACTCTCTCTCCCTCTCCTCTATCTCCTTCTTGCATTCCCGCTCTGTGGCATGCACATCTCTCAAGGCATCCTGGTTCTCCTTTTAGTGGTATTCTGCCTTGGCAAAATCCATCAGCTCTTGCCCCGTGCAACCACATTCCTTGCCCATTTGAATAAAGTCTGGCAACTCCATGATGAACACTCTCACTGTATATCTATATATATCTTCTCTGTTAGATGCACACTCTCAATGTATATCTATATATAATTCTTGATTTACTGCAAAACAATAGAATTATCTCACAATAGAATTCTGAACCCCCTGGTTCTCTACAAGTAGTGAAATCTAAAGGTAATGATCTGACTGCCGATCAATGCATTAACCCTTCCACAGATCACACCATGTGGTACTCCCAACAGTGCTTCTGTACAACAATGATCCCTAACTTATTAATATATATATATAATATATATATATAAATGGCAAACATATAAATGATCCACACTCACTGTGACACCACAATAACTAACAGTCGTGTGTAGTGGGACAATAGACTAAGCTAGACCAGAAGTAGAATGATATGTACAATACTCTGTCAACATACGAGAACAAGGGATAACTCACTGAATGTATATACAAGATAGCAAGTAAGAAACGTGAGGATACACCACTTAAACAAGATGCTAAGAATCACTGAATATACATGACACTATAAACACCAACCAACACCAGCACAACTAATGAAAACTGTGCTCAGTTTGTTAAGTAGGGCAGCCACTGCTCAACTCCACCACTGAACAAACACAGCAACGCCCTAGAAAGAAATCAGTCTAATCCAATCTTTTCCCATGAGGAAAAAAGAAAGAATTAAACTCGCCACCCGTCCTTCCTTCAACAACACTAACATAACAATAATAAACAAAGGGCAGAATGACAACTACACAAAGACAATGGAATGCTGAGGGATAAAATACTAGTGAGCCACCAGCCAGACCCGTCAGACCCAAAAATGAAAAGACAAATAAAGCAGCCAATCCTAACTAATCTAATATGTATGTATTACATAATATACGTACCTAAAATATAAATCCAGATAATAAATAGTTATAGCTAAAGCCCCATGATACCCACTAGTATTAAACAGTCAAGAAACTAAATACCTACTGACACAGAGTATTTTATATTAAATACACATATGTCTTAGTCCTCGAAATGCTAAACAAGAGAGAGAGAGGGATGGAGTGGAACACATTCAAGTAATAACCAACACTGGCAATATTCCCAACTCTGTCCAATGTATTCAAATAACTGTCACCACAAAATTACAACAATATATATAGTCAGCGAAGTGTATCACATTCATGGAAATCCCAGATCACCAAAATGCATTAAATTCTCACAAATAAATATCTTCTCGCACTCAACAATTCACGTCCACCATCACCACCAGAAACCTCATCGCTCTCGTGACCCCCGTTTCTTCACTCCCAATCAGAACTCTCCTTGCATTCACCCCAGACCTGCTGACCTTGCAGTTTCGTGTTGTTAAGTTCAGACCAATCTACTGACTACCGCACATACACGACTCCCAGCGGAGCACCGACAGTGCACAGCTTTGTTAATCACGCTGTGACATCTACTCTCCCCCCTGGGGAAAATAAACGAAGTTTTTTTTTTCTTCCTGGAGAGCAGCTGGATGCACTCCAAACACCCAACATCTGGCCTTTGAGCCAAGTATACATTCATATCCTTTTTGTCCTCACATATCTTGCATACTCAATTAAACATCGTGTGGGGGGGAAAAACACCAACAAATAAACATGCATTCTACAAACGAAACAGTGTCCCCGCTACAACGTCAAGCTTACCCTCTAGGTAAAATGGAACCCGTTACATGCCCAATGAGGCATATTGGGAATATGGTGTTAGGCCCATATTATCTTGACCGTCGGCACACTAGGGGTGATGTGGTCAACATCACGCCGGCCGCCTTAACCTTCCCAGATTTGCTGTGGTACCCATTTGGGGCTGGGTCAACCCAGGAGCTGTTTGTCACCTAAAAAATTCCCACCTCATCTGGGGATCGAACCATAGACCACTGCGCTAGGATGCCAGTGCACTAACCACTATGCTACCGCGGCTCTACCCTCTAGGGTAAAACAGTAAATTTGTACTGCTGCAGTAAGAGGGCCCAACGAGTTAATTTCGAGCTTGTCGATTTCGACGACTGTAAAAATGATAGTGGTCGATGGTCTGTCTGTAATACAAAATGTGAACCTATCAAGTATCAGGACAAGTTTGAAACAGCCCACACAATTGCCAGGCATTCCCTTTCAATCGTGCAGTACCTAGTCTCAGCCGGCAACAGCTTCCGATTCACATACATCACTGGATGTAAGGTACTCTGGTGATCTTGCATTAAACAAGCCCCAATTGCTACAGAAGTAGTATTAACAACCTGGTCATTGGAGGAACACTTTTCCCACATAAGGAAATTCACAAGTTAACATGGGAATCACCAAATGGTCGGGACAGAAACCAGATAGACCACATCATGGTTAACGGCAGATGGAGACATGCATTACAAGATGTGAAGGTAAGAAGAGGTGCAGATGTGGGAAGTGATCACCATTTAGTAGTAGCAAAACTGAAAGTGAAACTAAGAAGGGCTGGACCAACTGTAACTACACAGAAAAGGTTTGACATCAGCAAATTGAAGGACCCCCTTACCAGAAAAGCTTTTGCGGCCGACATTAAGAAACGATATCAATTTGCCAAAAGCCAGGAAAAGACATTGACTGATGATATAGACCAGAATTTCAACACCATTTCAACAATATATAAGGAAAGTAGCAAATCATGCTTAGGATTCCAGGAAAGGAAGAAGCAAGACTGGATAACACCAGAAACACTAAACACCATAAAGATGAGAAAGGAAATGAAAAGAAAGAAAACAGAAGCGAAGTCCCCCAGGTTAAAGCAACTATATAGCGAACAGTACAGCCAGCTGGACAGGGAAGTTAAACGCCAAACCCGAGCCAACAAAAGGAATTTCCTAGACGATCTTGCAAAACAGGCAGAAGAGGCAGCACTGAGAAATGAACAAAGCACAGTATACAAAATAACTAAATTCATCAGCGGAAAACAAGGTGCAAACAATATTACATTAGTAAGAGATAAGCAAGGAAATCTCATCAAGACAGCAGAGGGACAGGAAACAAGATGGGCAGAGCACTTCAGAGAAACGCTGAACAAGGAAATACCAGAGACACAATTGAATGTTCCTGAGGCTGAAAACGATCTAGATGTAAATACAGACATTCCACGAAAAGAAGAAATCATCACAGCAATCAAAGGGTTAAAGAACGGTAAAGCTCCGGGCCATGATAACTTAAATGCAGAGCTATTTAAGACAGACCCTGAGCTAGCAGCAGAACTATTAGAACCACTATTTGCACAAGTGTGGAAAACGGGGACAACACCATCAGAGTGGAAGAAAGGAATAATTGTCAAATTGCCCAAGAAGGGAGATCTTGCAGACTGCAATAATTGGAGAGGAATCACTCTTCTCTCAGTTCCCAGCAAAATACTAGGCAGGATAATTATACAGAGAATTTCAAAGGCAGTAGACTACAAACTGAGGAAAGAACAAGCAGGATTTAGAAAGAACAGAAGATGTGTAGACCATATATTCACTCTCAGGAACATTATAGAGCAGATCTCAGAATGGCTAAGACAGCTTTACATAAATTTTGTTGATTTTGAAAAGGCTTTTGAAAGCATACATAGGGACAGTTTATGGAAAATACTGAGGGCTTATGGAATTCCAAGCTGCATAGTGTCAATCATAAAAAGCCTCTATGCCAACTTTACGTGTAGTGTTGGGCAGAGCAACCTAACCTTCGAGGTGAAGACAGGAGTACGACAGGGGTGCCCGTTATCAACCACTCTATTTTTAACAGTCATAGACTGGGTGATGCGCCAGACAACAGAGGGCAGTCCAAGAGGAATAAGATGGACTACATTTTCTACATTGGAAGATCTGGAATATGCAGATGACATTGCACTGCTGGCACATTCACATCAACACATCCAGGAAAAAACGGATAGACTTAATAAAATTAGCCAGCAGGTGGGCTTGAACATCAATTTAAAGAAGTCTGAGGTCATGACGCTCAATGTGAGCAACCCTGAGCCCATATCAGTAAGGAATCGGCAACTGGTACAGACAGATACCTTCACATACCTAGGAAGCATAGTAACACCAGACGGTGGGGCAGGCAAAGACATCAACATCAGAATGAATAAGGCAAGAACAGCCTTCTTTAGCCTAAATAACATCTGGAAGTCCTCCCAATACAGCACAAGCACAAAATTAAGATTATACCAGAGTTGCGTGCTTTCTGTGCTTCTCTATGGTGCGGAATGCTGGAGAGTCACAGAGAAGGAAATGTCAAAATTGTCCTCTTTTCACACAACATGCCTAAGAAAAATTCACCGCATCTTTTGGCCGAATACCATCACCAACCAAGATCTGCTTACTCGTACCAAGCAAGAGGACATGCACACCATCATAGCTGGCAGACGCTGGAGCTGGGTTGGTCATGTCCTCAGAAGAGACCCCGATGCCATCACAAGAACAGCTATGTTTTGGACCCCTGAAGGAAAACGAAAGAGAGGCCGACCAAAAACAACTTGGCGGAGGACTGTGGAGGCTGAGATGCAAAGAATGAACCAGAGTTGGGGCACTGTACGAAGGATGGCCACCGACCGTGCAAAGTGGAATCAATTTGTTGTTGCCCTACAAGACGCCACTAGGCGTGATGGCCACTGACTGCTTTGACGGTCGGTGGTTAAGGATCGAAGAAGAAGAATTGCTACAGAAAATGTGTCTGTCCACAAAACAAAGGGTTTACGTAAATCTGGCAACAGTAAGATGGGTTTCCCAGAGAACACCCTCTTGATTCTGGACAAGGCTATCTCGCATATCTTGTGTCCACACGATCCAATTTGGCATCCCATTTCTCGTCAGCGAGGTAAGTGTAGCTGCGATGGAAGAGAACTGAGGAATGAACTTGTGATAGAAATTCAGAAGTCCAATTAGACTTTTCACTTGCTTCTTTGTTTTAGGTGTCTGCAACTGTAAAATCTCTGTAACTGTAACATCTTCCGGTTTCAGGTGATTATGACCTACAGTATGTCCTAAGAAATTTCAGTCCTTAAAACCTATGCAAACTTTACTCGGCCGTGCCGTCAAATTATGTTGCCTCAGACACCGCAATAGGGAAGACAACCCAATCATATGATCCTCCCATGACTCATGAAACAAACATATATCGTCGATATATGTAATAATATCAGCCCGATGTCCTAACAACCTTCTCATCATCCTCACAAATGTGGCGGGCGCGTTCACTAAGCCAAAGCACATGACATTGAACTGAAACAATCCTTTGGGGGTGCTAAACGCCATCAGAGGTTTCGCAGCCTCCATGAGGGGTACCTGACAATACCCTCTAGATAGATCGAGTCTGCTGAAATATGTAGCGTGGGTGAGTTCTTCTTCTTCTTTCGTTCGCTTGAACTATATTGTCTATATTTGCAATGTTGTTTCTTGTATAAACTTCACTGTCTTTTGTAGTTCATACAGAGGTCCATATAGTTTTGCTTCCAGTGTTGTTTCTCTGGGCCAGTGGGTTTGCCTCAATATATCATATTCGGGGCAATCTTGAAGTACGTGCTCCGCAGTCTGGGGTGCCTGTCCACATGTACACATGGCTGAACTGCCAATCTTGAATTTTGTATACATGTGGCTGCGGAGGCGGTTGTGTCCTGTTCTGAGGCGCAGAATGACTATTTGTTCTGATCTGTTCATAGCTTGGTAGTCATCCTGCGTTGGTGTTGGTGGCTTTCTGATAGATTTGATCATCTTTTTCTTCTGATGGTACGTAACTGGTACATCTGGTTGCTCCTCTGCAGCACCTTCTTTAGCCAGTCCATCTGCTCTCTCGTTTCCTGGTATTCCACAATGAGACGGTATCCACTGCATGGCGACCCTGCGCTGGTTGCACAGTTCAGAAAGTAGGGCTTGTATGCCTGGCAATTTTTTGGACTGAAGTGCTTGGAGTGCTGATCTTGCATCTGTCAGGAATACCACAGGCTGTGGACCGAAACTGGTGTTCAGTAGTTTCTCAGTTGCCACCTTGATTGCCTGACTTCTGCATCATAGTTGTTACAGAATTTCCCCGTTGGTACTCTGACCGTATCCCTAGTGTTGTTTGGGTATTCTATGTACACCCCTGCTCCTCCATTCTTTACTGCATTTTGTGCTGATCCATCCGTATATACTCGGACCCAGAGGTCCTGTGGGTATTCATCATCCAGGAAACTGAGAGTGACTGTCCTACGTTGCACGCTGTTTTGTTCATCCCTGTCGAATATTCCTTTCACTTTTGTGTGGATGTGTACTGGTAGTCCATGCTCCTCTCTCCAAGGGGTTTGTTCTGGCACAGACTTTAGGGGGCTGTTAACTTCAGGCAGGTCTGAGGTTTGTCTACGAAATCGTTTGGCCTGGTGGATAAAGCTGCTTCTTTTCAGTCGCCCCATTGCTAGGTTTTGGAATCTGTCCTTCATTGGATGGCTCGGCATACAGAGGAACTTTTCTGCCTGTGTTAGCACTTTCGTGTTTCTGCGTTCTCTCAGTGCTTGTATCCTCCCCATTTTCTCCATCTCCACTATAGGCGTTGATTTCATTGCCCCCGTGATGACCCTAAGCGCCTGGTTTTGCACCTTATCTAGCTCTTGTAATGTGGTGTTTGATGCTGGACACCACGCAGCTGACCCATATTCCAGGTGTGGTCGTATGCCCTGCTGGTAAACTTTACTAAGTATTTTCCCGCTGGCTCCCCATGTGGTTCCACTTAGTTTTCTCAGGATGGCTAACTTCCTCCTGGCCTTTGTTGCTGCCTTGTTGATGTGCTGCTTCCATGTCAGCCTATCATCGAATGTAACTCCGAGATAAGTAGGTTGTTTATCTTCTCTCAGGAGCTCTTCGTTTATCTTGATGACACCAGCTTTTTGTTTGGGAGAGAGGGTGAAGAGCGTAGTGCTGCACTTGTCTGTGTTGATGCTGACACACCATCTATTTGCCCATGAGGTTAAGGCATCTATAGCTCTTTGTAGCAGTTTGGTGGCCACTGTTGCATGCTCATCTGTGCACCATACTACCAGGTCATCAGCGTACATTGCCACTTTCATTCCATGTGGTAGTTCAGCAACCAGGTCATTGATGTAGACTAGGAAAAGTGTGGGGGACAGAACCCCTCCCTGAGGGACGCCATGACGCAGTAGAATTTTCTTACTCTTGAGGCCATCTAGTTGTACTCGGGCTCTTCTGTTATGCAAGTATGCTTTCACCCATTTGTACATCTTACCATTCACTCTACAATTTCTCAGTTTCTTCAGAAGCCCTTCTTTCCAAACGTTGTCAAATGCTTTCCTTAGATCTATCCATGCTGCTAGTACCAGTTTCTTATCTTGGAACGCATCCTCAATCTCTTGGGAAAGGTAAGTTGCCTGATCTTCGGTGGAATAACACTGCCTAAAGCCTGCCTGCTGTGGTACAAGAAGGTTTTCACTTTCAAGGTACCACTGTAGCCTGAGGTTGATGATACGTTCCATTGTTTTGCAGAGGCAGCTTGTAAGGCTGATTGGTCTGTAGCTGGAGGCAGTGGAACTGTCTTTTCCTGGTTTTAGGAGTGGTATCATGATTGCTTCCCTCCAGGTTTGTGGAACTCCGCCTGAGTTCCAACAGATATTGAATATCTGCAGCAGCTTTGTTTTTGCTGCGGTTCCCAAGTTCTTAATCATTTCATTGGACACTCCATCAACTCCTGGCGACTTTCTCATTTTCAATTTGGATATTGCAAGCTCCAGTTCTCTGAATGTAATTGGTGCCTCCATAACTTCAGGTATGGTTCCATCTCGTCCTGTGTATTGTTGTTTCTCACGAGTCTCCTGTTGCTTCTCTGGGCTAACTTTGATGTTGTTGTCTTTAGCAAAGGAGTCTGCAAAGTGATCAGCTGCCTGTTTTCCCATGAGGATGTTTCCATCTTTGTACAGAGCAATCCTTGAGTTTCTCCCTGTACCTTCATCGTTAAGTTGTTTTACCAGCTTCCACAGTTTCCTCGTATCTCTTTCGAAGTTCAAGGACTCTGTTTTCTCCTTCCAGCTTCTTCGCCTGGCCTGCAACTTGGCCCTTTGAAATTTGGCCTTAGCTTGCTGGTAGTTATTGTGGTGTTCTTGGCATGGACTGGTCTCTGCCTGCTTTCGAGATGTTTCCACGTCGTTGTGCAGCTGCTCTAGTTCACTATTCCAATATGGTTTGTAGTGCTTACGAGCCCCTCTAGGTATTGTTTCACGAGCAGCCTGTAATATGCATCTGCTGAATTCATCGACTAGCTTATTGATGTCTTTGTCTACAGTCAGATCTCTAGCCAGTATACTAGTACGGTGCTGGTATATTGTCCAGTCTGCCTTCTTGTAGTTCCACCTAGAGAGAGTGCTGTTCTCCTTGACAAGTTCATTTTCCACAATTAGGAAGACTGGCCGGTGGTCGCTGCCTCCAAGTTGTTTCCCTACAACACGTGTGGTGTTCCACTCCAGGCCGGGTGAGTGGAATGCCAGGTCTGGTGTAGAGGTGGTGTGAAATGATCTCGAGTAGAAGGTAGGTGGGTCGATTGGCTGGTTAATCAGGATAAGCCCATTGTCATCCTGCCAGTTTTCAAGCTCCTCACCTCTCCTGTCCATGTGATCATAGCCCCAGCTCTGTGAGTGGCTGTTGAAGTCTCCGCAGACAATCAGTCTTTCTTTTGCTGGGATTGTATCTAGTGCCAGTGGGCGGTCACTCGGACAGTAGTAGTTGAGCAGGTGGAATTCTGAACTTTCTGTCCTGAGATGAAGCATCTGGTATTCCGCCCCCTCCATATATGTTTCAAGCTGACATGCACTGATGTTATTCCTCACGAGTGTCAGTATTCCACCCTTTCTCCTGTCTATTCGGTCAGATCGGTAGCACTGGTAGCCTCTGATTTTGAAGGCTATGTCCTTGTTGAGGTGGGTTTCTTGCAAGCAACATACATTTACTTGCTCTTCATTCAAGATATTTTCGAGCTCTAATTTTTTGCTGTAGCCGTCTTTTTTACTATTGACGCCTTCAGCATTCCAGTGCATTATTTTAAATGGTCTTTTCTTTGCTTGGCCAGTAGCTCTATTCTCATGCCCCCTGGCTCCACGGGGCAATTGAGAAGGACCCCAAGTAGTAGGGGTTGGGCCCTTCCGAGGCAGAGGGCCCGGCACTGCACCTGCCTGGGTGTCCGTCACAGGGCGAGCGCCATAACGTTTTATAGATATAGGCATACTTCCATAGCGCATGTGCGTGGCATCCTGATTGCTGTGGTGCGCCTCTTGGCTGGTTGCCTCCGTCTTCAGCACCTTGACTTGCTAGGGTAGACAGTGGTCTTGCTCGAGTGTAAGAGGGCCTGGCCAGTCTTGGTTTTTCAGCCGCTGATGGCTGTACTTGAGCCCCATCTCCACGTCAAGGAGCTGGCCTCAATGGGGCATGGGTGAGTTGTGTTAACAGATCTTCCTGATTAGGTATTGGTTCAGCGTCAACAACGGTGACGCTGTTCAATCTCCGAAAGTCAATACATATACGAAGAGATTCGTTCTTCTTGCGAACCAAAACCATTGGAAAAGAATATGGGGAATCAGACGGAGAAATGATACCCAGTCGTTGCATGTCATCAATTTCTTTTTCGACCACTGATTTGAAATGCATGGGCAATGGATACGGTTTTACCCTAATCGGCTTTTCGCATGCCAGAGTGATATCATGACAACTCAGGTCTCTCCGTCCTGGCAGATCTGTGAGGACATCCTTAAATTCCGCCAATACAGTCTGTACTTCACACTTTTGTTCTACTGTTAGGTCATCACTGATCCGCACCATATTCCATGACTCCGAAGGAACCAGGGGGACGAGCGATAACTGGATATTCCCTTCACCTTTTTCATCTCCCGTATCCTCAATTACTGCTGTACATGCCACTGTTCACCCGTGTGTTACCGGGGCCCGAAAGGGGAGCAAAGAATAGTAACACTGTTTCCTGCCAAGCATGTCGTAGAAAGTGACTAAGGAGGGTTGGGCATGAGGCTGGTTACCCCATCCTGTAAAAAAATTTTAACCATAAAAAATTTCAACAAATATGGACAAGTCAAATAAAGAAAATAAAACACAGCCATCCAAGACAGGGGAAGATCCTCTCGCAGGGAGGCGTAGGATGCATCACAGAGAAAGCCGAAAGGAGTCTGTGTTGCTGACTAACCTTCTTTCTTCTAGGAGAACTTCCAGATTTGGCACCTGGAATGTTCGGACATTAAACGAACAAGGGAAAGTGGTGCAAGTAGCAGCAGAAATGAGAGAATACAAAATCGAGGTTCTGGGAATGTGTGAAACAAAGTAGAAGGGGGTAGACAGGAAGAAACTCATCACAGGTGAATTGGTGCTGTCCTCAGGACATGAAGACGAAAGTTCACACCACAGTGAAGGGGTAGCTCTTATGTTATCTAAAGAAGCACAGAAAGCACTCATTGAATGGGAAGCTGTTGGACCCAGAATAATAACAGCTACTTTTAAAACAGCTAAAAAGAAAATTCATGTAAACGTCATCTAATGTTATGCACCAACTAATGACAAAGAAGAGTCTGTGAAAGAAGCATTTTATACTAGACTACAGGAAATTATGGATAAAGTAAAAAGAAGAGACATCACAATTTTGATGGGTGACATGAATGCAAAGATAGGTACAGTCAACACCGGATTTGAAGAAGTCATGGGAAAGCATGGGCTAGGAATAATGAATGAAAATGGGGAACTATTCGCAAACTTCTGTGCTTCAAATCAACTGGCTATAGGAGGAAGCATGTTTCCACATAAGAGAATACACAAGGCAACATGGATATCACCAGACCATAGAACAGAAAATCAGATTGATCATATATGCATAAACAAGACGTTTAGATCATCATTGCAGGATGTAAAGGTATATAGAGGAGCAGATGTGGCACCAGATCACCATCTTCTGATAGCCAAAGTAAAAATGAAACTTAAGAGATATGGTACAATGCAAAATTATAGACAACAGTTTAATGTAGGACAGCTAAGAAATCAAGAAACAAGAGACAAATTTGCGGTCACAGTATCCAACAAATTCCAAGTGCTCCAACAGCTGGAAGATGTAGAGAATACAGAAGACTACTGGCAGCAGGTCAAAACTGTATGGAATGAGACATGTGAAGAAATACTGGGGAAAAGGGAAAGACAACAAAAAGCATGGATAACAACAGAAACCATCAATAAGATAAAAGACAGAAAAAACAAGAAAGCAGATTTAAACACAAGCAAAACCAGAAGTTCCAAAGCCAAGGCTCAAGAAGTGTACACAGAAGCAAACAAAGAAGTAAAAAAAAGTATCAAAAGAGACAAGAGGAAGTATACTGAGGAGTTGGCAAGAGAGGCAGAAGATGCTGCAGCCAAAGGAAATATGAGAGAACTGTATAGCAGCACAAAAAAGCTAACAGGGAAATACAAGCAAACAAGTTGCCTCATAAAAGACAAGAATGGGAAATTGCTCAGCAATATACAAGAGCAAATGAAGAGGTGGACAGAATATTTTGGGGACCTTCTCAATAGACCAGCTCCACAAAACCCGCCGGACATCCAGCCATCAGAAGAGCTACAAATTAACGGTGTGTAAAGTTTCTTTTCTTCTTTCCACTCTAATGAAGTGTCAGTCTGTATGCTCTGTAAGGAAGAGTGGTGTGTTGTTGAGATCAGGCATGCCCCAGTCTACCCAGCTGTAAATGGGTAACTCACCCTAGTCCTGAGTTAGGGAAGGCAAAGGCTCCAGGGGAAGCAGGCCCTAAACTTGGTCACTCCAACCGACGCAGGATGGTGTATGTATGAAGTAGAAGTGTAGAGTGTGATTACCGCGAATGGTGTACTGTTCGTGTGCTGACCAATATAACCACTCATACACTTGTGTCTACAAGGCACCAATGCAGACTGCTGGAATCTTTGTTTACTCAATTTATTCAGACGTACACACTGGGACATACGAGTACATCATGGTATGTTGACATATCAATTTGTAGGTATACATAGCAGATCTGAAGTCATGACACATTCAGAAATAATGGGCAGTACATCAAAAGTTCAATGTCATGATACATTATGGCCGCATCCCCCTATCTGACTAAACGCGTCAGTGAAGGCAGATCGGTAAATAACTAAAGTTACTTGACGTCCATAGTTTGTAGTATATATTATGAAACCACGAAAGAGGGGGTTTCTAGCAAGATTGAGATCTCCCTGTCACTGTCCGATAATAGGATAAATAATCTGTTCTCTTGGCAGTGATCAAAACATATGATGACCGAAATCTAACATGGCCGCCTCCCTGAGTTGTCGTTCACTCATTCATAGGAAGGAGAATATAAGCCAGAGTTAATTTATAATGGGTATATAAATGATTTCATAAATGTTTCCATACAGCTCTACGGTGATCAGGTTAATTCACGTAGCCATAACCGCTGTAGGAAAGTCTGTCATCTTCGTCGATACAAAACACGACCCTAGCGATACGAAGCACAATGTTCCATCTAGGTCGAATCGACATGAGATCATCAAAATAGGGTCTGGCAATACATGGAGTCCGAATTATACATTGTACCGTACCTTAGGAGAGTCTCTAACATAAACTATAGTAGAGATACCATCTCCTTTAGAAGAAAACCACTTCATGAATCATATTTCCTTAAGAATCTACCAGCCCTTTGAAAAGTGCGTACCCGCCATTATCACGGTACATCGGAACTCATCACGACTTGTCAAGACAACTCATACTTCCGCTAGACCGGAATAACAAGAATCTAGTCCCGCCTACCCATCCAAAATATACAATATAGGACTGATTCTACTTGTACTAATAATATGTAATACATATGAATTCAGGCCATAAACACAATAAGCAAATTAATATATTTTCTGGCCCTAAAAAATAAGTACAAACGTAAGCGCATATCCTTGCGCCGGATCAATATCCAGAACGATTACTCCTATAATCAAAAGTGTGAATCAAACATGGATTATCTCGCTTTTACCATAGACAGCATTTTCATACACAAATGAATGAATGTCTATATTTTTTCCATATTAAATAGCCATATCGATTTTTGTAATATGTGCGTCAAAATATGCACGCAACAGATTACCACACCCCTCGGGAAAAAAAAATGGTACATTTTTTTTTTTGAAATACATCTAGGAGCAACATACAATAGGCTCACAACGCACCAATAACAATGCGCAGATGATAAGCATAAGTTTTATGACCTTAGAGAAAGTACTTCTCTAAGTATAAATATTTCCAGAGAGGTGTCACCAACGCATACTACAATATTAGCAATGACACAATTTCCACATTAGTTTATACATAAATTTCATCTAAGATATCTTAACATCATGATCATCAAAGACGAAAAACATTGAAAGATCAGCGGTGAATAAATATCAATGAACCGCTAAGTAGTGTTACAATCAATATATGATATATTACATATGTGTACACATTTCAACATAGAAACAACTGTATCAAAGTTGTATAACAGTTATGAATCATGTGGGCATCTAGACAAAATATCTGCCATCACATTTTCTGACCCACGGATAGCTCGCACCGAAAAATGAAATGGCTGTAGAGCAATCGCGTATCGCGTTGATCTCGCGCTCTTCAGATTTTTACTCTGAATAGCCGTAAGAGCTTTCTGGTCAGTTTCCACAATGAAATGCGCGCCCAGAAGAAATCTTTGCAGTTTAAGGATTGACCAAACCATAGCCAATAATTCACGGTCTAGGACCGAGTAATTCTTCTCTGCGGCATTTAATTTCCGAGAAATATACATCACAGGATGCAGAGTTCCAGAGTACTCTTGCATTAGTGCAGCTCCAATCCCGGTGGATGAAGCGTCACTACGAAGAATAAATGTCTTATCCTTAGAAGGCAATACTAGGATAGGTGAAGTAGAAAACATAGTTTTAACCTTATCCAAAGAGGATTGACATTCTTGAGTCCAATGGACTACATTAGGAGACCCTTTCTTTAGCAAGGAAGAAAGAGGTGACATAATGGAGGACAGATTCGGGATGAATCGTCCATAAAATTGTATTAGACCTAAGAGACTTCGTACTTGCTTTTTAGTCTTAGGAATAGAAATGTTAAGTATCTTACTTGTATTATGGTCTTCTGTTTTTAGGAACCCATGACCAACACGGTGTCCTAAGAAAGATATTTCGCTAAAACCAATACATGCTTTCGATGGTTTCGCTGTCAGGTTATGCTCGCGTAAGATAGACAATAGTTCATTTATACCATTATAGTGATCGTTCCAAGTATCACTGAAAAGACAGATGTCATCAAGATACGCAATGACATCTGAGCGATGAGATAGGATTCGACGCATCATGCGTACAAATGTTGCAGGGGCGTTCATAAGACCGAAAGGCATGAAATTCCATTGGAATAGACCCCTAGGCGTCGAAAAAGCAGTAAACGGTTTGGCGTGTTCGGATAGTGGAACTTGCCAATATCCCTTAGACAAATCGAGTTTAGTAAAGAAGTGAGAATTCGATAGTCTCGTAAGTAGCTCTTCTAGTAAAGGCATAGGTTCAGCATCGAATTTAGTCACTTGATTCAATTTGCGATAATCCACGCAAAGACGTATGTTATTGTCTTTTTTCCGTACTATAACCATCGGCGAAGAATATGCTGATGTGGATGGTTCAATAATTTTTAACTCTATCATCTCATCTAACTCTTTCTCTACCTGTGCTTGAAAATGTATCGGGATAGGATACGGTCTGACTCTTATAGGACTATGGTCAGTAAGAATAATGTCATGTTGAATGACATCAGTTTGACCAGGAATGTCAGTAAGGACATCCTGAAATTGTTCTAACATAGTAGAAACTTGTTTCTGCTCTCCTGGAGATAATTCTGGAGAAATTGCAACATCTTTCCATGATTCATTAGAGTGAAGAGGAATCATTGGAAAAGGTAAATTTACATCCGAGAAACTCGTTTCCTCATCCTGTATTACTGACAGAGATGAGTACTGTCCATGTTGGACTGGAAAATCGTCCGTTGCCTGGAAAACAGGTTGTAAATAATCAGGACGTTCATGGAATTCCGTGAGCATGTTGATGTGGAAGGTTTTACGCTTCCCGTCAATATCGACGATATAGTCAACATCGGAAACTTTTGATATTATATCGTACGGACCTTTCCAAGAAATGAGAAGTCTATTTTCCCTACAAGGTAGCAAGACAAATGCTTTGTCACCTGGACAAAGTTGTCGCAAACATCTCTTTTTATTGGCAAATTCCCTTGCCTTCTGTTTCGCAAATTCAGAAGAAGCAGTTGCCAATTTGCATGCTTCAATAATCTTGTGTCTAAGTGCGATGACATATTCATAAGAGGATTTTGTGTCATCGACAATATTATCAGCAGTTATAAGATCATGAAGTAAGGACATAGGACCTCGCGGTTTCGCGCCAAAGACAAGTTCAAAGGGAGAAAATCCTGTATGTTCGTTGGCGACCTCTCTATATGCAAAGAGAGCCGCGGGTAAAACCCTATCCCAATCCTGAGGATGATCTTCTGTTATCTTACCTAGTAGGTTTTTCAGAGTTCTATTCAAACGTTCCACCATCCCATTGGACATAGGATGATAAATACTACTCAGCGATCTCTCTATCTTCAGAGTCGACATTACTTGAGACATGGTATCCGATATGAGTTGGGTACCATGGTCGGATAATATTTCTGCTGGAAACCCCAGACGAGAAAATATTAACCAAAGAGCATCTGCGACATCAGCAGTAGTTATGCTCTTTAGAGGAACAGCCTCCGGCCAACGTGTGCACATATCAACACACGTCAAAATAAATTGGTGTCCTCTAGCAGACTTTATCTTAAATGGACCAATGATGTCTATCGCCATTTTTTGAAATGGCCGAATGGGAATGTCTGCAGCCTGAATAGGTGCATCATGGCGTGGACCTCTGGATTTAATCTCTTGACATACTTTACAAGATCGACAATAGATTCGTATGTCCTTATTCACAGCAGGCCAAAAGAAAGATTGAAGAACTCTAGCTTTAGTACGGGAAAAACCCATATGTCCAGCACACTGCGAATCATGAGCGTGCTGTAAGATTTTAACTCTCATATTTTTAGGCACAAGGATTTGAGAATGAATGGACTTAGCGGAGTCTTGTACCATACGTACAAGTACGCCATTCTTCATCGTAATCCAAGATTTACGATTTGTATCCTTATTCGGATCACCTTTTGTTGCCAGAGTAAAGAATTTCTTTAGAGTAGGATCATCTTCCTGCTGTTTGATAAAGGAATCGTGGGAAATCTCCAAGGGATCATCTTGGATCTGCGCATCATTATCTTCAGAATGTGAAGATTGTGGCATATTAAGAGCTTGAGCCCTAGTGATTACTGCATTAGCAGATTGCATATTAACATTTTCCCAATTAGAAATTTGCTGTGGAGTGCATTCTTTCACTCCATGAATGCGACCGATGATAAGATCAGCGATCGGATTCGGCAAGAGACATGCTTGCACCTCTCCTGTAAAGAAAGGCGTAGCAATATTGATAATGGCAGTGGAGTACTTCTCCAATGTGCCACCAAATGTTACACATTTGACTATATTGCCTGTAGCTCGAGAAGGATTTACGAGTGATTGCCTCACTCCAATGGTAGTGCACCCCGAATCGAAAAGAATTGATACCGGAGTACCATCTATTAGGCCCCTATTAAAGACAAGAGCACCCCTTCCATTATGCGCAATTGACGCATGGAGAGCGGGAAGCGGGTGACCGCAGCTTAAAGTAGACACTGTGGTTGGATCGAATAATGTTTTGCATTGCGAACACTCAGATGCTCTAGCAAAATCGAAAGCGGAATTTGCTACACTGTTGGAGTCTTTTTTATCATTATTCTGATTATCGGTGTCGTGGAACTCCTGTTGTGCAGAGTTAGCCTGGTAATAAGATTTACCATGTCTTTTGTGTTGTGATCTACCTCGGTTATAATTGTCTCTATAATTATTATTGCCTCTGTTATAACCCCTATTTGGGTTTGAATCATAATATTCATGATCATAATCATCATGCTCATTATATTGAGTATCCCTGTAATATTGTTTCTTTTGTCTCCATGAAGCACTTGGGTAGTTCCTATAGCTACTCCCTTTCCGAGAATTTCTAACATTATGGGTACCCCTCGCGTGTCGAGGACTATCAGCCCGATTCCAGTTCTTCGAAGAAGAACCCTGATTTGAGTGGTTATCTTGGTTTTGATACTTATTCCAATTAACCTTTTTATCAAATTTATTTTTAGCTCCTTGGAATTTGTGTGAGTAATTCTGATTATATTCTGTTGCCGAAGCAACTGGCATACTCTCTTTAATGTTAGAGTTACTAAGAATCATGTCAGGGTGTGCCGTGGCATACTGGTCACAATATTCTTCCATTTGCTTTATTGTACCAGGTTTACGCTCATGTAAGAACTCTAGGAATGATTTATTTACAGAAGACATGACCTTGTCTCTTAGCAATAAATCCGTAAGACCATCAAATGTTTTCTCTGTTTTGGATAATTCAATCCATCGTGAAAGTGTAATTCGTGCTTTTGAGATGAAATCTGAGAATTCTACACCTACCTCAGGTCTCATTGTTTTAAACAAAAGACGGTAACCTTCCTCAGACAGCTGATATCTCTTTATCAAAGCTGCCCTAACAGCATCATAATTATCTTTGTCGGCCTCTTCAACAAAATATAACTTACTCAGAGACTCCCCTTTTAGATTTTCAGACAACTGATTCACATACTGTGATTTGTCAACATTATGAGATCGACAAGCCCGTTCAAATCTAGAAAGCCAAAATGTTATGTCATCACTGGTAGGGTTAAACGCTGGTACCTTGACCTTGTACACACAGGGTTTACCATTACCACCAGATGCCTGATTAACATTACTCATACATGTCAATTTTAATTTCTCTAATTCAAACTCATGTTCTCTTATTGCTTTTCTCTCTTCAGCTTCTCTATCTAATCTTTTCTGTTCTGCAGCAGCTTCTAATTTTTTCTGTTCTGCAGCAGCAGCAACTTCTAATTTTTTCTGTTCTGCAGCAGCTTCTAATTTTTTCTGTTCTGCAGCAGCTTCTAATTTTTTCTGTTCTGCAGCAGCTTCTAATTTTTTCTGTTCTGCATCAGCTTCTAATTTCTTCTGTTCTGCCTCAAATCTCCTTTCCTCCACTTGCATCTGCAATTTCTTAAGTTCAGCAGCAGTATCAGCTTCTTTTTCTAATCTTTTTTCTTCAGCTAGAGCTTTCCTTTCTTCTGCAGCAGCTTTTTTTTCTTCTATTTGAAGTTTTCTCTCCTCAGCCGCAGCTTTTTTTTCCTCAGCAGCAGCTTTTCTTTCTTCAACAGCAGCAGCAGTTTTTTTCTCTTCTGCAGCTAATGCTTTGTCATATTGAGCAACAGCCCATTGTTCTAAGTCTTTTCCAGTCTTATCAAGAGATTTTCCTTGTGCAATGAAATAATCTAATGTAGACATATTGTCTTCTTAAATCAGAAACCTGAAAAAGTAAATAAATTACCCTCTTTCACGTTAATGGGAGACAAGTCTATACCATAGACTTAGTCTTAGTCCAAACTTGTATGGTTTATAATAACCAATGATAACTTGAGTACCTGTGGACAACAATAACTGTATCTCAAATACTGTGGGAGACAAGCCTTACAAAGGTCTTGTATACCTCAATGTAATCAAAGATCACTTGAGTACCTGTGGAAAAAATATTTCCCTTTACCAATCACTTTGGGAGACAAGCCTTACAAAGGTCTTGTACATTTTGTTTTATAACAATAACAATCATAAAGTACTGATCTGTACTATACTATCAGTGTATACCACTATACGTCATATGTCAACTAAAGACATTACAAAGGACAAACAAGAAAAGACAATATGAACACATTTGCAGAGATCAAATTAAATTAAATAGGAGAAATGAAAAAAATGATCACAGAAACCGTGATGATAACTGCAATAAAATAACAAGACAAATAACGCCACAGTGTATAAACATAAGGGTGTAAAAAACTGAAATGAAAGGAAAGATGAGACCTACAATTATACAAACAAATCAAACCAAACTAAGGAACACAATAAATGTTACAAATACAAATATGAAACAGTCGTCACAACTAACCAAATATTTGCAAACTATGTTGCATGCAAATTTCAATTAAGAAATTGCTCCCTATCGAACGCCAGAACAAGACCAATATCACTCGGTATTTCCTGTTCTAGTCACCTCCCATCCAGGCCCGCAACATATAAACACCTACACATATAAACAAATAACATGTAAGCATAAATAGCATATAGCATACAATATAATTTATGTCATGAATGGAATGTGTTGCAGGTATAGTGTTGTAAAGCAGGCACAGTTTATTTTAATACTAATAACTTGCCACTTTATTGAGTAATAGATTTAATTCTAAACTATTACACTGTCAATTTTTTCTCTTTTGAGCATATGAAGATCCAACGATGAACTATGCACTTTATGTTCAACAACACTGTGATTCTTCTGTACGTTGAGAAATGTCAACAATACTGCTCCAGATATTTTCTACACTTGATACCACTGTCCTGTGTAATACTGTCTGTACAGCGAAAAACTGTCAACAAGCGCTGACCTAGATACAGCATCCTATCGGTAATACAGGTCAAGCTGACATCGACTGTATAGCTGTCCTACTGGTGTTGATGTGTTCAAACAAATGTTCTTTCAGCTGTAAACTGTGATTCTCAACACAAAACTGCGTAAGCTGGACCCAGGAATCTGGCTCGCCACTGTAAAGTTTCTTTTCTTTTTTCCACTCTGTAAAGTGTCAGTCTGTATGCTCTGTAAGGAAGAGTGGTGTGTTGTTGAGATCAGGCATGCTCCAGTCTACCCAGCTGTAAATGGGTAACTCACCCTAGTCCTGAGTTAGGGAAGGCAAAGGCTCCAGGGGAAGCAGGCCCTAAACTTGGTCACTCCAACCGACGCAGGATGGTGTATGTATGAAGTAGAAGTGTAGAGTGTGATTACCGCGAATGGTGTACTGTTCGTGTGCTGACCAATATAACCACTCATACACTTGTGTCTACAAGGCACCAATGCAGACTGCTGGAATCTTTGTTTACTCAATTTATTCAGACGTACACACTGGGACATACGAGTACATCATGGTATGTTGACATATCAATTTGTAGGTATACATAGCAGATCTGAAGTCATGACACATTCAGAAATAATGGGCAGTACATCAAAAGTTCAATGTCATGATACATTATGGCCGCATCCCCCTATCTGACTAAACGCGTCAGTGAAGGCAGATCGGTAAATAACTAAAGTTACTTGACGTCCATAGTTTGTAGCATATATTATGAAACCACGAAAGAGGGGTTTCTAGCAAGATTGAGATCTCCCTGTCACTGTCCGATAATAGGATAAATAATCTGTTCTCTTGGCAGTGATCAAAACATATGATGACCGAAATCTAACATGGCCGCCTCCCTGAGTTGTCGTTCACTCATTCATAGGAAGGAGAATATAAGCCAGAGTTAATTTATAATGGGTATATAAATGATTTCATAAATGTTCCATACAGCTCTACGGTGATCAGGTTAATTCACGTAGCCATAACCGCTGTAGGAAAGTCTGTCATCTTTGTCGATACAAAACACGACCCTAGCGATACGAAGCACAATGTTCCATCTAGGTCGAATCGACATGAGATCATCAAAATAGGGTCTGGCAATACATGGAGTCCGAATTATACATTGTACCGTACCTTAGGAGAGTCTCTAACATAAACTATAGTAGAGATACCATCTCCTTTAGAAGAAAACCACTTCATGAATTATATTTCCTTAAGAATCTACCAGCCCTTTGAAAAGTGCGTACCCGCCATTATCACGGTACATCGGAACTCATCACGACTTGTCAAGACAACTCATACTTCCGCTAGACCGGAATAATAAGAATCTAGTCCCGCCTACCCATCCAAAATATACAATATAGGACTGATTCTACTTGTACTAATAATATGTAATACATATGAATTCAGGCCATAAACATAATAAGCAAATTAATATATTTTCTGGCCCTAAAAAATAAGTACAAACGTAAGAGCAATCCATGCGCCGGATCAATATCAAGAACGATTACTCCTATAATCAAAAGTGTGAATCAAACATGGATTCTCTCGCTTTTACCATAGACAGCATTTTCATACACAAATGAATGAATGTCTATATTTTTTCCATATTAAATAGCCATATCGATTTTTGTAATATGTGCGTCAAAATATGCACGCATAACGGTGAAAGACCAACGAAGGAAGAAATAAAGAAAGCCATAAAGCTTCTAAGAGATGGAAAAGCGCCTGGACCTGATGGCATTCCAGCAGAGGCCATCAAAGCAGATATCGACACGGCTACAGAGATGTTATATAAATTACTTGGTAAAGTCTGGGAAAAGGAACAGATACCAGCAGAATGGAAGGAAGGATATCTGGCTGAGATGCCTAAGAAGGGAAATTTACAAGAGTGCACAAATTATAGAGGAATAATGTTACTATCAGTGCCAGGAAAAATATTAAACAGGATTATCCTGGAGAGATTAAAAGAGTCCATAGACAAGAAACTGAGAGATGAACAAGCAGGTTTTCGACAAAACAGATCATGTACAGACCAGATAGCCACTTTGAGAATAATAGTTGAACAAAGTCTGGAATGGAATTCACCACTATACATCGGATTTGTGGACTACGAAAAGGCATTTGACAGTGTAGACAGAGAATCACTCTGGAAATTGATGAGGCATTATGGAGTTCCCTGAAGATCATCAATTTAATAAAGAAGTCATATGAAGACATGACATGCAGAGTTCTTCACGAAGGACAGCTTACAGAAACGTTTGGGATAAGAACAGGAGTGCGACAGGGATGCCTCTTGTCTCCATTTCTTTTCTTACTAGCAATAGATTGGGTTATGAGATCATCGACAACACACAACAGAAATGGAATCCAGTGGACTCTGACTAAGCAGTTGGATGATCTGGATTTTGCTGATGACTTGGCTCTTCTGTCCCATAACCGTAATCAGGTGCAGGACAAATTGAAAACACTCGATGAGAGGTCACAGCAATTGGGTCTGAAAATACACAGGGAAAAGACAAAGATAATGAGAATAAATGCAGGTAATGATAACAGGGTTGAACTTGAAGGGACACCAATACAAGATGTGGAGTTGTACACATATCTTGGCAGTAATATAGACAAAGTTGGAGGGACAGACAGCAATATCAAAATAAGAATACAAAAGGCAAGAGGAGCTTTCATTGCATTGGGAAATATATGGAGATCAAGAGAAATAGGATCCAACACGAAAATAAGAATCTTCAACTCAAATGTGAAGTCAGTCCTATTGTATGGCTCGGAGACATGGAGAACAACAAAGACAACAACCAAAAAGCTACAGACTTTCATAAATGGGTGCTTGCGTAGAATAGAGGGATTAAAATGGTATGACAAGGTTACCAACGTGGAACTGATGACAAGAACTAGACAAGTGCCAGTGGAACAAGAGATGAGAAGAAGACGATGGCGATATATAGGACACACACTGAGGAAACCTGTTGATAGCATTACAAGGCAGTCCTTGTTCTGGAACCCCCAGGGCAAGAGAGGCAGAGGTAGACCAAGAAGCACATGGAGAAGAGAGCTGGAAACAGAGGTGAAAATGATGAGGAGAACATGGAAAGAACTTGAGATGATGGCACGTGACAGGAGGACTTGGCATGTGTTTGTTGAAGGCCTATGCTCCTTTGGGAGTGGAGGGTTATGAATGAATGAATGCCACTGTTGCTTCAGTCTCTGCTGCCCTTGTGACTGCTTTCAGTGTCTCAGGTCGTTCGACATATGGCCTCAGTACATTCACATGAAACACTTTCTCTCTATTTAAGACCGAAATTAGGTAATCAACATCTGTCACTTTTTTTAACCACCTTGAATGGTCCTTGCCACGTAATACTCAAGCAATCATCTTTAGCTGGTAAAAGTAGCCAAACTTCCTCACCTGGAACCAGGGATACTAGTTTGGAGTTCTGATTAGCGCATTTCCGATACTGTGCCAAAGACCCCGCCAAGCAATCACGTGCCACCAAACAAGATTTAACAATACATTCTCAGAGACTCACTACATACTCATAACCCGTAACTAAGGTGTTATTTGTACTATTTCCCGTCAATAACTCCTTCAATATATGCATTGGCCCCCTTGGGTTTGCCCCATACAGTAATTCGAAAGGGGAAAATCCTGTACTCTCTTGGGGAGCCTACCTATAGGCAAAAAGGACCACTGTGAGTAGCATATCCCATTCTATGTCACTTTTGCCAGCATGTGTTTTAATGCCCCGTTAAAACGCTCGCAAACTCCGTTTGACTGAGGGTGATATGGACTCGTGAATGTTTGGGCAATACCCAACAGCCCAGTGATTTCTGATGTCTCCTTAGAAATGAACTGACGGTCCCTATCTGATATCTCTTCCGGAAAACCAAACCTGCTAAACAACATCTGCAAAGCCTCAGCGACTGCTTGTGAAGTAATATTCTTCATTGGCACCGCCTCTGGCCATCTGGTGCACATATCTACCATCGTTAAAATGAAACGATATCCTCTGTCTGAAGTAACCGAGAGGGAGCCTACAATATCAATCACTACTTTCTGGAAGGGCCGGACTGACAAGTCCGCAACCTGCACAGGAGCTTTGGGAGATCTGCCTTTATGCCTCATCTGTTTGCATATCTTACAGGACCTACAATATAGTTTAATGTCCTTGCTAAACAATGGCCAATAGAATTGTGACAGCACCCTCTGGCGCGTTCGTGCCACTCCCATATGTCCCGCAAAAGAAGAGTCATGTGCTACCTCCAACACTTTTGCTCTTAAACTACTTGGTACAACCACCTGGCGCTGAGTTTGTACTCCCTTAGCAAAACACCTAGTGAGAACATTGTTCTTGAGCTCGAACCAATGTCTGGCAAACTTCGTGCACTTTACATCACCTCTCTCGGCAAAGTTGTAAAATGTATGTAATGATCTGTCTGACCGTTGGTGCTGGATAAAGTCAGACACCGGTGTATCCTGGCTCCCTTTGACCAATTCCGATGTCTTAGTTTCATGATGCATTGCTTCTAATGCGTCATCTGCCTTTGACTGCGCCCTCATAATGACCGCATTGGCCATAAGCACGCGATTATCTCGCCATTTCCTGATGTCCACCTGAGTACATTCCTGCACCCCTTGCACATTACCAACGATCAATCCGCTATCGGTGCTTCGAGTACACAGGCCTGTACTCTACCAGATATGAAGGGTGTGTCCACCTCAATAATGGCAGGAGGGTAATACTCTAATGTTACCCCCGAAAGTGACGCATCTTGCTGTCTTACCTATCAAGCATGAGTCGTCAATACAGGATCTACGTACTCCTATAGTTGTGCAACCCATGTCTCTCAACACAGACACTTCCTGTCTTTGCACAAATCCTGGGTGCAATTCCAAATGACCATTTTCTTGAAGAGAAGAGAGACACGGCAGAGTGTGACCACAGATAAGCATAGGCTTACCGTCTGGTTCAAATAATGGCCTACACCCTTCGCAATTCTCATATTTAAAGGTTTCTAATATGCAAGCCAAATTAGCCCATTCTGAATTATTAGCACAGACCTTTGCCAAATGTCCTGTTCCATTACAAAGACTACAGTGTGGCTGAGTATTGCTATCCTTTTCTGGACTATTGTTTGGAGAATGTCTGACTACTCTGACTCCTTTTTCTCAAAGGATTTGTTTCTTTGGTTAGATGAGCTTCTGCGAAATTGTCTTTGTTCCTGCTTGTTTGGTGCATCTATCTGGATCTGATTTTGTGGGTACCTATCATGTCTGTCTCCAGTATATCTGTATCGATTTCTATCAGACTGATAGTTAAATTTCTTCCTCGGTGATCTATGGCCACGATAATTGTCATACCATGCAGGAGATCTGTCTCCCCGAAAGTAGGGTCTATCATAATTAAATCTTCTGGGGCCAAATCTATCCGCACTCTTCGATCTATGTAGATGGTAAGGTTTTCTAGTAATCTTTCCTTTACTGGCTGAGAAAGTCTCAGAGATACTCTCCCTGTGTATGACCTTCCCTGGATGCGCGGTCACGTATTGGTGTCCCAATTCTGACATCATACTGATGTTTTTGGGCTTGTGTTCCTGGAAAAACACAATAAGCTCAGATGAACATGGTGACAACACTTTGTCCCGCAACATAAGGTCGAAAAGCCCATCAAAGTCTCTAGTAACACCTTCTATCTCGATCCATCGATTTAGTAGCTGAGTAATTTTCACAATGAAATCCTCAAAATCCTGATTGACCCTTGGTCTCACATCTCGGAAACGAGCCCGATACCCTTCTGCCGTTAGACAAAATTTCCTTAACAACCTCTCCTTGACTATGTCATATTTTGCTATGTCGGCTACAGGGATACTATACACAGTTTCCAACGCAGATCCTGAAAGCAAGCTTCCCAGCAGAACAGGCCACTCTTCCTTCTTTATCTTCCAAGCCAAAACTTCTGTTCCAAACACATGTCTAAGCTGTCCAAATCTTGATTACAATTGGGTAGCCGTAGTCTATAGGGATGTGAGAATTCTTTCCCACCTGAATCCTGCTTCCTGGACTCAATATCTAGCTTCTTCAGATTTATGTCAGCTTCAATTTTCTTCAACTCTTTCTCCGCTTCAATTTTCTTCATCTCTTTCTCTGATTCAATTTTCTTCATCTCTTTCTCTGCCTCTATCCTCAATCTGTCAGCTTCAATTTTCTTCATCTCTTTCTCTGCTTCCATCTTCAATTTTTGAAATTCTCTCTCCTCACACCATTACGTTCTATCATTCTCTTGTTTTTCTTTCCATTTTCTTTCTGCTCATTCCTGTAGAGCAGGGCCTGTTAATGCTAGCTCTTTACCAACATCAACAAATTCTAATAGGCTAGCCATAGTTATGTAATGTGGTTATATCAAAATTTCTTAAAGCAGTACTCAGTGTACCAAAAAAAATCCTTCAGTATTCCCCACTGGAAAATTATCAGATATTGTACTAGAAAAATGAAACAAAATTATATGTAATGCCTAGCCAGAACTATTGACTGTACCAATCAAATGGGAAATTCAATATTATTGTGTCAAGTTACTCAACAGCATAATTTGCTGTACCCATGACACCCATAACATTTATGCAGTGCAACTAAACCCCACTGCAATATAATTAATGGCATAAACTAAGGTGACCAGACGTCCCGGTTTTTCCGGGACAGTCCCGGTTTTCGACCATTTTTGATAATTTGTCCCGACTTTTTTTCGATGCAATCCGGGACGCCAATTTGTCCCGGTTTTGGATGAATTTGCCATAAATCTCACAGATTAAAAAAAAAATTGTTATTTCGTGGCTGACTTGAGGGAATTTTTAATTATTAGTGAACTGGCGCCGAAACAGCACAAGAGGTTGTCAGGACCGCGAATTAGTTTTGTAGTTCCAATGTGATATTCGCAGTTATTTGAAATTTTAGGTAGTGGTAAAGTACCAAGATTTTGCGTACGGTATACGTTTATTTAATTTAAACGGTGAACTATTTGTGCATATTTTGTTATTGTTGTAAGAAAATGGTACCAAAGCGTAAATGCAGTTTCAATGAATATTTACAAAAGGAATATCCGTTTATTAAAAAGAGTACATCAAACTTCAATGTACGATGCAATATATGTGCCTCCGGGTTTTCGATAAGCCATAGTGGACGTGGTGATATTAAGAACCACATAAGCAGTGAAAAACATAAGCGAGCCGTCGTTACAGCTGCATCAAGCTCGTCGTTAACCACATTCTTCAGAGCTGATAAAATTGGTGACCAAGAAGAGCAATTAGCTGCTATAGAAGGCGCCTTTGCATACCATACAGTGCTACACAATCATACGTTCAGGTCTATGGATTGCACATCAAAATTACTTCAGGTTACTTTAGAGCCAAAATTTGCATGTGCACGTACGAAAACAGAAGCCATTATTCGAAATGTCTTGGCACCCCATATTCTAAATGAGTTATGGTGTGACCTAGAAAAGTCTACATTTATTTCTGTACTGACAGATGCATCCAACCACAAAGAATTCAAGATTTTTCCTTTGCTTGTCAGATACTTTGATCACAGTAATGGAGTGAAAATTAAAATATTAGAGTTAAAGTCATTGCCAGGTGAAACATCTGATATTGTAAGTAGTTTTCTTAATGACTAAATGGTTTAAACAGGAAAGTAGTTGGATTATGTGCAGACAACACAAATTCCAATTTTGGAGGTGCTGAAAGGAAAGGACAGAACAATGTTTTCAAAAAACTGCAAGACAACCTTGGACATGGTCTTATAGGAGTTGGGTGTGCAGGTCATATTTTCCACAACACTGTTCGAACAGCTGCAGATGTACTGCCTGTTGATGTCGAGCTGATTATTGCTAAAATTTATCTACTCTTCAAATCATACACAGTACGAGTTGAAAGACTCAAGGAGTTTTGCCAGTTCGTGAAAACAGACTTCCAGATGATCTTAGGTTATGCTCAGACTAGGTGGCTTGCTCTGCTGTTGAAAGGGTTCTTCAGATGTTCCTGCCTCTAAAATCATATTTTCAATCTCAAGACAGATGCCCAGTTTTTATACAGACATTCTTTGAAAATCCTCTATCTGAGGCATGGCTTGTTTTTGTTCACAGTCAGGCCTCTCCATTCCACGAAACAATGCAAAAAAATAGAGGGACAGACGGTCACTGTGTTTGAAGTCATTGACAGCATCAACAGGTTGAAAACTATTTTGAAGTCCAAACTGGAAGACTGTTTCTTGCCATCAAGAGTTAAGCTAATCCTTGAAAAGCTGGAAATGGAGGATGTGAAAAAGTTTCATGCTAGCGTTTCTTCGTTCTATGAAACAGCTTTCAATTATTTGAATAAATGGGCTGCAACACATTTTCAAGACCTAGAATCCTACAGCTGGGTGTGACAGGGAATGCGTCATTTTAGGAACTTTCATTTATAACAAAAACAGACCATAGCTTGGGTGATAGAAGTTAGTCAAAATTTAATCATAAAATTATAATAAGAACGGACTATAAAAAAAAAAAGCGTAAATTACTTTTTATCCAAGAGATGAATACAAAGGGAAGCAACGCTGACCTAGATGTGAGCTGAACGAAAGCGGACGAGTCCCGGCTAAAAGTTAGTTGCAGATTTTGAAGCCTAAGAGATAGACACATTTTTCTTATGCTGCAGATTTTGAGGATTTCAATTAATACTAAAGGAGGTTTTTCAATTAGTATTTTCCCAGCTCTAGTGGTTGCAATGTGCATTTATTTCTCACAAGGAAAGCAGTAAGTAGAGTGCTTTGAATTACCTAAAAACATTTTCGTGTCGAAAAGAGATAGCTTTTGCCCCCCCCCCCCCCTCCCGCAGCACACAGTAAAATGGCTGCAAGTTGTACTTTGATGCAGAATGAAGTCTTTGAATAGCTATGTAGAAACACTAACAGTTTGGTAGAACATGAAGCTCTTCAGGAAATGAGAGAATGGTTTAATTCTCTGAGGAATTACTAGCATGCATTTACCGCTAGCTAATATTTGAAGGAACAAGTGGCTAAGAGTTGAATCAGGGTGATTCACTTGATACAAACTTCCCCATGCTATGTTAATGAAAGCAATGTGCATTTGTGGATGAACGAAATATGCATACAATAAATCTTTATGCTATATGTAAATAATGTTGTGATGAATAAAAATCCCGTTGAGACCAAAAAGGAGATCGTCTATTAAATGCTTCGCTACACTTATAATTGAAAGAAAGGAAGGAGTGGCTGCTGAGAAACTTTTCATGTCCTATATATTTGCTCTAACTCAATACAACCTTAGAGGATAGTCCCAGAACCTGGAAATACCTGTAAGACTGTAAGAGAGCAATCACCAACTCTAGCAGGCTAGCTAGTAATCTACATCTAACACTCTCGACATAAACAGCAACCCCCAATTCCCTGCCCCGGCTACATACATCTGATTTGGTGCCTAGTGACCAGTCCTCTATAAAAGAGCAGAAGCATTAACGAAAGATGGACCAACTAATGGCAAATTTCCAGCAGCTCGGGGTAGAACAGCAGCAGCAGGAAAACCGATCCGCTCAAGCACAACCACTGCAGCCCCAGGACAAACACAATATGGAAGGACCAACAATGATAGTGCTACGGCAAATTACTGATACCCTACAGAAAAATGACAACTACGCGAAATTTACTCAAGTCAGATCCATTGTTCAGCCCTTCGACGGAGACAAGAAAAAATTCCGAAGATGGTTGTCCGACATGGAAAAATTTGCGTCAATAGCAGGGGCAATAACTGATGATGAGAAAAAGAAAATAGCTGTTAAGCTCCGAACATTTGGTGACTGATTTTTTAAGAAGGAGGTTCCAGCAGTATCCCACAGAGACCTACCTCTCCCTTACAAAAGAACTAACCCAGAGATATGGAGAAATCATTGACAAAATGCACGCTTGGTCAGTCCTTAGACGAATGAAACAGGAAAGGGATGAATCGGTACAACTTTTTGGAGATAGATTCCTCAATATGGCAGAAGAGGCGTTTTGTGGAGAAATACCTACCACACCTGACGTAGAGATACAGCTGGTAGGGATATTTGTCGATGGCCTTAGAGCAGATGATATTAGAATGCAAATCTGTAGAGCCCTTTTCGTAGGCCTTTACAGTCGTTTACAGATGAGGGTAGTCGCATATTTTATTAATATGTGGTCCTACCTCTGTAATAAACTTTACGCACCGACTTACAGGATAGTAAGTATTATTGGTGAGTTTGATTTTCGTAGCGCACGATTGTGCACTTATGCGAGTATTGGGTTACCCCGCCCGCATGTGTTGCCAAAGACCAGTCTACGTCATAGCTGGGATTGAGAAGTTTAGTGCCCAAGAATCAGTCCATTGATTCGTGGCGTTCGAACCCGTGTTGCGGGTATATTTTATTCTTGTGTATGACCGTCCGTCTGTTAAGAAGATGAGGACTCGGGTCAACAGTATTCTGGTGATTTTTCTTGGGAAGAGAAGCAAGTATGATTTAGATAATAATGTATTTCGTTCTCATGTAGACGTCTAGTTGTACCAATGACGTATTGGTTCAAAATGGAGTCCTACTTGAACTTATTGTATGAATTTTAAAGCCGACGGATTCCGACGTTAGGATTATCCAGGATTGGCTTGGTATATATTTTTATGATATGAATCAGTATTCGGCCGTTACGAATACGTACCACGCAAAGCAGAGGTGACTCAAGTATTTGCTATATCTAAGCTATGATGCCACGAAGGTCGTGGCAGGAAATTGTATTATTGTTATTTCACATTGATTGAAGTAAGAGGCCAGTACTAAAAGGAGATACGTAGTATCGGAACATTATATGATATAGAAGACCTGACAAGGTTCTCCGTCATTGCCAAGGTCATAGGACAGTGGAAGATTGACCTATCGTATAAAACTGCCTCATTTGTTTACTTGGATGCCATGTTATGAACACTGTATAACTAGTCTGACGTTACCTAAGAGATTATCTTACGGAACGAATTAACTGTAATTTTAAATATGAAACTTACGTTGTGTGCTGTCTGGTGGAACGTCAACCATCCGTCGTCAAAATTAAATGTTCGTCTAGTCAACCGTATGATGTCAAATAAGTTGATGTGCCCCTGGTTGGAAGTTCAAGTTGACTTATTACTACATCGTTCAGAAATTTGAATCCATTCGCGTTATATCAAAAGTAGACAGATTCAACAAACCCACTTTCAAATAAAAAGCATCTAACAATCTCCTTAGAAAAGACACGAAGACTATTGCTGAAACAATCCAAGCAGCAATACAAGAAGAAAATCTTCGCCGAAGGTTCCAACAAAGAGTAGGTAGGGAACCCCGACCAGACCATAGGGACTATACTGAGCATGAGCCTATGGAAGTTGACCATGCCAGGAGGCAATGGACTCGCCCACGACAACAAGATGATAGGCCCCGCAACTATAGACCCCCCACACAAAGGCAAAATGACGTAAATAATGTCAATCCAAACGGATGCTTCACATGCGGTAGGTTCGGACATGGGTACAAGTCCTACAGAGCAAATTCCAATAATGCACCATTCAGAAGAGACGGACGTTACCAACCACAACAACCCGCACCACCCCCACGTAATTACACCAGAAATCAGTACACCAGAAGCACACCTCAACCCCTCATGCGTCAGGGAAATGGACGTGCCACTCACTAAACAGGACCGTTAGTGAGGGTGACTATCATAGAAAATGGTCCAAAACAAAAGAAACAACACAGAACAGAGATTGTCAAGTGAACCCATCCAGAAAAATACATTATGAAGAAATGCTGAATGATGGAACTAAAATACATCCGGACCCCAGTTCCTGCATCATGTCTATACAGGGCCAGCAGTATAGAGCACTGGTAGATACAGGAGCATCCATTAGTCTTATTAGGTTCCAGCTGTTCAAGAAGATCCAACATTTAGTACGATTTCAACCGTCCAAGACACACCTAGCTTCAGTCACGGGACAAAGACTAAATTCAGCTGGGACAGCATGGGTAAAATTTTCCTTAGGTGAAACAAATTTTGAACACCCATTTGTCATTACAAAAGACATGTCTAGAAATCTTATCCTAGGGAGGGATTTCTTTAACAAACACAAAGTTAGAATATACTATGATCTCCGGAAAATCAAAGTCAACAATATTTACATCGATCTCCAGGACGATATCCACATTGCGTCCTTGGTAAGACTTACAGCTCCCATAACGGTGGCCCCAAACTCTCTAGTCATAGCAAAAGGCAGAGTAAAAAATTCTGAGTACATAACACCAGGGCAATCAATTCAAATACAGCCCCTAGCAGAAGAAAGCATTATTGATGACCCATTGTTGCAAATTACAGAGGGAATCGCTGAAGTCTCGAAGTCCAGAGATTTCCCCATCATGATATTGAATATGTCAGGAAAAACCACCACTATAAATAGAGGCACAATTGTAGCACAAGTGGATACGTCAACGTTAAGACAAACTAAAACCAATAGAGACCATTCACAAATTGTCTCACCCACTCCCACTGGACATAGTGCACGAAATCGCAGTACAAATAACCATGGTACACGAAAAGTAAGCAGTTATAAGTCCTATGCAGAAAAAGACAGAAATACCAGTCACAGTTATGTTACACCACAGCATACCCTACCCAGACCGCAGAAACAAACCAGTCCATGTATAAGAAGGAAAGAAATAATGCAGCCACGGTATGAGAATGACTATAATCACTCATTTTTGCGCCCCAACACACCAAGAGAAAAGATGAAGTGCTGTATATCAGAAAGAAACAGAGAAACAGAAATTGTCTTGCCAGGAGGATATCCGAAGCGACAAGACAGAGATACATGCCCCATGGAGTATCAATATAACTCAAAAACAGGTGGATATGATAAAGTCCCAAAACCAATTGAATGTTCCGAAGAAAAGGAAGAATTCTTATACGACTCCACCACAGGAGGATACTATAGCAGCAAAGTTGGAAACAGAAAGAATGAAAAATTTTCGCCCAGGGAAAGAAGACAGCCCTATAGCACAAACGGAAGAAATACAGTAACGTATGCGGATAAGCGCAGTTACGGCAGAAATAATCAGAAACAATGGCACAATAACGACTACCCCAGAAATAATACAAGAAACGTATATACAGTAAATGCAGTGACAAATGGAAATGCACACAGCACATGGCAGAGGAGACAATACCAAGCACAACCCAGCAAACGGCAAAGAAATATACAAAAGAAGGTCACGTACCAGGAGCAGAGATTTTCACAAGATGCAAGAAAAATGCCCCAATACTATGGGAAGGAAACGGAGGCATCAAGACAGACCAGAAATATCGTGGCAGATCATAAATACAGAGAGAGAATAGCTCAGTTACTTGCAACCCTGAACGCCACAGAAGATAATGAGCCACGCTTGAAAACGTTTGTAGAAAAGCACCAGGATGTATTCGCACTCAATGACATGGAATTAGGCAGAACTAACACTGTCACAATGGACATTCAAACAACCACAGAGGAGCCAATACATATGAAACCCTATCATACGCCCTTGAAAAACAGAGAACTCGTGGAAAGGTCTATAAATGAAATGCTACAGGCAGGAATCATCGAAAGATCCAGATCCCAATGGTCCTCCCCCATCGTTATCGTAACAAAGAAAGATGGTTCCAGTCGCTTTTGCTGCGACTACCGTGCCCTTAACAAAATCACGAAAGTCATTTCCTACCCCCTGCCCAGAATAGATGATCTACTTGCGACGTTAGGAAAGTCTACATACTTTACCACACTTGATGCAAGGTCAGGCTTTTGGTGTATCCCCATGACACCTGAGGCAAAACAGAAATCCACATTCTGTTCGCACATCGGGAGCTTTTGTTGGAATGTTATGCCATTTGGTCTAAAAGGATCGCCAGCAACATATATGTCACTCATGGACGAAGTGTTAAAAGGTTTACAACCATTCGCCCTAGCATATATAGACGATATACTGATACATACCGCAGGCACGATAGAAGACCGCCTTCGCAAGGTAGAAATAGTCCTCGATAGACTCAGGCATCACCAAATAAAGTTAACCCTCTATTGGGCCTTGTTGCCATTTGGCAACATACCGTTTAAAGTCATCTATTTCACTATCCGGCGTTCAAATTAATAATTTTTTTGTTTTATTGTGTTCTAGAAACATTCCCAATTTTAAATTACCGGGTAACTCATTTGTCGGAGAAATACTTTTTTTTCACGCACTCTTTTGTCAAGGCATGGTAGCTGGTTTGCAAGATCGAATTGAGAGGTGAGTTTACTTCACATTATTTTTTAAAATTCCTTATGAAAACGGTGTATAAAAAATATGTTGAGTAACTTAAACCACTTATCTTTGTAACAAATGCTTTAATAGTTATAAATAAATAAAATAAGTTACTCTTATTTTACATTTTAGGTATGTTGCCATTTGGCAACAAAAGTCGATTAAGGAATAAAAACCACTTCATGTTGCCAATTGGCAACAGTTGCTTTTTACCTAATAAATGATATTTAATGTTGTATTTCTCTGTAATCAACAACATTAGTATTTTATTCTCATTATAATTGATTAAACTTCATCATTTAAAAAAAAGTTGTTATTTGCAATTTTATGTATCCTAAAAAGGTCAATGTAAATAGTAGAATTACCAGTATAAATTACTAATAATATTGTAAATGAATAAAACATATTTACTTCATCTAGACTTGACTTTTAGAACTAAACTACACATGATAACCACTAAAATTGCCAGTAATCACAAAACATAATGTATCATCAGATGAGATTAAACAATTTTGTGATGAAAAACTTTTGAATTACAAAATGTATATGTTGTCATTTTTTTAAAATTTTTTTTTACAGTTAAACACAATGGATCCTCAAAAGTTTTACAGCCAAAAGACTACAATCTATAGACCAATACCTGAGGCTTCTAGCGATAGTGAGCTGTCAGACAGTGAGGCTGAAGACATCCTGGATAACACGTGGCAACCCGGCCCTTCCTCGGACACAACCGATTCAGGTTTGTTGAATTTAATTGATGTTTTTTTTTTAATGTGGCCACTTTATTTCAGACTGCAGTTGTAGCCTTGTCCATCAGTGTACAACCTATGTACAGTTTCAGCCTAGTCCATCAGGTACTAAATATCGGCTGACGGAGACTTACTTGTGGAACGCTTTATACCATAATGTGGATTAGAATAATTTTTATCATTATTACTATTATCAGAATAATAACATGTACACCAGTATACCAATAAATGATTGTTTATGTTGCCAGATAATTAATATCTTTGTTTTCTTTTTTTTTCAGAATCATCTGCATCAGAGCTGGAGGACACAGATGTAACCTTTGATCGTCGTCGGATGCTATGGAGACACCGTGAAGCCTCAGATGTATCTTCTGAAGCTCCGCCCTTCTCTGGTGATTCGGCACACGTATCAGTTACCTCAGAACCAATAGAATACTTCCGCAGATTCATTGATGATGATACAATGGCACATATGGTCACTGAATCAAACAAGTACAGCATCCAGAAAAACATCATGAAGCCTCTCAGATTGAGCCAGCCAGAACTGGAACAGTTTTTTGGAATTGCGTTTATGATGAGTATTGTTAGAATGCCCAGTTGTAAATTGTACTGGGACTCTACAACGCGCTATGGACTTGTTGCTGATACTATGACGAACAAGAGGTTTAAAGAAATCAAAAGTAACATTCACTGCAATGACAACAACAAGCAGCAAGACAATGAAGGCGACAAATTGTTCAAATTAAGACCTTTAGTTGACGCTCTGAAAGTGAAATTCAATTCAATCAAACCAGCAGAAAGGCTGAGCATTGATGAGCAAGTTATCCCATTCAAAGGTCAATCATCTCTGCGTCAGTACAACCCAAAGAAACCCAAAAAGTGGGGCTATAAAGTCTTCGTTTGTTCAAGCATTTCTGGTTTGATTCATGATTTTGAAATTTACACTGGAAAAATTGACGTGTGTCCTGGCCAACCTGATTTAGGAGCATCAGCTAATATCGTGCTGAGACTTCTTCAACGTATCCCTAAAAATGTGTGGCATAAAGTATATTTTGACAACTGGTTTAATTCGCCAGCATTGCAGGCATGCCTCTGGAAACAAGGCATTGCATGTCTTGGCACTGTCCGCGCAAACCGGCTGAAAGGGTGTAATCTGTGTTCCGATAAGGAACTGAAAACGAAAGGAAGAGGGTCATCTGTTGTTTGTACTGCAGCAACAAACGGAGCCACATTGAAAGCTATCAAATGGTATGACAATAAAGCAGTCACACTGCTAAGCACCTATGCAGCAGTTGAACCAGAATGTGTAGTCAGAAGATGGGACAGAAAAGCCAAGAAGGAAATACACATTTCTTGCCCTGCAGCTGTGAAAGAATATAACATGTTCATGGGAGGGGTAGATTTGCTGGACTCCTTGCTGGCACTCTATCGTATACCTATTAGATCCAAGAAATGGTACCACAGAATATTGTTTCATTTCCTGGATGTTTCTGTGGTGCAAGCTTGGCTAACTTATTGTTCAGATGTGTGTAAGGATGGTATGGAAAAAAAGGACAGACTACCATTAGTTGATTTCAAGTTGCAGATTGCTTTGTGTCTCCTAAAAGCAGGAAAAAGTGAAAATAATAAAAGGGGAAGGCCATCAGGAAGCACTGAGACACAGCTGGTGGCTAAAAAGAAGAGAGGGCAAACAGCAAATGTACCTCCTTTTCATGTCAGAACTGACAATGTTGGCCACAGCCCCAATTCCGTCACCAACAAAGGGAGATGCAAACTTCCTGGATGCAAGGGGTACTCCAGAACTGTCTGTGAGAAGTGTAACCTACACTTGTGCCTCAATAAACATTCAAACTGTTTCAAAGTATTTCATGAAACATGAGTGTGGAGCTGTGATTGAGTCACGAGACAGAAGATTTTTTTTTTTTTCAGTAACTATATGTTTCATTGTATGTGTGGCATTTTCTGTATAAATTACACTTAACTTCATGAAGTTTCACAAATTTTGTTGTCTGCTATTTACTGTTTAAATATTAAATGTAGGTAGGGAGTAAAAAAAGGTGAAATAGATGTTGTTAGACATAAAAACATAGTTAAAAGATATATGTTGCCAAATGGCAACAATAAATGTTCCCAACCTTAATGGTGATTTGTTGCCAATTGGCAACATACCCATAAAACACTAACTAAACATTTTTTTGCCCAAAATTAACCTTCACACCACTTTTCAGACATGGGACAGCCACAAAAACCACTCCAAGAATTTTTTTTCCAACTATTTCATAAATGGCCCAATAGAGGGTTAAAACTGTCGAAGTGTGAGTTTCTAAAGACAGAAACAAAATATTTAGGCTTCGTCATCAATAGAGATGGTATCAGACCAGACGAAGACAAAGTTAAGACCATAAGAGAGATGCCTAGCCCCAAGACAGTCAGGCAAACACGCTCCTTTATCGGTTCCGTGGGATACTATAGGCGCCATATCATACATTTCTCACAAGCAGCTGAGCCATTAATAGCCCTTACTCGCAAGTATGCACGATTTAGATGGACAGAGGAATGTCAGAAATTGTTTGAATATCTAAAAAATGCCCTAACCGCCATTCTGCTTCTTGGACATCCAGACGTTTCTCAGCCCATGATACTATACACCGATGCCTCAAATAACGCAATTGGTGCGTGTTTGGTACAACCAGTACTAGAAGATGAAACACCCATACTACCAGACATCCCCAATGTGAAACCCATTGCATTCTTATCACACGCATTGTCAAGGTCACAGAAACGGTGGACCACCATTGAGAAAGAAGCATACGCCATTCACTATGCAGTACAGAAATTAGACTTTTATGTTAGAGGGACAAAACTCACTATCAGAACTGATCATCAGCCTTTGGTTAACTGGCTCACCAAAACACAGGAACAGCCTAAGAAGTTACAGACATGGTCAATGAATTTACAGTCCTATGACACCACTATTGAACATATCCCTGGCAGATTAAACATCTGTGCAGATCTCTTATCCAGGATTAAAAATGATGATGAAACTGAAGTGAAAACAATTAGAGTCAAAAATGATGGCACATCCTCAGAGATTGACGATAATGCTAAAGAAATTAATGAAATTACTTCATCAGGTCGAAGAAGTACTTCAGATTCCGCCACTCAAGTAGAAGAAGAAAGTCAAGATATGTTTGACATGAGAGTAGAACAAGCAAAAGATGCAGAAATTGTCAAGCTGCTCACACACGTAAAGGAAAACCCAACAAAAACTAAAGATTTTACAGTACACCCAACGGATGGAGCTCTATACTATATTGATCATAAACAAGAAGGGACACTAAGAAAAGTCATTCCAGCACATCTAGTCCCAGAAGTATTGCTACAGTTTCATGATAACAACGGGCACATGGGAAGAGACAAAACAATTGATGTTATAAAGAAAAGGTATTATTGGCAAACCTTGTACAAAGACATTACAGAGTACGTGGCCACCTGCAAAACATGTAAATTGCGGAACATGAAGCCACATTTAATTCCCCTTCAAGAAATGCAACCTTCCCATTATCCCATGCAAACAGTAAGCATTGACATATCAGGTCCTTACCCACTCACCCAATCAGGCAACAAATACCTCCTGCACATAGTTGACCAATACTCTGTTTGGCCAGAAAGTTACCCACTCAGTGATGCCACATCGCAGTCCATCACGCAAATTTTTTAACAAGAATTCATTCCCAGGCATGGCTGTCCAAAACGAATCATTTCGGACAACGGTAAACAGTTTATCGGTAACCCATTTAAAGCCACCTTACACCAGCTGCATATCGAACATACCACAACCAGCTATTATTGCCCAAATGCAAATGGCAGAAATGAACGCATGCACGCCACCCTACATGATATTAGTAGCAAATATATCAAGGGGAACCACTAATACTGGGACCTATACATTAACCAAGCTCTTGAAGCCATCCGAGTAAACGTGAACGATACCACAGGAATGTCACCATTTTTCATGCTATACGGAAGAGAACCAAACTTTCCGTTAGACAACCTACTTCGCCCACAACGAAAATACATGGGAGAAGACCCCATCGAAATAATCCTTCAAGAAAAGTATAAAGCTCACCAGATTGCACAACGAAATACGCAGAAGGCATTTCACAAGAAACAGAAACAACATGATAAATCAGCCAAGCTACCAACGTACAAAATAGGAGACAGAGTATACTACAAGAAACATGTACACAGTTCAAAATTCGATGACCGATGGTTGGATGGCTACAAAATCATGAAACAAACTACGCCTGTAAACTTCATTATCTGGAATGAAGAGAAACAACACCAAACAAAAGCTCACGTAAAACAACTCAAAATTGATAATCACCGGCACATTCCGCCTCTGACGACAAATACAAGATCAGTCAGAAAGGCCACCCTAAATTATAATCCATCCAGTACAGATTCGTCTGACATATCAGAGTCAGAGACGACAGACTCTGAATTTTACCAAGACGACCACATACCCAGACCACCTACAGATGAAATACAACGAGCAAGACAACAAAGGAATTCGTCAGAAAGTGAAGAGGACATCCCACCACTTGAATTGCGTAATCGACTCCAAGACAGAGACCTGCGTATTGGAAATGAAGAAATCATGCCTCAAACGTCAAGAGATGATAATACCAAGTCAACGTTTATCCACACTCAAACTTACTCCCGCAGTGAGCATTCTTCAGTCGATACGTACCACACTCCCACTTCAGGCAGTTCCAGTTGGAATACCAGCGAGGAACAAACACTGCTATACCACAAGAACAAACTTAACCGCCCCGATCAATCAGATCATGAAGAAACTATACCCAAGCAGATTGTTGAACCATATACCAGCAATTTTTATGGGGACGAAACGGAACAAGACATGAGAGAAGACAGTGTCGGCCCCGGCACAGCTTTGTCAGACCCCAACGAACAAAATGACAGAGAAATGGTAGAACTATATGAACAAGAAACAGACATTGATACAGCCAGTTCTATTGAAACCAGTGATGCGGATAGCACATTATTTATACCAGTCAGCTCCACTGTCAAACGCGCCTATAAAACAGAATCGGATCAATCACCTCCTCTAACCAAGATTCCTCGTATATCGCAGAACCATATCAGAAGAAAGATTTTGAAGAAACATAGGAACGTTCCAAAACCAAGCCGAGAAGTATTAGCCTCAGCTCAACTTGTCAAAAATAACAGTGTGCAAATTACTGCGCCCACTGTAAAAGACGTTAACGTACCACAGACCCCAGTCAGACGAAAAATCAAGGCAAAACATGCACCTGCCTCAAAACTAACAGATGTTCCAGCCATGCAAACCCCAACCACAGTGAAACCATCACCGCAATCAAAAGATGTTAAGCCATCACCGCATTCGTCAATGTCCTCAGTGCCCCAACAATCAGCACAGGCAGTGTCGCCTACCACACCCATCACCACTGCTACCCAATATGATGCTCGCCTATCCAGTCGGGAAATTGCAATGCTCGAGGCGATGGAAAAATTCAAAGACCTCGCAAAGCTGTTCTGAAAAACACGCCCAGGTGTTTTATGTGTTCGCCACTCCGAACACGGTCTACGCTGATGTGCACTTACTTTTTAACAATGTACTAACTTTCCCATGTACTCTATTTTCAGTTTTTGACAGTTCAAATGACTTGCTTCCAGACTAAGATGTCAAAGCCTCACTGAGAAAGTTTTTTTTTTCCAGCCTTAAAATACTGATGCCCAGAGAACAATCAAGACCAGCCCACAGAGGATTCTAGTTAAACATTTTATAGTATTGTGAAATAAAAATGACAAAACAATTGATAAGACACGGTGTTACGAGTTTACAGACATTATTTAGTTACAGACATTTTCTTAATGTTGAGAATGTTAATGTACAACCCCCACCCTTAGCACCTGTGTCACACTATTCTGTTGTAACATTCATCTCTACTTTTGAAACTGATCATATTCCACGCTTCATTCACCAGACTTCTTGTCCTTGCAGCTCCAGAGTTCTGTAATTTCGCATCTTAGTGCATTTTCTTGCAGGCACTTTACACCAGTAGTTTTTTCTTACCTCATACTAATATTTCTTTGATCTCAATTATGCTAAACTCCTTTACATCTATCACCTTGATCAATCATACTGTTCCTACTATGACATCTGTTAACAGCATATAATTCATACCCAAAACTAGTATTGCATGTTATGCTATCTTTCTCCACAGGATTATTTATTTTTCCAATGTACATTATTATTTTAGACCCAGATGTATATTAGTACTGTCAAGATTTTAAACATTCTCCAAAAGAGATTCCATATCCCAACCTTGACTCTCTATAGTAAGATTTTCTTCACTCCACTGTTACACCATCTTTAACTTACTATTTTTCCTGTCCACTATATTCAGACGACATTCTAGACTTGTGATCTTTTCAATCCCAATCATATTCATTCCTTGGAATTACAATCATGTTGTAATCAGGAGATCCTTGATGTACCCTTTCCTCGCCACTTATTGACAACAGATACTGCTACAATATTCATTCTGTTCTAACCTAAACTATTACTTGCAGCCCTATTGGTTAGGATTTACTATTAGGAATATTGGTAGTAGCTAGAATGTTTAGTGAATTGATTATTATCATTCTTTCGTACTTGTGGAAAAAAAAGAAAAGAGAAAGAAATCACAAGAAAACAGAAAAGAAATGGAAAAAAGAAAAGAGAAAAGAAATCACAAGAAACAGAAAAGAAATGGAAAAGAGAAAAGAAAAAGAAATCAAAAAGAAAAGAAAAGAACTGAAAGACAAAAGACATAACAGAAAAAAAATATAAAGAAAACATTGTGAATGTTTTTATAGAATGTGTTATATCTTTATATGCCACCCTCACACATTTTGATGACACTGATTGACCATTTGTTGTGCATTGCTTCACAAAGGATGATGGGCCAATGCCATATAACATTGACTGCTCTGACATTAGCAGCTGACATAGAAGAAAAGAGAGAAAATAGTCACAACATATCAGAGGGAACAACTAGTCTTTGTTCACACCGCCTCTGCCAGTCATACCCCTGTCAGAAAAATATCTGCACATAACAATTATGCAGAATGACACCCCAACAGTATTCTGTTGATACTGTACGAGTATATGCATTTGTATATGCTGCCCCAGATTTGAACACCCCATACTTGATACCACTGATGGCACATGAGATGAAGAAGCAACTGTTTATGTATGATGAAGATGCAATTTCCTATTAGGGTGAAACTTTATGTTGTCACAGCTGAGATTTTGTTGTAATGTTTATGCACACAATCCCCCACATTAACATTGGAGGAGCAATAATTTTAGTCTTTCGTGGTTACGAGATAAGACAAGGATATAATGGAATATTTTATGAATACCATGGACATGGAACAAATCAGAGCAGATGATTGCTGCACATATGAGGACCATATTTGAAGTCATTATTGAAGGATTATCAGTAGACAAGAGACAAATAGATTATGATAATCCCATGGAACCACAGGTACTAAGGACACAAAATGGAGATTAAATAATGAAAAAAAAAAAATAATAATAATAATAATGACTGAATAATTGCTACGCCCAGAGATAGGGAAAATAGAGATATATCCGCATTTTCGGAGAAGATATCTCTTTGATTTTTTGCTCATTGCCTTTGTAATATGAACATGGTTGTATAACAAATGACTATTCCTTATCACGAATTACAGAATGTTGTACGATAGTTGAAATAATTTGACAATTTAATATACTCATAACATACCCAGAATTACAAAAAAAAAATACATGATTGATGAAATTGGACGTACTGAGATCTGCTCACCCCGAGGATATTGAAAAAAAAAAAATAATGTTATCCCAAGGACATTCATGTCACAGATATATCATGGAGATATTATGACATAAGAAAAGAATACCTAGATTGGAAATGCAGCAAACTTTGTCAAGGACACCATGAAATAGACCCCCCGCCCCACACTTAAGATAACTGACGGACGAGATTTTTGAATTATAAGTACCATAAGTCACCCATCTGTACCACATAACTCTGACTAACCCTCGACCTGCGAAGGCAGAGTTGGTGTCGAAATTTTGCACATATGTAAAAAAGACATGTTTTTGTTCATGTTGTGTAAAGTCTAGACATTTGTGTTAATGGTTCCATAAATGATTAGTTGATATATTGTTGATAAATATTCGCAGATATAGTACATAGACAATTAATAAGGATGTATTTCCAGTACAGAATAAGAGGAATAGGAAGGATCCACATTTTCAATATTGGAGCACCATGAGCGATGAATTGGACTTATAAAGAAAATGGAAATGGTACACTGTATGCAAGGATAACCAGAAATAATATGGATAAATAGTAGTCAGAGTGCCAGGAACTTTGTCTTATGAGAATATTGTAGATTCCTCACGATCAATTGAATATTTTTTCTGCCCTTCTATTTCACATGGCTATTATACAATGTTACAAATATGTTACTTTCATAAATTGCAGAGTAGTTATATGTCAAATAATAGCAATAGTCTAAATCAGGAAAAGACCCACATAGGTAAAAATGTGCTGACAGGACGAAGATACAGTTATGAATAATTGGACATATCAGAATCATTTTGGACAGGATCACTACAAGATTTATAACTCATATAGACATTAGAAAAATATAATAAACAACATAGCACATTTTAAAAGAAAATATCGCACATTCTCTACAGTGATGAAGAATTGAAATTGCAAGCCATGATTATGGCTAAGAGTTGAATCAGGGTGATTCACTTGATATAAACTTCCCCATGCTATGTTAATGAAAGCAATGTGCATTTGTGGATGAACGAAATATGCATACAATAAATCTTTATGCTATATGTAAATAATGTTGTGATGAATAAAAATCACGTTGAGACCAAAAAGGAGATCGTCTATTAAATGCTTCGCTACACTTATAATTGAAAGAAAGGAAGGAGTGGCTGCTGAGAAACTTTTCATGTCCTATATATCTGCTCTAACTCAATACAACCTTAGAGGATAGTCCCAGAACCTGGAAATACCTGTAAGACTGTAAGAGAGCAATCACCAACTCTAGCAGGCTAGCTAGTAATCTACATCTAACACTCTCGACATAAACAGCAACCCCCAATTCCCTGCCCCGGCTACATGGGTAACGATGAACAGAATACCAATTTGGGCAGATATTGAGATATCATCATCACTAGTGATTCAAACATTACCTTCAGCCCACTTTACAGAAACTGAAATTTATGACGAATATGTCTATATGAAGCAGTTTGTTACTTCTCAGAAAATTAGTGAATGGGGTGCCAAAAATACATTGCCACCACAACGTTGGATTGAAATGGTTTCCCACTTCAAAAACAATAATGTGACATTTTCAAATATTTTGAAGTTGGCAGAGTTTTTTTCCTGTCTACCTGGAACAAATGCTGCCACAGAAAGAGTGTTTTCTTTGATGAACAGCTTATAGGCAAGTGATAAAACACAGCTAGGTGTTGAAACTTTGAAAGCTATGTTGACAACCAAAGTGAACTGTGAGGAAACATGTGTCGAGTTTTTTATGATGCTGCTTGCAAAGAAGGACCTATTGATAAAAAATCCACTCATCTGAAAAGTACAGTAACTCAGCTTCACCTTAAGTAAGGATTATTGATGTTTTTCTCTCTTATTAGTTTAAGTAGTTAAACTTATACAGTAAAATGTTTGTTATTCAATGTTATTCAAATGTATATATAAATTGTATATTATTTTAAATTGACATCAACTTGATTTTTCCGGGACGTGTCCCGACTTTTGACCTTTTCTTTACCCTTTTGTCCCGATTTTTTGCATTGAAATAGGTCAAATCTACTATTTTGTCCCGGATTAGGGTTTTGAAAATATGGTCACCTTACATAAACATGGCTAATCTGAATACTACACAAAGATCTGGTGGTGAGGCCCCCAGGCCAGGCAGATCATATTTAACTGGGGAAGAGATCATTGGCAGCGTCAGTACAGGTAATCGTGATGACGGCCAAAAGCCTGACTGTGTTACCACGGAAAACCATGTCATCGGTCTTAGAAAAATAATCAAAATAGGAACATGGAACGTCAGAAGCTTATACCAAGGAAAACAGTACATAGTGAAGAACGAGATGGAAAGACTAAACATCGATATCCTGGGCATCTCAGAGCACAGATGGTCGGGCCAGGGACACTTTTCGATTCCATCAGGAGGAACATTCATATACTCAGGCAAAGAAAGAGGAGGTCAGAGCGGCGTCGGCTTCTACCTGTCTAAAAGGACAGCTGCCTCCCTGTTAGGATATAATCCCATAAATGACCGCATTGTCACAATCAGACTGAAAGGGAAAAGAAAGAACATCACAATTATACAAACATATGCGCCAACAGCAGCTGCTGAAGAACAGGAAATTGAAGATTTTTACAATGAACTGCAACACGCATTAGAGAAAGCAAATAAGCAAGATATTAAGATAATAATGGGAGATTTTAATGCCAAAGTTGGAAACGAAAGATTAGAACATGAAAAAAGAGTGAAGGGAAGTTATGGATTGGGTCAGAGAAATGAGAGAGGAGAACGCTTGACAACATTCTGCCTAGAAAACAACCTAGTCATCACAAATACTCTTTTTATGCAACACCCTAGAAGACTATATACATGGACGTCACCGGACGGAAAAAGCAAGAACCAAATAGATTACATCTTAATACAACAAAGGTGGCGATCTTGTATCTCATCCATCAAGACGCTCCCAGGAGCAGACTGTGACTCCGACCATGAACTTCTTGCTGCAAACTTCAAGATCAAATTGAAAAAAGTCGTTAAAAGCGACAAAGTAATACGTTATGACACAAGCGCCATACCAGAAGAGTACAGTGTCGATATTCAGAACAAATTTGACATTCTTATGGCAGTACAGGAGGAAATGACACCAGATGAACTTGCCAATAACATCAGAGATGTTTATATTACAAATGCACAGAGGTTAATTCCTAAAAGAAGTATAAAGAGACGAGAATACATCTCAGACGAAACACTGAAGTTGGTGGTAGAGAGAAGAAAAATGAAGTCCAAAAAAGATACAGAAAATCAGGAGTTGTACAAGGAATACACAAAGCAGATTAAAAAACGAGTCAGACAAGACAAACAACAATACATAAACGACACCTGCAGGAAAATAGAGGAAATGCGCGAGCAGGGATTGAGTAAGAATATGTTTTCTGAAGTAAGAACATTGAAGAACAGCAACTTTAAATCATCACCTCGAGCAATAAACGACAAGAAAGGCGACACTCTAACAGAACGTAAAGATATTCTGAACAGATGGAAGGAGTACTGTCAAGAAATGTATACGGAAATAAACAAAGCGGCAGATAACAACGTCATGAATGAAGCGGAACGTGAACCAGAACCAACCATAGAGGAAGTCCGGAACGCAATCAAAAACTTAAAAAGTGGAAATCTCCTGGTTGTGATGAAATAACAGCTGAAATGATACAGGCAGGAGGAGAAGGCAGCGCTCGTATATACCATGCATTATGCTGCAAGATCTGGCAAAGCGGAATTTGGCCCAAGGAATGGAAAAGATCAATTTACATACCCTTGCCAAAAAAGGGCAACCTGAAACTGTGCACAAACTACAGAACTATAGCTCTTATAAGCCATGCCAGCAAAATACTATTACAAATCATAATGAAAAGGATGCAACAAAAGCTAGAAACAGAAATAAACGAAGTACAGGCGGGTTTTCGACCAGGTAGAGGCACTAGAGATCATATATTCAACATGAGGATCATCATAGAGAAGTGTAGAGAATTCAACGTTGACCTACATACTTGTTTCATTGATTACACCAAAGCTTTCGATTGTGTACAACATCAGCAGTTATGGGCTATTATGAAAAATATGGGATTTCCAAACCACCTTATACAACTCATCGCACTGCTGTACCAAGAACAACAGGCAGCCGTAAGAATAGAGGGGGAAACATCAGAATGGTTTGAAGTACAGAAAGGAGTAAGACAAGGCTGTACCCTTTCCCCTTACCTGTTTAACATTTATGCCGAGAATATCATGAGAAATGTAAGAGATGACCAAGAACACACAGAGTTTGACTCATTTAACATCGGCGGGTACCAGATCCCGGAAATCAGATATGCTGACGACACAGTCCTCCTATCGACCAACCCAGAAGGACTTGAACAATTACTTCTGTCCACCAAAAAACACAGCGAGGCCCAGAATCTATACCTAAACACCAAGAAGACCAAAGTATTGACAACAGACAAAGTAAAGACCAAACCAGAAATTGAAATTGATAACGAAGAACTGGAAAGTGTTAATGAATTCGAATACTTAGGATCAATCATCAACAGCTCTGGCGACTGTGCAGTAGAAATTAAAAGAAGACTTGCAATTGCTTCACATAAACTAATACAGATGAAAAACCTATGGCAAGGCACAAGCAAAGAAACAAAGTTACAACTGATCAGAGCAGGTATATTCCCAGTGGCAACATACGGCTGCGAGACTTGGACACTCAATAAAACAGTTGCAAAAAAGATTACATCATTCGAAATGAAATGCTACAGAAGGATGTTGAGAATACCCTGGACAGAAAAAAAGACCAACAGAGAAGTACTGCACTCACTAAACGTACAGGAACATTGGCTCCTAAATACCATCGCAATAAGGAAGCTGAAATTTTTCGGTCATATAAAAAGACATAATAGCCTGGAAAAAAACAGTGATGGAAGGCATGGTCCCTGGAAAAAGGGGAAGGGGTCGACCTAGACGACGGTGGACCCAGGACATCACAGAGAGTCTGAACTTGTCTTTGGCTGATGCAGGTCGACTTGCCCAGAATCGTGATGCGTTCAGAGCAGCTGTAATGGAGACAACGTTCTGGAAAGAATACGTCACATGATGATGATGACATAAACATACATATGATTCTCAACCCAACCAGAAAACTACTTCTACACAAGCAAAAGTACAGAGTCACGTAACTTACTCTTATGCCATAGGTACTGGAATTGAAATTGAGATAAACTTCACTAAAACATAACATACAGAAATACAAACAATTTTGACAATAATGAGGATGATTAGGACGACCTTACTACACGAACGAACACAACAGTACGGTGAATAAGAAAAAAGATACACTCAGACAGCCGCAGATGTCTAATTACAAACCGTAGCTGTTAACATATGAAAACAAGAGATTGGAAAATTAACGTATTTACATCATAGTAAGAAGAATACAAGAGAATACTCCAATTAAACATGACAAAGAGACACTATTACAAATATGACACCGTTCAAACAAACCAGACCTGCACCACTAATACACTAAAATGTGCAACATGAATTATGCAGGGCAGCCAATAGGGTCAGCTCTATGTGCCCGTGCTCCGGCACACAATTCACCCAGCAACAGTCCTAAAGAACAGTTTAGCACAATCTCTTTCCACAATGCAAAAGAGAAAATCCTAAACCCACAGCACAACAAAATGACACCACAATTATACTTCTACAAAGACATATCAAAAACCTACAATAGACAATGAAGTGACCAAAGGCTAGTATGTTGCAACATCACACCAGTTGGATGAAGTACTCACCAACCAAATGGAAAAAAGGTAACAGGAGAATGATTACTAATTATACACTATAACGTAGAAAGGTACTAAAAGAAAAATAAGTGTCAAATAATATATAATAATAATATAACTACATTAAGAAAATTAACTATACATCAATTAAATTGATGATCTCCAAAGGTCTGGGTTCCTGCTGATGACGTTGATACCCACAGCACCTTAGTCACTAATGATCCAATGGTCCACACAACGAACGACGCGTTACAACGTTACATAAAGTTACAAATATTGTCACTTAAGATGACCACTATCATGTAAGGCACAAAGTCCCAGCTTGTCTCTAGATAGTGCCTTGTCTTCAATGAAATACCACAAGTCGGTAAAGCAAAAAGTCAGTCCACACGCATCAAAGTTCTACCGCGTATGTATGCTAGCCCGACGTCAGCAATAGGCAAGGTTTTGCCAGCTCCACTCAAATAACATCTTACGAGTTCATGAAAGTTAACACTGTTTGCACAGGTGTAATGCAGCCTTCTATGTGAGAAAAAGTTCAATACAGTTTGTGATGATGGACTGCAGTGTTTTGTATAAGGCAAAGATCATAACGTAAATCTGGTACTGTTCAGCTTCTGGCAACTTCCGTAACGGCCATGTGCAAAAGGTTGATACTGTAATGCACCAGCTCCAGTGTTCGGCACGCACCCAGTTCTACAAGAAGACTCAACCACTTGATTTCCACAGGTACGTCGTCTCCTGAGCAAGTAAACACTGTGTAGTGGCAACACTGTCCCACTGTTGGCTTCCAAACGGCGCTGCAGCGGCCTGTAGTCTTTACCAGATGCTGAAATGAATGCTACCAAGGCTGCCATCCACTGGTTCGCACAACATGTATTAGCAGCAACATCTTCATCATCTCAGCTTGGCCAACAATAAAATGAATGACAACGAACCTGCTACTATTTGGTTCACGCTGCAGACGTTGGCAGGCAACGACGTTTTCTTAACAAGAGGAGTGCCACACTGTCGCACTGACGTTTTGTTAGATCTGGCACTCTCGTACAACCAGGACCTCCAAGTAACACTAGGTCGCTACTAACTCTTCATAACTGGCTAGACACCTTCATCGTCAACAGGAAATTACGAGCTACACGCCTATAACTGACAATTTTTGCCTATGAACTGAAGCTACCTTCCACTTGCACAGAGCCACAAATGTCCTTATACGCTATTGCACAGGTAAAGTGACACAGTACTGTAAATAATAAATACCGCCTTGTAATTCTGCTCTCACTACACCATTAATGAAAGTCCTAATCCTTTTTCCTCTTCTAACACATCTCCAAAATGTTAAACTTGCAACACTGTTCAAGCTTAATTCAAGAACTGAAAATTCCAACCTTGCAACACTGTTCAGATTTAATTCGTGAACTGAAAATCACCCATGGCAAAAAATACAACACTACACTGCGTATCGCTAATCCGTGACCCATGACTCATTATTCAAAAAATATGTGACAACTGCGTGAATGAAAAACAGGCCTACAGTATACGTGACCCAAAATAGATTTCTGACCTGGCGCTTCCTCGAAACTAATACGAAGAGAAGGGAACACAGTGGCAAATTTACACTTCCTATTTTCAAGCAGAACATGAAAAGATAACCAAACTTGAGGACCCAAATACGAGCTCCCCACCTGACACAGAGTATTTTATATTAAATACACATATGTCTTAGTCCTCGAAATGCTCAACAAGAGAGAGAGGGATGGAGTGGAACACATTCAAGTAATAACCAGCACTGGCAATATTCCCAACTCTGTCCAATGTATTCAAATAACTGTCACCACAAAATTACAACAATATATATTGTCAGCGAAGTGTATCACATTCATGGAAATCCCAGATCACCAAAATGCATTAAATTCTCACAAATAAATATCTTCTCGCACTCGACAATTCACATCCACCATCACCACCAGAAACCTCGTCGCTCTCGTGACCCCCGTTTCTTCACTCCCAATCAGAACTCTCCTTGCATTCACCCCTCACCTGCTGACCTCGCAGTTTCGTGTTGTTAAGTTCAGACCACTCTACTGACTACCTCTCATACACGACTGACATTACGTCGCTGCTCCCAGCGGAGCACCGACAGTCCACAGCTGTGTTAATCACGCTGTGACACCTACGAAATCTTCCCTAGAAGAAGTAGGAATCAGATAATGGATACTAGAAGACACCTAATTCTAACTGATAGAGTAACGCAACCCCAAAAGTAATGTCTTTCCCCACTACCAGAACGGAATGTGTAGAATTATGAATATGACAGATAGACAGAGAAAAGGAAATGAAGAAAGTAAATACAACAAAATGTACAACATATAACAAATTTGCAATATAAAAATATTACTAAACAATAAACTTTTCTGGTGATCCAGCACTGGCCACACCGATGCAGGTACAAAGTAGCTCCCCAGTCACAGATGATGCACGATGGAAAACCACGAACAAGTCACTAACGAATATACAAAAAAGTTCCAACAAGTGCCGCCACAGCATGTGACTCAGCACAATCCACAACCTGGAGGGAACACTACTGCCCAGGTAAATATATCCACCGTAACAGGTAACACAGTCCTGGTGATTAAGTCTTACTCACATTTGAGTGACCGATAATCAAAGGTGAAGTCCGCCGGCACTGTGTCGGATACAGCACAAGGCAAACAGTCAATAGCAATCAGATACTGTAATCCAAGCATGAGCAATCAGTCACTGTAATCCAAGCACCAGCAAACAGTCAGTTCAATCAGTCAGCAGCACTCAGGAGCAGACTTTCCAGCTGAAATAGAGGGCAGGACATGATCAAGCAACGACTTCTCCACTGGTCCTAGCATCAGATGGACCATAATAGAAGCAACATTGGACAACACCTGAGCTCAGTAACATAGGATATCCGGCAGGCAGATACGATGCAGCTCAGAGATCCAACACAGCAGGAAACAAGTGCAACAGCTTGGTGATGTAACATATCAGCAAACAGGCACTGGCAGCCTCCCATCTATGTGCAAGGTGAGACTCACTCTGGGTCAGGTATCCTAGCACTATAGGCATCCGTTCCACAGTCTGTACAAGATCATAGTCACCTTGACCTGGTGACAACAGCAGCCTGCCTGTGCCAATTTGCCCTAAGACCTTAATTGTCCTAAGTAAACTTGAAAGTTTACGAAGGCCCCACTATGCTGAAATAAAACTACTACTACCTCTGGTAACACTCAAAGTCACCCTGTAACCACAGGGAAAGCGTGACAACTGATCGTCATCTTCATGCCCTGTCAAACCAGTACTTTACTCCACAGGGAGCACACAACTGCTACCATCCACCAGCGAAACATACTTTGTAATATGTCTATTTACCCCGCCTGACAATTCCTAGCATCCTGCACTGACCATGTTGGCAAAAGTATAATTAAAAAAAAAAAGAAATCTAACTAAAAACTGCACTTTTACAACTCGTCAAAACACCGCTACCTGCTACTGAATACTGTTTCTAGCCGACATAAAACACATCAAGCCATCCTATGACCTACTTAAATCTCCAGGTCACTACCCTACCGCAAATTGATTCTACCCAAATTGATTCTACGCTGACCTAGACCTGGTGAGAACTCACAATAAACTACTGACACCAGTCTACAATATTACAGTACCGTAAACCTTCTAGATGTCAGCCGAAATAAATAAATTGCAGTAAAATAATTTTGAAAACATCATAGCATCCAAACAGGAAACCACATACTCAAAATGCAAAGAAACTATATAGCCAAACAGCCACTGGGCATGCTCAAAGACGTCAAAGAATCGGACTACAGCCCCCTGATGTCAAACCTCTAATAAGGGTAGGGGTGCTAGTTGGCTACCCCTCCCCCCTCTTAGGCTCTACCACTGTCCGTGCTGGATTTAACTTAAACAGACAATGACTTGTGTACGAACAATGACTGACACAAGAAAATAAGGCTTCCAACCAGCTAATATCCCTTTATTAGGAACACCACAAATTGGCAACAACGGCCATAATAGAATGCAAAAAATAGAAGTGCTACACTGCAAGTTAATATACAATATAACTATAGGTATGAACAGCAACCTAACCTTTATGGTGAACTCCACTCACACTAGTGGCAAGAATATGAATACGTCAAACTGACAATTGCATGGCATGCATCGTACTTACGACATAAGACTCAACTTGCTAAACCCACAACTGAGAGAATAATCTACCTCTCTAGAACAAACTACACCAGGACTACAAACTAATGGCACGTCCTGTATTGCTGATTCGGCAAAAGATGAACAACCTGTAAGCTGGCAATGGTCTGCCCAAACTGGGTGACAGACGGAAAATGAATGGCGCTGAAATCCACTTGGTGCCAAAATACGAGCTCATCACGTGACCCCAATCGCTTGTCTACTTTTGTCAGTCCTTCAGCAACTTCCGATTGGCTTGCTTGATTTACGAACAAGCTGCTAACCATTCAGTGAAGGGGCGCCATGACAAAGACAATTACTCTAACACTTGAATACCACGCCAAACAATAATCATTGTGAAACGATAGGGCATAATGCAGCTGCATTAGCCATAAACTGGATACGCTACTTTTTCATTAATTAATTTGTCGCTTTCCATTTCTTCCCTATCTTTCTACTTCTTTTATTTTCAATATTTATGTGACCCATAGTTCCAAATCTCCCTCCTGTCACCATATCTTTCACACTGCAGTGCAGACAGCAAAATCTAAATTTTACCTCTCGAATTAAAAAAAAAAAAAAAAAAAAACCAGAATGAAAATGACAGCTCAGCCCTGACTCACTCTCACTGTGCCAAGACACAAGTAAATCACTGTTAGACAAGATTTTAACTCTTAGGCTCACAGTGTTCATCTGCTCAGATACCTGTGCTGGAGCAACACTTACCAAAATGATTCATGTTTACCAAGAATAATAATAATAACCCCTTCAGTCATAAATGACTGGGAATGTGCCTCTGAGGTGACAGCCCTCAGCTGCTTATTTTCCTGGTGTTCCTTTCAAAGTTTTCTCCTCTCTTCTGCTTTCTGTGTTCGCTTCTTTTCGCCTAATCTGAGGTGGCGCCATAGAGAGCATTGCCACTTAGTGGAATCAGCAGCTTCATCCTCCCAGGTTGCTGGATTTATGTCCAGTACCTTCATGACTCTTGCCTATATCTTTGAACCGCAGCTGTGGTCGCCCAACTATTCTTTTGCCATATGCCAGTTGTCCATAGAAAGATGCGACCATCTTCCATGTGGTGGACATGGCCAAGCCAGCTTAGTCTATGGTGTCTAAGCAGTGTGTACATACTTAGAGAACCAGCATGTGACAACACCTCAATATTTGCCACTTTATCTTTCCATGAAATACAGAAGATTTGTCGTAGACATCGCAGGTGGAAAGTATTGAGCCTTCTTTTTTGCTTAGCATAGGTTGTCCATCTCGCTGCCACACAGAAGTGTGCTGGTGATGTAGGCATTATATACCGCAGCTTTGGCTTTCGTTGGGAGTTTGGAGTTTCCTGAAACACGCGTTGTGAGGCGGGCAAAAATGGCTGCAGCTTTGCCAAGGAGCTGTCAATTTGTGTGTCCAGAGAGTTTGTTGTTGATGGTAGAAATAAGGTATGTGAAGTGGTGCACCACTGTCAATTCATAGTTATCGATAGTGATAACAGGTGTAACATCCACATCCTAACCCAGCATATTTGTTTTCTTTAGACTTATTGTGGGGCCAAAATCCTTGCCTGCTTGAGTAAAGTGATTCACCAATTATAATCTAGTTTGTTTACCAATAATAACCCAGAAATTCTCCTGCTTTATTTAATACAAGAATCAGCAACCAGTCAATCACAATCTACTAGTACAGCAGTTCCCAACCTGTGGTACGTGTACCTCAGGGGGTACGCGACAGGACGTTCAGGGGTACGCAAAAAAAATTGAGTAATGGCGGAAAAAAGATACATATGTCAACAGTGTAAAAGACAAGTCAAAAGTTGTGAAATTAATTCAACGCTATACTATACAACATAAACTGTGTGAGACAATCTCCGCGGTTTTTCTTGCGCGCCACTGGCGTGCTGTCTGCTTGGTCTGACGTGTGTGAAAATCTATGGTGTTTTGTGTGACCACAATTCAATATTTTTACACAATAGTCTTCATTATGATGACTATGGGATTATAGTTGTGCCGTTGAATATTTCATCAAAAATATGATTTGTTTGATCTTCAACACTATCTATGAACGTCTAATGTCCTGGAAGTAATAGTGTCGATTCTTGACCCAAATTTTACAAACGTGAGACAGTGAGACAGTGTTTCTATATACAGTAGTTTTTGTCATTGTTTTAACTTAACTTAAAGTGATTAATTGTTCAATTTGTGTATTATCAGATATGGATCAGTGGTTGAAAACCGGCACAGTAAAAAAGCTGAAACATAATGTGGAATGTGATCAATCGCCAAGTACTTCTCAGGACACGCCTAAGACTTTGGTGCATGATAGTGAAAAGACACGATCTTCAGTTTTACATAGAGCTAAAAAGAGAAAATACAGTGACGAATACATGAAGTATGGGTTTTCGTTTATAGGAGATGAGGACTGTGCTAAGCCCCAACATGTAGTGTGTCGGGAAGTATTATCCAATGGTAGCATGAAACCTTCGTTACTCTTGCGGCATTTACAAACAAAACACCCCAGTTATGAAAACAAGGAACGCAATTTTTTTTTAGCGCCTATCGAAACAACAGAATGTGACATCGCACTTGTCGTCAGCTAACAAAGATCACGAAAATGCGGTTGAAGCCTACCGTATTAGTTATCGTATTGCTAAATGTGGTAAAAATCATACTATAGCTGAGAATTTAATTTCTCCTTGTATAAAAGATGCCGTTCTGTGCATGCACGGAGAGGAACATGTTCGCAAAATGAACGCTATCCCTCTTTCGAACAATACAATTTCTCGAAGAATGCAGGATATGTCTGACGATGTTGAAGCGACAATAATAAGTAGAATTAAAAATAGTAAATTCTTTGCTATTCAAGTTGACGAAAGCACAGAAATTGCTAATTTTGCTGTTTTGCTTGTTATTGTGAGGTATTTGAAAAGCAATGAAGTTGATGAAAACCTTTTGCTTTGTCACCCTCTGTCAGGGCTTACAAGAGGTGAGGATATATTTCATGCTATTGATTCTTATTTCAAAGAAAAGGACATTAATTGGTCTAATTGTTGTGGCCTATGCACTGATGGAGCCAAGTCTATGTCAAGTTGCTACTCCGGTCTTCGCGCTCGTGTCATGAAGGTAGCCCCCAATATAAACTGGAGCCACTGCTGCATCCACAGGCAAAACCTTGCATCTAACCACCTCCCTGGTGAATTAAAAGTCATTCTTGATGAAGCTGTAAAAGTGGTTAATTTTATAAAGTCAAATTACACAAACTCGAGGCTTTTCAAAGCACTGTGTGAAGAGATGAATAGTCTTCATTCTACCCTGCTCCTTCATACACAAGTAAGGTGGCTCTCTCGTGGTAAAGTCCTTACCCGGCTGTTCGAACTTAGACATGAAGTCCAACTTGTTTTTGAAGACCATCCTTTCCAACTTCCTTCAAAGTTACACGACTGTGATTGGCTTCAGAGTCTTGCATACTTATCGGATATTTTCCTACAAATAAACAAACTAAATTTGGCACTTCAGAATAGCTCCGTAATGATCTTCAATGTTTCAGACAAAATTGAATCTATGATTAAAAAATTAGATTTTTGGAGGTCTTGTATTGAAAAAGGCCAGCCTGAGGTATTTGAAACTCTGCACAATTTCCTATCTGAGAACGAGCTGCACCTCTCCCAGGAAATGAGCGAGAAAATAATTGAACACTTGAAAGGGCTAAAATCATCTTTCGAGAAGTACTTTCCGAAACCTGGAAAAGAGAACTACTGGATTTTAAATCCCTTTGAAGAAGAATATTTCCAAGCAGCCACATTATCAATCAACGAAAAAGAGAAGTTTATTGAACTTTAGACTGATACTACTTTAAGAGCTGAATTCAAAGGAAAATTCCTTATTAACTTTTGGGGAGACATCAGCTGAGAATATGAACAGCTGACTGACAAGGAACTTAAGTTTCTGTTGCCATTTACAAATACTGAGCTGGTGGAGAGGGCTTTCTCTTCTTATACCTTTATAAAAAATAAATACCGTAGTAAACTGAATGCAGGTCCAGAATTGAGACTGTATCTTACATCACTTGAACCTGATTTCAAAAAACTATGTGCCTCAAAACAAGCTCAAGGATCGCACTGAACATTTGTCATGGTCAAGTGACATGTGTGTTATAAAAAGTGATTTCAACTTTTAACAATAACGTTTTTATTATTATTATTAATAAATTAAATGTGTTAATTTTTATTGTAACGTCTGATTTTCTAAATGTAAATATACGAGGTGTGTTCAAATGAAACCCGACCGTGCTGCGCCAAGTGGACATTCGTAGGAGGAGCATGATGACGTCACATCTGATGTAATAAGCACATACGAATGTACAAGTGTGTAAGTGTTCATTCTCCTAGTATTCATTGGTTGTGCTGCAGACCATTAAAATAATGGCCGGTGTGATACGGAATACGTCCAAGGTCGATCATCGAGCAGTGATTCAGTTCCTAACAGCCGAAGGATGTCGACCAGTCGACATTCATCGCCGAATGAAAGCAGTGTATGGTGACAAAAGTGTGTCTAAGACTACAGTGAAATACTGGGCACAAATGTTCCGAGAAGGACGTCAGTTAACGAAAGATCTTCCGCGGCCAGGTCAGGTGCATATTGTTGCGACAGAAGAAGCCATCGCTGAGATTGATGCAGCAATACGGGTGGACCGTCGTCGGAGCTTACGTTCACTAGCAGAGGAATTTGCTGTGTCTCTTGGGACAGTTCAAATGGTGGTTAGGAAGAAACTGAAGTATCGAAAGGTGTGTTCACAATGGGTCCCACAATTCCTGACCGATCACCATAAGGAAGAACGCATGGGGTGGAGTTTGAACCACCTGCTGCTTTACGAAGAGGAGGGTGATGCATTTCTGTTGCGCATAGTGGCAGGCAATGAGTCGTGGTGCCACCACTTTGAGCCGTGCAGCAAATCAGCGAGCATACAATGGAAACATCCCAGATCACCAAAACCCAAAAAATTCAAGTCACAGATTTCTGCCGGTAAGGTTATGCTGACTGCATTTTTTTACCATGAAGGGCTTATATTGGTAGACTTTAAAGAGCCTGGCGTGAACATCAATGCCATCCACTACAAAGACACACTAGACAACCTGCATACAGCCATCAAGAATAAACGACCCGGCATGCTTTTGCGTGGTGTGATTCTGTTGCACGACAATGCTCGTCCACATGTTGCGAACATTGTGCAGGAAGCGTTAGCAAGGAAAAGGTGGGAAGTTCTGCCAAACCCAGCCTACAGCCCCGATCTGTCACCATCTGTTTATATGATGATTCCCAGATGTCAGAATACTGTATGATAGATGATGATGGGGGTGTGGCATGGGTGTAGATGACAATCAACAATGGCTCGTACGAACTAACCCAACACCACTGGTACAGTTCCAGACATTTATTAGACTGCTATATACATCATGGAAATCAAGTACATGTAGCAAGCATTCTGACTCACCTCCAGGCTGACATTGCCTGTAGGAAACAACTCTGACTCTCGTGTTCACGGACTGACTCTGCACGAACACACACTAACAGTTACATATACAGTCCTCGGTGCGGCATACCTTCCTCGCACAATCATAACACCATCCAGGTGTGATCCACTTATTATTAGTGGTTGGCGGCATTAATCATCGCCATCTAGATTCTCCGTGAATCTCATCCAGGCGGGAATTCAACAACGCCTGTATTATTCCAATAACGCTACGAAGGCGGGAAACGCATCGCCTTTCTTCCAGTAGCTCCAGGGGCGGACACTGCAACACCCTATACTGTTCTCCACGAACAGATATAACAATATGGTTCCAACAGGAACACTTCTAGGCGGTATAATAATCTTCGCCTAAACACTATGTAGGACCTACACAATATATATAATAAATAACTCCTCACATATTCGAATAATCACATATGTGGTTCTCCACAGTCACACAATACGAGCTTCCAGCTCTGCTTCCAAATCACAGACTAACTCAGTCACACTAGACTTGTATTCACTCCATGCTTTCTACCACGCATGTACAAGTCACCCCATGTTGACATAAAGTCAGACATGAACTCACTACTTGAGTTACACTTAACCAAGTGTTAACAACAGTTCAGTGACCCTTCACGCCAAACACTATCATCATTCATACTCATGAAAATGTTCTGTGACATCCACCCCCCTCTCCAGATGGAAAACAAAGTTTTGCACCGAAGAGTACAAGCCACAGAACCCCTCATGTACCAACACAAAATTGGATGCAAACATACGGTCTTACTGAAACAGTTGTCATATTACAGTGACTGGAACTACTTATACACTAAACGATGGGTGAGTCACACTCTAACCCATACCACAGTTCTCCATATAACCTATCACATGGAGCAAATGCTTACACCATACTGTCATAAAATACCACTAAATTCAAACAAATTAATTATGTAAATGCATAGAAATACATGCCAGTTCACAAAATTTCCCAAAGTCAGCTATAACTGAAGGGGCTATTATTCTACAAAATATGCTGGTGATTTGTCTACACCTGGCACTCATAATAGCATAAGCTAGACTTCAGCTATGCTTTCATCAGAATTACATTACTGAAAACAAAATAATTACCATTTCATTGTCAAGGTAAGTGTTACAAACAATATTACATCTCACTGTCAAAGATGCAAGTCTTTTACTCAGCAATAACTGATTCTCTTTGGGTTCACAAAAAAGAATGCATCAAACTAGTTTATCCATTACCATTCCACCATTACAGTATGAACTATAAATCACTTCCAACCAAAATGAGACAAACTATACAGGTGTATGCAATTACACAAAAGTTTTGAAAAAAAATCTCATATCAGCTTCTTTTATCAAAATTACATCATTGCACGAAAATTATCAACAATTTCTTTCAAAAATGTTAAATCTAATACACAGTGGAACCTCAGTTAGGTACAGTACAGAAAAATATTTAACAACAAACCAAGTTGCTTTACTACTATGTGTCTTTATCCAATGAATGTGATGAATAAATCCCAATTTCAATATGAGATGGGTGCCATTTACTTTAACATCAAAAGCTTTCAACTCTTTCTAATCTATACTGTGAAGATCTAGTTTCCTCCACTCTGATCAGTATGATCCACAAAGATAAATTCTTCTCATATTCCTTCAATTCTTCTAACCAAAACTTTGCTCCATCACAATTGTATCTGTGAAGTTCTGGCAGACACTAGTAGCTGTTGCTCCACTGCTTCATAAATTCCTAAGACTATGCTCATGTCGAGCATGAGTTTTCCAGCAACTAGACTCTCTAAGGAACACACAATTGGATATTTCTATTCCTCTATCTCACTGTAATCCTTACTGCAGAGGACTAATCACAACCGTAAAACACATTCCATTTACAATAATAATAATAATGATAAATTCTTTAAGCACCAAACACGGCGCATAAGGCAGAAACCAGTGCTCTCCAGGTTGTTCGTTGTGACGCCACTCCTCTTAGCTCTTGCACGTTATTTAGGCCCAACGTTCTTCCTTCTCTTATTATTGTTCTTCTGAGTGTTTCTTTTGGTCTTCCTTTTTTCCTCTTACCCTCAGGAACCCAAGTGAGCGCCTGTAGTGGTATTGTTGTTTTGCATTCGTAGGACATGACCGATATATGACCATCGTCTTTTCCTTATATATAGTCGGAGACATATTTCTGCCTAGAGTCTTCTCTTATTTGTCGATTAGTCTTGAATTCTTTCCAACTGATGTTCATGAGTTTTCTAAGACATTTGTTCTCGAATGTATTCAGCTTGTTCTCCAATGATTTTGTTATTTTCCAACTCTCACAGCCGTATGTTAACACTGAGATAACATTTGAATTAAACAGACGAAGCTTGGTATGTATATTCAATGATCGTAATTTCCAAATGTTAGATAATCTATTGAAGGCGCTAGCTGCCAAAGCAATTCTAGTATGGATTTCTCTTGTTGTGTCACCATCCTGAGTCATTTTACTGCCTAAATAATTGAAACTTTCAACTTTCTGTAGTTTTTCCCCGTTCAAGATGATATCAAAGGTCTCGTTAGAAAAGTTCATAGCTTTAGTTTTAGAGGCATTTATTTGGAGACCTATTTTAACCGAGAGATGACAAATTATTTATTGCTTCTTGGGATTGTCTTGGTGTTGAACTTAAGAATGCTACATCATCTGCGAAATCCAGGTCCCCCAGGAATTTTCCATTTGTCCATTTTATACCTAATTGTTCATTGTGGGTATAGTTTCTCATAACCCAATCAATAGCTATTCCAAAAAGTAGTGGTGACATAATACAGCCTTGTTTCACCCCTGTTTCTACTGTAAACCATTCTGTATTCCCTTTATTTATTCTAACACAACATCTTGCATTGTCATATAGCGCTTTGATTATATTCACATATTTTGTTGGAAAACCATAGATTGTAAGTATCTTCCACAATGATGGGCGGTGTAGACTATCAAAGGCTTTTTGAAAATCGACGAAGGTGATAATAAGTGGCGATTTACAATAACTGCAATATAAATTGCTATCATCAAGGGCCTTTGTTTTTACAAGGATCATGCATCATGCCATGACTTCATAAATATTTATATCTCCAACTAATGAGGCAGTTTCTCATTCACATACCTAAAGATGCCCAAGACTTAATCATAACAATGTGAAATGTATGAAGTCAATTCATATAAAATGCATCTGTACCATGATAAGATTCCATAAACCAAAACTTTACATTCAATGCAATATAACCTAACCAAACACCTAAGAACATCAGCAACAAAATAATGCGCTCCAGCACCTGGTATTATGTAACAATTATAATAGCATGAGATCACTTTTTAAAACAGAGACTGCAGACCATCTCAGCAACCTGATGACCGATGACCATGTCAAGACACTCTCAGTGATGGCATAAAGTGCTTCAAGTAGTAGCAATCCCAAGGTTACCTACACTACTGGGTACCTAAATTCTGGAAATAAAATAATTATCCAGATTAGGAAAGCATATTTGGCAATTTCCCAAAATGCATTATTTCCTTTCATGCCACATTATACTCCACTGTCCATACCACTCAAACATTCTCTTCCGTGGTAAACATACATAAATGATGGACAGGGACATGATCTGAGAGATAAATCTAACATATTGTGTCTTTACACAGGGTCATAAATTTCCACTTCCCATCAGCTCTCAACTATCTTACAACATAAAATGTGTCACACCATCTAACACATCTCTTGCCAGCACTCAAGCAATTTCATCAACTATGACCTCAAAGATCACAAAAGTATCTCCAGATAACACAAGATCTTCAATAATGCGAAGAGATCGTCTATGTTCCACTTATCTGGTGGTAACGTTTTGATGGCATTAAACATCAACAACTTCAGTGGCTCTTTACTTTTTGCTGCACTTTTGCCTTTGAAGTTGTAAGCCAGTAATAATTCTAATTGGGCTGTAATTCCAGCACCTTCTCCGTTGAGACCATCTATTACTGCCTTCCACACCTCTTTCTTAGCAGATTCAGTAGCTTCCGTTACTGCTACTTTGGCTACAGATGCAGTATGCTCCATCTTATCCTTTTTGCATTGAATTTCTGCATCTTTTGGTACCTTCTCCAAATCGGACAGATCTTTATCAGATGTAGTCTCATGTTGCTTCTCCAAAGATTTAACTTGATCCTTCAAAGCTTCGGCTTGCTGCTCTAATCTTTGTTTACCAGCCTTCAATTTCTCTTCTATTGCTTTGTCTAGCTCCTCCATTGCTTTATCTAGTTCATCCCGAATTTTCTTTGTCGCCTCATGTTTCTCATTCATTGTTTGGATTCGAGCCCTGTATTTCTCCTCTATTGCTTCGATGTTCTCCACTTTTAATTTGGCTAATCCCTCTTTGCTTCTCCCTGCCGTCACATATTCCTCTTTTCTTCTTTGCATTTCAGCTTTGTGTTTATCCTCTATTTCTTCCTCTGTCTCTTCTATTTTGTTTTCTAGTCTTTGCTGTTTAGCTCTGTAAAACTCTATTATCCTTTGCTTTTTACCCTCATAGGTTTCTTCCTCTAGAATCACTTTGTCTATATCTAATTGGTCTGTATCAGACGATAAAGCACTCTTTTGAGTAGCGCCTTCTTGGGATGTGTAACATATCTCTGCATGTATAGACACTGGAACACAATCTGGTTCCTCAGATGCTTTTATGGTTAGCTCTGTAGTCTTTGTACCACTCCTTTGGTTTTCTACCTGTGGTCTTACCATTTCCTTACTGTTGACTGAATCATTATCTATTGTACCCTTATCCAGTATCTTGACTTCAGTCACTGTCGATGACATCTCATTTGGAAATGAAGTGCTCTCCCAAGTGTCATCAGTCTGGACAGCAACATCATGCATCTCGGTTTGTACTGACACACTCCTTGTTTCAGTTTTAACCTTAATCACCGCTGAATCAGATTTCTTCTTCACATCCAAATTAGGTCTCTCCTTATATTGACTGCATTTTGGTTGTACCTTAGTCTCAAAAGTACTCTTCATTTTTCAACTGATAAACTTTCACACTATCTCTCTTTCTTACGAGAGTTATACACTTCATATGCATCACCATTCCTAATTGCTAATGCCAGCTCTCTCAGAGCTATCCTTCTTCTTCTGTTCTCACATGTTCTACTGCATTCTTGCATCGGATCATCCCATGATGAAAATGAATCATCCATGGATCCTGCAGAATTGCCCATGTCTAAATTTATTTGAGCAATAACTATAGTCAATGAAATTGAAAGTGGGTAAGACTATTTAATGAAACTAGTCCCACTCAAGAATCTTGCTGCAACAGCAAAGCAAGAAATCCTAATGAAATAATGAATCCTTAAATAATTAATAATGCTTACCTATATCACTCACTCTCAATACTCCCAAATATCAAGTCATGCATAAAATATATAAACGATTTCCAAGAGGACAAATGGATCTGGTGATGATGAAATACACTACAAGTACAAGAAAGACAAACAATAACCAACAGGCGGGGAGAATAACAGATGAAAGTAAAAGGAAAATAGGTATAGGTGTATAATACCACGCCTGCAAACACAACCAATAACACTGGAACTGTGAAATAAACTTATTTACAGTGATAGTAAGAACATACGCAAGAAAACAATATGTAAACACCACATGAGAAATACTATTATTTACAGGACAATAGATATACAAACAAGACTTAAACAGCTAACGCAAATAAATGTTCAATGAATTCCACGGGGCACTAGCCACAGAGTCTCTCCAAGACTGGGCCTCCCATACACTGGAATTAATTTCACAAAACCTATAGATAGATCAATACAAATTCCTTCCGGAAAAGAAAGATGTATTAATCTCACACAAAAATATAGCCAGGAATAAACACAACGAATACAAACACTGCACAATGGATGACCACCAGAAAAAGCTTAAGTGGTATGTTAAACAGAGAAGAGTATATGCTGCATGAAATATATCGACTTATCTCTAAAGTAGTGTCTTGAATGGCTGGTCCAATCAAGGCTGAAATTTTGCAGTAACGGTATGAGAAGTAGGCTACTGGGCGATAGCACTCCAGTTCAATAACAAATTCTGAATAGAAGAAACAGAAAACTATTACCATCTAATCAGAACTATAATATAAACACTAATGTATGCACTTCAGAAATACTAATACTACACATTACACAGAAGTAAATATAAGCTAATGCTTATAATCTAGGTCTAACCTCGTTAAACGAAGACAAGTAGGCTAACTATATTACAACAAACAACAAAATATATAACTATCCTACTGTACTACAAATTAATTACATAAACCTGAAAAAGAAAAGACAAGTATTATGATGTACAACAAACAACACTTCCAAACCTATAAATAACACAGCAAAGAATGCAAAAACTCACGATAACAACAGATTTACAAAAGGTAAACAAGCCTACACAAACAGTGCAAATCAAATGAACACACACCACACGAACACAAAAAGTAAACAAGCCTAACCAAACTGTGCAAATCAAACGAACAAACACCGCACGAAACAACTTTCACACCCGATAACGAAAGAAATGATTACACAAACAATCAAAACTAATTTATAAACATAATACATATCTTAAGTATAGGTAACTTGACAATCCACTAGGCTGAAGAATGTTCGTAGTAGTTGTATTCACTCGTCTTCCCTGGTGACTTCATGAAAGAATGTGGACAGCACACACAGGACATCACGTGACGTAGAAACTCGGACTCAAAATGACACACTTGAAGCCAGCACTTGAACAATTCACAGTCTGTGATGTTAAGCTCTAGGACTTGTTGTAGGCTGAATAGACCGCAGCAACTGAATATAGTGACCAGTAGTAGCACACACCTGACCCACTTGCAGGACAAAAGGTCAGCATACACGATCACACATGATGCTACTTCTGCTTGGTTCAATGTACAGAAGATTCAAAGTTGAACTGTGACTGTTTTCCGACAATACATGAACTTCATCGTTGAAAAGAACAGTTACTTTGCAATACGTCAGAATATCTGTTTATATGATGATTCCCAGATGTCAGAATACTGTATGACAGATGATGATGGGGGTGTGGCGTGGGTGTAGATGACAATCAACAATGGCTCGTACGAACTAACCCAACACCACTGGTACAGTTCCAGACATTTATTAGACTGATATATACATCATGGAAATCAAGTACATGTAGCAAGCATTCTGACTCACCTCCAGGCTGACATTGCCTGTAGGAAACAACTCTGACTCTCGTGTTCATGGACTGACTCTGCACGAACACACACTAACAGTTACATATACAGTCCTCGGTGCGGCATACCTTCCTCGCACAATCATAACACCATCCAGGTGTGATCCACTTATTATTAGTGGTTGGCAGCATTAATCATCGCCATCTAGATTCTCTGTGAATCTCATCCAGGCGGGAATTCAACAACGCCTGTATTATTCTAATAACGCTACGAAGGCGGGAAACGCGTCGCCTTTCTTCCAGTAGCTCCAGGGGCGGACACTGCAACACCCTATACTGTTCTCCACGAACAGATATAACAATATGGTTCTAACAGGAACACTTCTAGGTGGTATAATAATCTTCGCCTAAACACTATGTAGGACCTACACAATATATATAATAAATAACTCCTCACATATTCGAATAATCACATATGTGGTTCTCCACAGTCACACAATACGAGCTTCCAGCTCGGCTTCCAAATCACAGACTAACTCAGTCACACTAGACTTGTATTCACTCCATGCTTTCTACCACACATGTACAAGTCCCCCCCTGTTGACATAAAGTCAGACATGAACTCACTACTTGAGTTACACTTAACCAAGTGTTAACAACAGTTCAGTGACCCTTAACGCCAAACACTATCATCATTCATACTCATGAAAATGTTCTGTGACAATGTGACTTTCATTTGTTCGGACCCTTAAAAAAATCTCTAAAGGGACAACGATTCGACTCCGATGCACACTCAGGGCCTCGGTGACCAAATGGTTCAATAAGCAACCAAAGTCATTTTTCTTGGACGGCATCCGCTTTCTACCCAAGCAGTGGAATGCGTGTCTGAATGCCTATGGTGACTATTTCTAAAGAATCCCAGTGAGTACTTGCTTCATAACAATTGCTGTATTTAATTCTACTACTCCTGCTGATGTACCTTACATATATTTGTTATAAAGCCACTGGGACAGGTTTCATTTGAACACACCTCGTATATGGACTGTTTGTTCACCTTTTTATTACATTGTTTTTTAATCCCGTGGTTGACCCCTTTATTTCTGGTTATAATCTATAAATTTTGAATAACAGCAACTATATTAATTTCAAATATTTTGCTAATATTAGGGGTACAATTTATAGAAATGGGCTGCCAAGGGGTACGCAAGTGAAAAAAGGTTGGGAACAGCTGTACTAGTAGATCACACAGGATAACTCCACCTCGGCCGGTCCCAAGCCCGGCTGAAAAAGGAGGAGGGCAGCCTGCATGTAGGCCATAAGGAGGCAGCCCCTCCATCATGCAAAAGCACAACAGGCCAATCACCTGTTTGTCTTAAAAACCAGATTACCCGAAATATAAGAGAGAAAATTGGACTGATTTTAAAGGCGACGAACTGGAACGGACTACGGACTACAACTTACAGAACATGGAACACAAGAGGTATGAATGGGAAGGAAGATGAGCTGGTGGAAGAGATGATGAAAGCCAAATTAGAAATCCTGGCTTAAGCAGAAACAAAAAAAAAAGGACAAGGAGTTATGGATCTCAATGGCGACATGCTGCTCTGCAGTGATGTCCCCACATCTGAAAGAGCTAAAGGGGGCGTGGGTTGTATTGTGGCCAAAAACCAAAAGGGATTGTATCAAGGGATGGAACTTTGTCTTGGAACGCATTATAGTCAACCTTGTCATTGTGTATGGGCCAAATGAAGATGAGCGAGCAGAGGTCAAGGAGGAATTCTATGAGCTGCTTCAAAGGACAGTGGACGACTGCCTAGATGAAATTATCATGCTCGGAGATTTCAATGGAAATGACCATGCTAGATGGGGTGGAGTTATCAGAAGATATGGAGAAGATACGGAGAAGATACTCTTAATGACAATGGAAAGCGACTTATTAGATTCTGCACTGAGCAGAATCTGATCATTACAAACACAAAGTTCCCCCATAAGCACATACATGCATACACTAGGTGTGAACCAATAAAGAATGAGAAGTCAGTGATCGACTATGCCATAGTTAGGAAGAGCTCATTCAAGTATGTCCGGGATGCTACAGTGTGGAGAGTGCCAGAGATTGGAAGTGACCACTACTTGTTATCAATAAAAAGAACAACTGAAAGAAACTTGGCCTAGGAACTGCGTAATATCACGCAAGAAGCTAAGTAAACGAACAGGGGAAACGAGCATTAAGATCTACAAGCTGAGAGAGCCAAAAGTGAAGACCAGATATCAGGGGCTTATTGCTACAGCAGTGAGAAACGCAGAACAACAACCTGATGACCTGGAAACACTCTGGCTGAAATTCAAGGACATCGTAAAGACAGCTGCAGCAGAAGCATGTGGTGAAGTTCGACTTGGGAACAAGAGAAAGAGGTCACCTTGGTGGACAGAGGAAGTCAAAGAGAAAATAAGAGAGAAGAAAATGGCATGGAAACAATACGTAGGAGCTAAAAACACAGCAGGAAAAACAAAGAAATATAGAGAATATATGATAGAACAGAAGCAAAGAACAAGGTGCTAGCAGCAAAACCGAAGTCCTGGGAAGAATTTGGAGAAAAGCTAGAAAAAGATGCGCAAGAAAACCATAAATTGTTCTATAAGACCCTAAAGAACATGAGGAAGGAAAAACCGTGCCCTCTTAAATTTATAAAGGACAAGCAAGCCAAATTGCTTACTGCCCCAAAAGAAGTAATGGAAAGATGGAAAGAATATTTTTCAGAACTCCTGGATGGTGAGCAAGGTCTAGCATCAGAAATGATAACCACTGGCACAGAAGAGGAAAGCAATGGTGATGAAGATGACATAAAGATGAAAGAACTGATGGCAGCACTGGAAAAATCAAGATGTGCAAAGCAGCAGGACATGATGGCATAACACCAGAAATGGTTCAGTACATGAGAGCAGCAGGCGACCTATTACTCCTAAGGGTCCTACAGGCAGCTTGGTGCAACAAGACCATACCAAAGGATTGGGACATTGCCATAATAACACCGATTTTCAAGAAGGGTGACAACCGACAATATGGAATCCATAGAGGCATATCCCTTCTCAGTGTCCCTGGTAAAATGTACTCTAGAATCCTGGAGCGGAGACTCAGACGCCTAGCTGAGCCACAAATGAATGAGGTCCAGTATGGCTTCCGAGCAGATCAAAGTACTCAAGACCTAATCTTCACACTCAGACAGTTGAGTAAAAAGGCTCTTGAGTATAACAGTGAGATCCATCTTTGCTTCTTAGATCTGGAAAAGGCCCCCTGGAACAAACTCTGGGACTCTGGCAAGGAAGAACATCCCATCACCTCTGATTCATGCTATACAGAGCTTCTACAAGTCTTGCAGAAATTATGTAAGGATGGCAAACCATAAGTCAGAAGAATTCAGAACCACCACTGGTGTAGGACAAGGTGATACCCTGTCACTTTATCTTTTCATACTGCTCATGGACAATGTCATCAAGGCATGTAAGGAGAGGAAGAAAAGTATTCACTGGGGTACTGGAAGATGAGACAGGTCTGTATTTCAGAGCTGGCATTTGCTGATGATGTTGCCCTGATTGCTAAATCAGTGGCACATCTTCAATCCAACCTTCAAGTCTGGAAGGAAGAGCTGGAGAAGAGAGGGGTGATCATAAGCAGCTCGAAAACAAAAACCATGGTGATATCACGAGAAGAAAGAAAACACCAGATTAAGCTGGGAGAACAGGTCCTGGAGCAGGTCGACCACTTTAAATACCTTGGAGCTGTCATAGACTGGAAGGGAGGCATCAAAGAAGAGTTGGCTACCCAAAGAGCAGCAGCTGGGAGACTTTTTCAAGCCATAAATCGAGGATTCCTCAGCAAAAGAGAAGTTGGTAAGAAGACGAAGATGGCTGTATACCGCTCCACCTATGTCCCAGTCCTGACGTATGGATGCGAGTCATGGGCAATGACTACAACCCACAAAAGCCAGATCCAAACCTCAAAAATGAGGTATCTGAGGAAGGTGGTTAAAGTAACAAGAAGACAAGACGATATGTCAAGGCCTAAAAACCCAACCCCTGCAGACCCAAGTAGAACAGTTCCAACTGAGATGGTTTGGCCACGTCTGCAGAATGGGAGAAGATCAGCTACTACGGCAAGCATGGGAAACTAAGAGCCAGGGATCCAGACATCCAGGATGACCCAAAGTCTGCTGGGAGGACAACATTAGACAATCTTTGAAGGACCGGGGACTAGAATGGAACCAAGCCAGGAGGAAGACAGCTGATAGAATAGTATGGCTCTCTCTCTTACAAATCTCTACCCCTCATGGTAGAAGAGGAACGACTAAGTAAGTAAGTAAGATCACACAGGATGATTTGGTAGATCTTTAGGTGGGGGAAAGGGGGGGAGAAACTAGGACAATTTGGACCAACCCTCCGGACTCTTTTAATCTCTAAAGGATGATCCTGTTTAATATTTTCTATGGCAATGGTAGTTACACTGATCCTCTGAGAGTTGTGCATTCTTGTAAATCTTCTTGGGCAACATGACCTGATATCCTTCATTCTATTTTACAGCTTGATAGCTTTCTTTATTTCTTCCTTATTTGGTGCAGAAGCTTGATGATGGTCAGGTATGACCTGTAGCACATGATGCTCCTTAAAAGACAAGGCGGTTCCACTTTAACATTGTTCTCAACTATAGAAGCTATTCCAGTTATAACTGTATTTTTTAAAATAACAAGACTGGTTTTCTGCCGTCATTCACTGATTTGTGTGTGGTAAGATTCTCCATAAACCTTCACGCATATCTACGGCTTGCAGCTTATCTTAATTTCCGCTCACAACATTGCTTGTGGCTCAAATATTACAAAGCAAGCATAAACCGCTCACAATAAGTTAACATACTGATTAGGCTCCCACTAGCGCACAAGAACATTCATATATGCAAACACCCTCAAAATACTCTCTGACAGGTACTTAAAAGCAAGGTGTCCACAAGTTTATTCGTTTACTAAAATTAACTTTACTCGTGAACTCTGTAAGAGAAAAAGCAATCTTTTTTTTTTTAAGAGAAGTTAATTTAATAACAATATTTTGCTTTAATTTTCCAGGGCTCTGACGATAGGATTGCAGGAAGAAGACTGTGCGGCAGAGATAAAAATCACAAAAATGCTAGATTTATTTCTAATTCAAGATAATCTGAAACCTGAACAAGGTGGTCTACTGTATATAGCCCATTCAGTCATATGTGAAAATGGGAATGCACCACTGAGGTGATATCACTCATTTGCTTTTTTTGTCTAGTGCTCCTTTGAGTGTGTTCTTTTTTCTTGTGCTTGTAGTGAGAGCTTCTTTTAGCCCAATCTGAGGGTGCTGCCATAGGAAGCATTGCTACTTGGTGCAATAGGCAACTTCATCCTGCCAACTGGGCAAGATGCTTATAACCCATAGCTGCTACTTTGCGTGTTGTGCTGACACCGTAGGTTCAAGCTGGAGTGTCCTCTCTGTGGCGCGAGCTTGGGCAGTTATATGGAGATCAAGCTGATGCCCATGCAGCATGTTCCCCTCTCCATGTAGCCAGTAGGTCCAAAGGAACAGCTGTAGCTGATACAATGTAGTAACAGACACATTGCAGTAGTTGCCAGAATAATGTTGAATCACCATCTTAGGGACTGCCTTAGGGACTTAAACTTCAGAATTTTTTCCCAGGGTTTACTCTCAAAACCTTTCCTGTAAACAGAACTCCCACAAGGCAGCAGAGGTTTGAAATCAGAGTTTTACTTTCTCCTAGATAGGATACCAAGGATCGTGAGCCATATATGCCTAAAGCTACTGGTTTTAAGGCACCATTAGCTTGCCTTTGCTACTTCTCATGTCAGTGGAAACAGTTCCAGTGGGCTCAAATTGAGCGACATGTAAAGGTAGATAGCTGGGCTTGGTTGTCAGAGGTTATTTGAGGTGTGCACCATAGAAGCATTTATCTATTATTTTCACCCCAATTTTCAGCTGTGACAACCTTTAGAAACTTATCAAGGTAGACATTTAGATAGCTAAGTGTTTTTAAAGTAATCTCTACAGCTCCTTGGTTGCCTACCCTTGCTTTAAAGCTTCAAAATAATGATATAAATATTTTACATACCTCACAATCTGTTTCCTGCTTTATTTTTGCAGTCACACTTGTGATATTAGCTTCCATATTTCATCCAGCCTGAAAGCAATAAATTGTAGCCAATGATAGGTATCATTTTAAGAAGCAGCAACAACCCCCAGCAATTGTCATTATCAAATTTCTGCCCTAATGTAGCTGCACTCATTCATCACCCCTCAGTTTCCCCAAGGAGCATTGACCTTCAACAAGCTTATGCCAAGATGTCAGCTCTAGGTCTTTCAATGTCTTCTTCAAACCGTTCATATATGTCTCCAGTTCTCTTCTCCATGTGTCTCTTGGTCTACCTCTACCTCTTTCAGCAGAGATTAATGCAGCTGCATTTGCCATAAATGATTAATAATTTCCGTCTTCTCATTTCTTTCACGCAATTTCCTTTTTAATTTTCAATATTTCTGTCACCTACAGTTCCCTGCTCCCAGATCTGTGTTATGCCTTTCACACCAACAGTGAACATACCCCCATCTAAATATTACCTTCCAAATTAAAAAATAATCATAATGAAAATGACAACTCTTGCTTGACTCAGAGCAATGCTCAAAGTGTTGGACTGTTTAGGCACCTGTGCTGACAGCTTTTTATGAACAATAAACCCAGACATTTCAATGTTTAACCCATGAGTTGCCAACCAATTGATTTCAATTACCATGAAATCACAGGGGATGATTTAGTAGATCTTTAGATGATGAAGAAAAGAAAAACAAAAAGAAAGCTAAGAAAATGTCGGACTAGCCATTTTCAGGTGGCATTTCTTCTTCTTTCTTTGATCCTGTCAAAGCAGTCAGTGGCCATCACGCCTGGTAGTGTCTTGTAGGGCAGCAACAAATTGCTTCCACTTTATTTGGTTGGCGGCCATCCTTCGTACAGTGCCCCAGTTCTGGTTCGTTCTTTGCATCTCTGCCTCCACAGTTCACCAAGTTGTTTTTGGCCGGCCTCTCTTTTGCTTTCCTTTTGAAGGTCCATTGCATAGCTGTTCTTGCGATGGCATCGGGGTCTCTTCTGAGGATGTGGCCAACCCAACTCCAACGTCTGCCAGCTATGATGGTGTGCATGTCCTCTTGGTTATTCTGAGTAAGTAGTCCTTGATTAGTGATTGTATTCTGCCAAAGGATTCGAAGAATTTTCCTTAGGCAGATTGTGTGGAAGGTCAGTTTCGACATTTCCTTCTTTGTTACTCTCCAGCATTCCACACCATAGAGAAGCACAAAAAGTACACAGCTCTCATTTAATCTTAATTTGGTGTTTGTGACTGGGAAGACTTCCAGATGTTGTTAAGACTAGCAAATGTTCTTGATTTATTCCTTCTGTCCTTAACCCTCCGGCAAGCGCATTTCTTTTCTTCGCAAGAGCAGGCGCGTGGCTGACAGAGTGCGCCGCTTAAAACAAACGTATTTACATTGATTTGAGTATTTCAATCTTAAATTTAGCTTCATAAATGGAAAAGGAAACATAGCTTTGGAGGTTACATGTATTTTTATTGTTATACGTTTAAAAAAACTATATAAAACATCATAATCATTACTTTAATCATTAATAGAGTAAAATGAACTACTCATATTTTTAATGTCATAAACATTATCACCATGCATTACATTAATAAAATATAGGCTACTGTAATATTAGAACTCTACTTTATCCAATCTCTTACTCTGTCAGTGAAAGAAATAGATGATCATTTATAATTTTCGTCACTCATAATGGAAGTGCCGATTTATTTGAGGAACGTACTAGATAGCCTCTGACCCTGAGACACTTGACTAAGCGGATAGATAAATCATGAACAAATCACTTTAGTTATCCTCAACATCCGTTACTGCAATTTGACACTTCTCACATGTATTAGGCTTTTAGTGGCCTGTTGCGGTCTCAAATTTAATTTAAAAACAGAAAATTGAAATGAAAAATATACTTAGGCCTACATCACTGAGCGCGTGGCACACTTTATAAACCACTAATGACACTCCTCGAGTTGCGGGACCCTAAATATCTCGTTGCACAACGTATAACAACACAACTGTTCAGAATTAAAGCTAAGACATGAATAAAGGAATAGCTAAGAGTTCAATGCAACCAACCGCAAAAAAAAAACGTGAAATTTGAATTTAATTTAATGTGGCGCACTTACGCCCGCCGGAGGGTTAATGTTTTTGCTTGTAAATTTGTTGTCTGCAAATAATCTAATATTGGGATCCTCATTTGTTAATACCTCTTACATTTTAACAATAAATGTTCTTTATTATTTTCTTGAAGACATCCTGCACAGTAGGCTAAGGTTCTTCTATTCTAGTTTTAAAAGCCTATTTGTTTGGTTTTTATTTTTAAAACAGTCTCTTTCTTTGTCGACCGCTATTAATTTTGATAAAGATAGGAACAGGATTGGAATTAGGCTACGGCTACCTGCACGAACAGGGTTGGGGTCAGTTAAGGCTAACTGTACGGTAAATATAGAGAGCAAGTCTGACATGGAGCAACATGTCGGACCCTGTCTACTGTCGTTGCCCTTTACTAATTTTCTTGGAATGTAGCGTAAAAAAGTGCCGCGTCAGTACAACTAAATCGCACTGCTAAGAGTGTAGGCTACTCGTCGTTAAATGTAATTGGTACCACAAAAATCCTCCATAACATACTCGAGTGGTATTGGCAATTACCTCTGTCGTCTACTGCACGTTGGTCAACAACACTACAGTCAGGTATGATCAAAAGTTGGAAGACTCTTCACTTTATGAAACTCACATTGTACATCTCCATGTATCGATGTGAAATAGCGTTGCCACTCCCATATTTTCTACTTAAATATATGTTTTCTTGCTATTGTTTATGTTTATTCTCTGGCTCCGCAAATGTCATCGCTGACTCCCTGTCTAGACTTTTGCCGCATCCATACTGCCATGTACATACGTTTATTATATTGCTAGTGTGATACAGTCTTTATGTCCTGCATTTATCAAAGGACAGCATTGCTGTACACACAGATGAACAATATCTAAGATGGCGGTTACATTGTTGTTCTGATTGTGATTCTATTTCTATCGTGCATTAGCTTACTTCAGGGAAGTAAATTTGTTTGTTTAAATTCTTTAAGAATTATTATTATTTTTGTCTTTCATAAGAATTTTGAATAATTAAGATGGGTTAATACTTAGTTTTAATTTTATAATTACTTTTGCATCCGCGACTTTCCATGTTTTGAAAGTCACAGGCGCCATTTTTGAATTTGAAATTTTCGTTACTTGCAAAACAACTAAATATTATACTTTATATTTAAAGTTAAATAAGGAAAATTATTCTAAACGACATGCCGGCTCTTACAAGATTGAAAACAGGTAGTATCTCCAGAAAATAATGGGCTGCAATAGTACAAGCTGACTCACAAAATGATGATCAAGGGGAAATCAGGAATACAAATAGAGAAAAGGAAGGACACAAGATACAAGCTTCAAATGAAACAATTAAGAAAAAAGGAAGATGTCAGAGTAAAATGATAGAGAAAACCAATAATCTGAACATTGATTCAAAGAATAAGGGTGTTGAGAACCATATGAAAGACCAACAAATCAAAAGGCCTATCATAAAGTTGAACAAAACATCCCAAGGTTATGGATTTTTCAGATCAGTGGCAAAGTGGTAAGTATAAGAGCATTACCAGACAGTAAGATCATCAATGTACTAGAAACAGTTACATCAAAGGGTCAATAACACACATAAAAAGAACAAATTATGGCATAATACTCACAATGAACATGACTGAAAAGTCAAAAGCTTTAATAAAACAAATTGAAGTAAGTCCTGTTCAAGTAGACTTGGCACACAGCATTAAAGCTAGGCTAGAATTAGTCAAAGAAACCAGGAAATGTGTAATTAAAGGAATACCTGTAACAGTTCCAGAGGAAGAAATAAGAACTAGACTACAAACAGAAAATCCAAAATATAGGATTCTTAAACTGGAAAGGATATCACAGAAATTACGAACTTCAACTGTAATAATAGTTACATTAGAAGGACGAGAAATCCCAACATATTTCTTCAGTGGCAGTACTAAAATCAAAACAGAAGCTTACATACCACCAGTCAGTCAATGCTCAAACTGCCAGAAATTTGGCCATACCAAAAGAACATGTAGAAGTAAGCCTAAATGTCGATTTTGTGCAGGGGACCACACCTATGATCACTGCAAATTAGCAGACGATGATAAAGATTACAGAACAGGAAATATAAACAGAAAATGTGCAAATTGTCTAGGAAACCACAGTGCACGTTTCCTAGGATGTCCACACTACCAACAAACATTTATAATAAACTTAACAATTAAATAATGGATGTACAGAACATTAGAATAATACAGTGGAATTGCAGAAGTGCCAAAAAAAATGTACCAGCATTAATAGGCATGTTTAAACAATCTAAAGTAGTATTTGCCATTCAAGAGACTAATCTTAATCCGAGTCAACGTTTTACCATCCCTGAATATAAAGTCTTTCGAAATGATAGGACAGAAACTCAAAAAGGAGGAGGTGTGGCATTTCTAGTTAATAAAACATATATAATAACTGACTGGGAATCATTTAGAACAGAAAATTTTGAAGGAATAACTATAACAGGGTCTACTGAGTTAGAAGAAATAAAAATAGTTAACCTTTACTGTTCAAGTGGAAACATAAACGAAAGAGATATCTCAGACGTGAATAAAATAATAAACAACAGAACTATCATAGACGGAGACTTCAATGCTCATCATGCAGCTTGGGGAGGCAATGTAATAGACAAATCAGGAAAACTACTGTTGGACTTCATTGAAAACAATGAACTAATAATACTGAATGATGGATCAGTAACAAGAATTAACCCTTGTGCAAATCAGCATGACACAACTATTGATATAAGGATTGTAACACCAAATCTTGCTAATGCAAAATGGGAAGTTATTGGGGATAGAAATTCAGATCATTTACCATTGAAATAACACTAAAAGATAATTACAAACCTAACAAACTGGTAGAAAAACCGAAATTTTACTATAATAAAGCTAATTGGGTAGCTTTTTAGGTAGAAATGGAAGAGATAAAAATGAATAATATAGAAAATGAAAATATAGATATATTTGCAGATAATCTCACAAAAGAAATATTACTAATAGCTGTTAAACATATACCAAATGCATTTATGCCAGAACACATAATTCCACACCGCATTAAGGAAACAAAAAACAATGAACATTGGAACAAAAACCCAGTACCATGGTGGACAGTTAGATGTACAGAAATTCAAAAACAAAGAAAACAAGCTCTACAAGAATATAAAAAGCATAGATCTGAAGATAATTTAAATATTTACAAGTATAAGAACATAAGAAATGAATCAAACAGAATAATACTTAAGGCAAAATAAAATCATTGGAGAAATTTCTGCCAAACACTGAACCCTACAACTAACTCTACAACAGATGTGTGGAATAAGTTAAAAGCCATTAAAGGCAGAACTAAACATATGATAATACCTAATATAAAAAGACCTGAAAGGGCAGAGACTGACTGGCAGAAAGCAGAGGTGCTGGCCAGATACTACCATAAAGTTAGTTCTAAGGTAAATCTAGGACAGGCTGAAGTCAACAGAAGAGCAACACTTCTTAAAAAAAATTCAGTAAAGAAGTACCTTATAATACTGCAAATTTATCATATTTAAATGCAGATATTACAATGGAAGAAGTTGAAAATACAATAAAGGACAAAACAGATACATCAGCAGGGCATGACATCTTGAGCTATGAAATCTTGAAACACATACCAAAAAGTACCATGGAAATTATAACATCCCTTTTTAAATCACATTTGGAATACAGGAAAAATTCCCAAAACATGGAAAACAGCAGTAATTATTCCAATACTAAAACCAGAAAAAGATGCCCATGATGCCAGTTCATACAGACCAATTTTTTTAACTTCCCATTCTAGGTAAAATATTAGAAACCATAGTAAATAAAAGATTAAAGTTTTATTTGGAAAAGAACAATTATTATAATCAAACTCAGTCAGGATTTAGAAAGAACAGATGCACTATGGATCAGATAATTAAATTGGAACATGAAGTAAAAGCAGGATTTCAAAAGAAAGAAAAAACTGTGGTAGTATTTTTAGATATAGCTAGGGCTTATGATGAATGCTGGAGAGAAGGTGCTCTCTTTAAAATGAAGAAGATAGGAGTAGCCGGTAAAATATATAATTATTTAGAGAATTTTCTGCAAGATATATATTTCACTGTTCAGGTAAACAATGATAGATCAGAACTGTATGAACAACAAAATGGAATACCCCAAGGATCAGTAATATCTACTTCAATTTTTACAATAATGGTAAATGATTTAGGTGATGAATTAAATGATATAACACATAAATTGTCACAGTTTGCAGATGATGTTGCTATATGGAGGACTGGGAAACATCTGCCAAAATTGTATAAGGATCTACAAAAGCAAATAAATAAAGTATGTAAATTGTGACATATTATGAAAATAACTTTCATCTATATTTTTCTTTATCTACACTTCTCTTTTACCTAGCTTTCACCTACACCTGTACGTTATCATAAAACCATTCTAACACTCAGAGATCTGTCCCTTTTTCTAATTTAGCACGCATTTTATTGCTGTTCGCTATTTTCCTTTGATGTAGGTTTACCAGCAGACCTATTAGCAAACGTTGAGCTGTAATTAAACGCCAGCGATCGAAAATCGTTGTAATAGATCAGACAGGATCAAGGGGAAATAAATTTTAGTACTAGAGCAGATAATTTTGGAACAAAGGGGCAGACAATTTCGATTACGTTCCCCTGAGCTGTTCGTTTGAAAGTAATTAAACACGGTGAGAATAGCGAGATCAAAGGACACTGCTAGCTAGAATGGCCCATACGAGCAGAGACATGTAAAATTTGCACTGATTAGCAAATTACAATACGAGAGAGCATGAGTTCTGGTTTTCGGCTCTAGCGTGAAGAACGGCTTTGATTTACACATAAGCCGAAATCTGAACGAAGATTTAAACGTAGGTGCTAAATATTGCAGAGAGTCTGGTTTTCGGTGGATAATGTACATTCCCTTTGATTTCAGATATATATATAACCCTAACATTTTAACTCAATTTATCCAGTACCGCCACAGATTCAGAAGACATCTAGCTACGATTCTAGAATCACTTGTATTAAGTAGAGTTCTTAGTTTTCGGTGGAGAAAGTCTCAGTAGTTTGTGTGAAGGTAAATACTATACTAGTAGTTTTGAGTGATTTAAGTGGTAAAATCGTCGATTATATTTCTCTAAGATTTTTGTGCAGAGTGATTTACTAGATAGGTCCGTCAATTATATTTCTCTAGGTTTTACTGTGTTACAGTGGCTAGCAGAACAGATAAATATTTTTAGCTAATCTCGTGCAGCTATAATATAAATTTTATTAACTGCTAGTAACCAATCAGAATATTTTAACCAACTAAGTAAATGCACTGATTCATCATGAGTAGTGACGAAATATGTATTTATTTCTAATTCACGATGATTGATTTTTTTAAATGACTAGAATTTATTTTACGGAAGTTTTAAACGATAAGACAAGCTCTAAGCTTGTAGATATAATTTAAATTAAATAACCGAAGTGGATTAATATCTTCTATGTTATGCGGGGTAAAGATAGGATTATGTATACTATATTATGTTAAGTATTTGTATCTTTCTCTTTACACAGTATTGGGTCAAACCCTAAACCTTACCAGCGGCTTCCATATGAATCTGAGTATTACCTTACAAAAGAACATTCTGATATAAATATCGGGTTTTCAAGGTGACCTGTCTGGCCTCGTGTTTTACACCCAGAAAGAGACAGAGTACCAACCCAAAGAATATTAAGAATAAATTCTAACTGGACTTATAGAATATCCAGATTTCTTTTCTCAAGTTCATATACATTCAGCGTGTGGTGGCGACATAATTAAACATTGACATTACCTGAATAACAACCACAGTGTTGTGAAGAAGATTTATCCTGAACAGATTTATTTACCTGACACTCGATTTAACGATTGAAGATTCCAAGCTACTGTACACTGTGAACATTAGATCTCTTAATTATTTTACTACCTGGACAAAAATTGAAGTGACAATCAGAATCCTACTAACAGTAGCGAATCAAGCATTTCCCACCATTTGAATTAATTAGTCTTTGGAGAAACTGGGGCTTGATTCACCAATAACCAAACCCTGGATGGGCTGTGTGTACCTTACGATTGTTCCAGATGTTGTGAAAGCACCTATTAGGTAAGAGTGACTGGTTGTGATCACAGGTTTGTCAGAGCGAGAGAAAAGAGGGATGAATAATTCTTTCATTTTATAACCCATGTACTAACTTTGTATTTTTTGTGCAAGTTTTGCTAATGCTGTCCCTTTCGGAATAGATTAACGTATAAACTCTGTTCTTTACTGTAGAGGGAAATTTTAGACTATAGCATATAAACTTTTGACTCTTTGGGGGTTAATAACTTTCTTCTAACGTGATCTTGTCTCAACAGAGGGAGGGAGGATTACACCTATGAGTCTAACTCTTTAATTAATGCATTGACCTATGTTTATTTGTATTTTGAATTGATATTCAAAATTATTTCTGTTGTGAAGTTTTCTAATGATAAATAAAATTTACATAAACTTTATTTACATGTGTTGGTCAGCTTGTCCCAAAAGATCCCTATTCCATAGATATAGTTTTCACGTCTGTGCGTCAAATTGTCGTCACTTATCTGTGTGTGTGTAGATGTGAGTTGTTGAATATATATATATATATATATATATATATATATATATATATATATATATATATATATATATATATATATATATATATATATATATATACAAGAGATAAGGAGAACTCACCAGGGACCCAAGAAATAGTTCTTCTTATCAGAAATTCCTCTTATCCAGATAAGAGTTCAAGCGTATATGGTAATGCATTTACAACGTACAATACAATAATGAATTAGCGTTGAATATGACAGATGTATGACACAGAAAATATGTAAATCACCAAAAGTGTTAATGTACAAAGTTGGCACAAATATCTAGAGAATAACAGCACTTTTTACACTTTGAAATGAAAAAGCTGCAATTTTCCTCTGTATCTTACTTAGTACCTGTACTTGAGTTAATAAAAATGTCTTTCCATGACATCCTTAAATTCAAAGAAATGATAAATTAAATCATCTTGGCATCCAGCCTGCATTATATACATGTTAGTTTTATCCATGCAATTTGAAACTTCCAACTGTGAAATACTTTGTACCGTTAACCCACAGTCATCATTATCTCTAGAATTTGCACACTCTTAAACGATAAAGCACTCTTAAATGAAAAAGTCTGTAATTTTCCTCTGTACTGCATCAATGTGGCCTACAAGTTTGGACAACATTGCTGACCTATAATGAACCTTCAGATTTTGAATAATACCTTGGTCACAAGGCTGAAGTTTGGATGTCGCATTTGGTGGTAAAAATAAAAGTTCTGTTGCTTTTAGATTTTGAACATTTATGTGGGCTGAACAGTTGTAAAGCACCAAAAGAACTTTGTGATGTTGACGTTCCATAGAATGATCAAATGCATATAGCCACGTGGTGAAAATGCATGATGTCATCTAGGCTATTGACATAGCTGCATAATCAACACACAATTTTTTCAAACCTTTAAAACAGCGTGGATTTTTTAATTTACCGATTTCAAGTAATGGCAATTTATCTGAACCATCCATATTTGTACACACAACAATTGTGATTCTTTCTTTCCATCCCCCTACCCCCCCCCCCGCACTTTTCATTTCTGAAGGAAAAAGTCTTGTCAGGCAGCAATCTCCAAAACAATCCAGTTTCATCAGCATTAAACACATCAACGGAATTATACCTACTCGTGGCTGGTTTTAGCACCTCCTCCGTCCATGACTCGGTAGTCATTTCATTAACAGAATGCCTTTCCCCACACAAAAAAAGGTAAAGGAACCCGTTACACGCCCATTGAGGCATATTGGGAATATGGTGTTAGGCCCATATTTTCTTGACCGTCGGCACACTAGGGGTGATGTGGTTGGCATCACGCCGGCCGCCTTAACCTTCACAGGGTTGCTCTGGTACTCATTTGGGGCTGGGTCGACCCAGGCGCCGTTTGTAACCTAAAAAATTCCCACCTCATCTGGGGATCGAACCATAGACTACTGCGCTAGGAAGCCAGTGCACTAACCACTATGCTACCGCGGCTTTGTAAATAATGTGCCGTTTTTTAAAACAACCCAACCAGCCAGGACTACATTTCCAGCCAGTCCGACCTTCCAGAAGTGCTGACTCTTCTGCCTTTGCAGTTAATATAGGTCCATTTACAGGAACATTTGCTGATCTCGCCATGGTGAACCAATTTAGGAGCGCCGTGTCAACCACATCACACGTCGCTTTCCGGTTCTTCATTCTGTGACAATCAACTTGTCCACCATAAAACATTTTTCTGTACCGATCCTTATTTTTTATGATTCCTGAAAGCGTTGATTTTGGGATGTCGAATTCCTTTGCTATTTCCATTTTCTTTTTGCCACTATTTTCCATTTCTTGTACTAGCTCAATCTTTCTTTTCAAAGAAATGGATTTTAACTTTCCAGCCATTTTTAGAGGGGAAATAACTCAAATTCTAACACTGACGAAGCGCGCAATTTCCGAAAATAGCCGAAAAGTTGTACAAATGTCCAGGTACTGTATTTGGAAAAAAAAGTTCGCCTTAAGCAGATCAAATTATATAGTCGGGACACGTTTAATCGTTCGGCATATCCGAAAATTCGTGATAAACGGATTCCGCTTAACCGGACATTTTTTACAAAGACAAAGAAGAAAAATTGCCGGGGATAAACAAATTGTTCTTCACAACAGAAATTCGCCACATCCGAGATCGCCTTAAGCGGTTTGCACTGTATATATATACTGAAGCACATTAAAAACGCACCACCTGTATAATCCAGGAACAGAGTGTGAAATGTAAATATAAGTGTTTACAAGTTTACATATTTGGAATCTTTATTCATTTTCCTATGAATCCATGCTGGTCATTAATTTTGTACATTTGATTGTTATGAAATTCATTGCATTCTGTGCAGGCAAAGGAGAAAACCAAAAATGCAACCAATAAAAAAATTTATTCACACTATCATCAGTATCTGGTATGTCCACCGTGTGCTTGCAAACAAGCTTGGCAGCGGCTCCGCATGGAACGCACAAGTCTCTGAAAGAAATTCCGGGAAATCAAGTCCCACTCACGTGTAAGAGCAGCTTCGAGCTGTTGCAGATTAGCTGGAGAACCTTGCCTGTAGACTCTGCGTCCAAGCTCGTCCCACAGATGTTCTATAGGGTACATGTCTGGTGATAGGGCAGGCCAATCAATCGTCACAAAGTTCTGCTGCTGTAGATATTGCTGCGTAATGCATGCGGTGTGCGCACGTGCGTTATCCTGCTGGAGAAGCTGCAAGTCTGGATAATTTGTGAACGCAGGAGCAACCAATGCATCCAGAACCTCATCTCGATATGTCACAGCATTAACATTTCCACGGAAGACGTGAAGAGGCAAGCGATGGTGAAGACTGAATCCTCCCCAAATGTGAATACTGCCACCTCCAAATCTGTTGTGCTGACGAACACAGCAATCTGCAAAGCGCTCTCTACACTGTCGCCAAATCCGCATACATCCATCAGCAAAGGATATGTTGAATCTGCTCTCGTCTGTGAATAGGACAGCATTCCACTGCAGTCTAGTCCATCTGACATGTTGCTCTGCCCATTGCAGGCTGCAGACGATGTCTGTGAGTCAAGTTTGGCCCAACATAAGGTCGTCTTGCAGTAAGGCCTGTATCTCTGAGTCGTCGTATGACTGTCATTCGAGAGACTTGCCCACGTCTACCCACTATTGCTCTTGCTGTTTGACTTGCCGGGAGAGAACGATTCCTTAGATGACTCAGCACAATATGACGATCTTGCGCAGGGGTAGTAACTCGTGGTTGACCACTCCGAAGTCTATCCTGGGCACTGCCAGTGGTTCCGTAACGTTCATTGAGACGTACAATAGCGCTGTGGTGGCAATTTATCGTTCTGGCAATGGCCCGCGAGCTCATTCCGGTCTCCAACATACCAATGGTTCGTTGGCGGTCGTTTTCAGATAGTCGAGGCATTTCAAGCACATGTACTGGGTGTTTTATCTCAACGGCCTTTTTATACCGAGTATACTGTCACAACGCGTACACATTTTCAGGGTCATAGCTGTTGGGAATCGTGTTGCACGTGTAACTTTCATTGTTTTCATGTAGTCTGTACACAAACCCGTGGGTTGAATCATGCACTTTCCATTCCAGCAGCCATTCGCTCTCTAGCTCATGACAAACACGGGGAAAATCCATTCCCACACTTTTTTTTCCAGCTTCTCGGCATCAGTATATACAATAGTGGTGCGTTTTAATGTGCTTTAGTATATATATATATATATATATATATATATATATATATATATATATATATATATATATATATATATATATATATATATATATATGTATATAGGGAAACTGTCTGATCTAAGAATCTCAGTCGTAACCGATAGGCTGGATAGATTATCTCTTAAATCCAGGGACAGACTTTACCTTTCACCATTTCACTTGTGAAAATCTATTTCTTTACCTTATCTTCCACTGAGCTATCACCTGTTCTAGTTCTATTCAGACCGGACCATAACTGATCTTAAATTCCTATCGAAAATCTACGACATAAATGGATGACAAAATGGGGTTTTCAGCTAAATAGAAATAAAACATTGGGAATGATCTTCAGTAAAGGTAGGGTTGTAAAAAATACAATTATAGACATAAATATCCAAGATCAAAATATTAATACAGTGCAAACCACTCGATATCTAGGAATGATATTGGATCAACAGCTGAACTGGAATAAACACATAGATAAACTAGTGGAGTCTTGCAGAGGATTGACTAACTTATTATAGTTTTTAGCACTATTTTCACATTATTTGAATTTATATTGTTTGAAGTATATACTGCTTAAAAAGACACTTTTCTTGCTTTCATATTTGCAAAAGCAGAAATAATGCCTAATTTTTTAACGATTTCATGTTCAATTGAAATCATGGCAAGTCCTTCCAATCTAGTTTCGGCCATTGTTGAGCGTAAATAAGTTTTAATAAGCTTCAGTTTTGAAAAACTACGCTCACCACTTGCTACCGTAACAGGCAAAGTTAGTAATATTCTTAAGGCTATAGCGACATTAGGAGCGATGTTATTTTCAATAATATAACGAAGAACTTCAATTGGCGGTGTATTTTCTGGTACTAATTTGGATACTACTTTCAGTTCATCACATAGCTCAATGGCATCAATGCCTCTATTTTCTTGACGTGTTAAAACGCCTTCTAGGTTTTTACATTTGTTTAAGGGCTCATTTGTCGTCTCAGATTTCAATTTAGGGATGTTATATAAAAAGGAAAAATGTGAACTGTGATGTTCCGATTGCTCGAACCTTTCTTCAATAGAATTAGTTGCAACATCAATAATAAAAAAGAAAAATTCAATTTTGAATTTAGCTTTGGGATCCAAAATAGGTTCATCTCTTGCTTCATAGTTGTGTTGCTTTTTCTGCCGACGCACTCTAGTACATTCAAACGTTGGTATCAAATCAGGATCAGCTTCAACTTTCTCAGCTAATGTTGTAGCATCAACAAGAAAATTTTGAAATGATTCATCATTTCTGAGATTCTTAAGGCTTTGGAGAACATTTCTCAAAGTTGTTATGGCACTAGTCAATTCCATTTTTATGCTTTGCAACAGTTTACTAGCAACATTAATTTCGTTTAAAACATAGTGCCATATAACCAGACAACATAAAAATTTAAAATCTCTGAGTTTTAGGGCGAGAGTTTCAGCTTCATGTCTCGCCATTTTGTCTACTGACTCGTCATCAGCAATTTCTATCAATGCATCATAAAATTCCTCAATATAATATCTTAAAGGACGAATGGCCTCGATTCTAGATTCCCAACAAGTTGTACTTAATGGCTTGGGCGTTAGAGTTGTAATATGTTTCTTAAGGATTCCCAACGCAGTGTTGACGCTGAGAAAAACACATACAATTTCTGAACCGTTTCAAAAACTAAAACCCCTTCTCTAGATGACATCGCGGCATCATTGACCACCAAGTTGAGAGAATGAGAACAGCAAGGGATATAAAAAGCTCTCGGGTTCAAGTCCATAATACGTTGTTGAACTCCTGAATGTTTTCCCTTCATATTTGATCCATTGTCATACTCCTGGCCACGCATGTTTGCGATTGAAATATCCATGTCTGACAATTTTCTTAGAATGTATTCGGTTAACGCTGAGCCTGTAGGGGCTTCTACAGCAATGAAACCAAGAACATGCTCATGAATGTTGATATCATCTGGACTCGTATTAACAAATCTTACAATTAGTGTTAATTGTTCAATGTGACTTACATCGGGAGTACAGTCTGCAACTATGCTATAATATTTAGCTTTCTCCACCATAGAAATTATTTCTTTTTTTATGGTTCCAGAGAGAAGAGCAATCAATTCATTTTGAATGTTTTTCCCAAGGTAATGTTGGGTCGATCCACGAGCTACTCTCATTAAATGTTCACACATAGCACTATCAAATCTGGCAATCAGTTCAACAAGCTTTAAAAAATGTCCATTGTTAGAGTCATATAATTTATCAGATGTTCCACGAAATGGCAAGCATTGTTGGCTCAAGAACTGGACAATAGCAATTAGGCGTTCTATTATGCTCCTCCAGTGTCGAACTTCTGAATTTACTAACTTTTGTTGCATTGAATCAATTGTCTGTACTGATTTAAGCCTGGACGATAATTCAATCCACTTTGTGTGGAACTCCAAGTGGTTTTTAGATTTTTCGTGTTCATTAAGATACACATACAAATGACCCCAATCATTATAGCCATCAGTAGTGAGTGACATTTTATTACAGGAAAACAACTTACAGCAGAAACAAAATACAGAATCTTTTTCTTTTGAATACACTAACCATGATCGATTAATATGTTCTCCATTGCTTAGCTCCCTAATGTAAAAATTTAGTGAAAATTTCCGATCATTAGAGCTGCGCGGAAAAACGAACTCATTTTTTGGTCTCTCTGGCAGGCTTTTTTAAAACGATTTCCAGTCTTTCGGTATCGCTTAAAGAAGAATTCCATCTTGCCGGATCAGTGTACCTCTCAAGTTTATCACTTAAATCTCTGGAATTGAAAGCTCAAATCAGTCTCATTTTCGACATTGTTAGTAATATCTACGTTACTGGGGTCCGAGTTAGAAGTACTTGCCATGAGCTCAGAATCATTTGTTTTGGTACATTTGCTTATTTTCTTCTGTCCTACATCAGCTGTTTCACTATTTAGATATTTATGTAAAGCCCCGCTATGTTTTTGAAAATCTCGTTCTTTTTCCAGTTTCCTATATTCGGCACCTGATAGTTTTTTTTATTTTATCGGACATTATATATATTTGAATATTAAAACTGTTTTAATAAACCCTACAATAAAATGTATTATTTAGTAATGAATGGAGGCTGAAGCACTATACTAATTTCCATAAAACGTTTAAAAAAACGTATTTATCACTGTAATACATAGCACACTAACACTGAGCAAAATCAACTTCCTTGAATGCACACTCGAAAACAACTGAAACATTCGAGCCGCCAACATAGAACGGTTGATAAAAAGTAAATTCCTGATTCCCACGCCAAGTTAATTAATTCCCGTCTCTCGTTCAGCCATGTCGGAAGATTTATCGTGGCGGTCTTCAGTTGACCACTGAACACGGAAATATAAATATATGGTTTCGACCAAGCGAATAAATTGTACTGACGTCCCTAAAGAAATACCATTTAGTGCCTTTGTAGGAGAAGAAAGCACTAGGATCGTATGGCAGAACTATTAGTGAAGACTTGAAAAACAGCAAAAGAACAGACCGCAGGTGCAATTATTTCGTAGAGAAAACAGACAAAATGTGAAGGAATAGAAAAGTAAGGAATTTTAAAATAATCTAGACGAAACCTTCGAATACTCCATGACACCATCCACAGAGGGTTTATTTCAGGAGCCGTTCAGGTTATTCAGTCAAAATCCCGGTCGAGGACACTCCTACAAATGCCCGAGCTTGAACCTTGAACACCTGATCGCTAACGCAGTGTGGTAACCATTACACCAGCGCTGCTCCCAGGCGGAATATTTTGGCGGAATTGTAAAAATAAGTAAAAAGATTGTTTCCCCCCCCCCCCCCCCAAAGAAAGCTTGCCGCCCCGTGCAAATGCACGTGTTGCACCGTCGGTAGAGCCGGCCCTGGCTTTATGTACAATAGCAGAAGCAATCAGATCAACATCAATGGGAGCTATAGAGGTGGCTTTAGGAATTCTACCCTTAGAATTACGGAGAAAGGAGTTAAGACTAAATTACATGAACAGAGTTATGTTAGATAAGTCTCACCCAGCACGTACAGCTTTTACGAGATGCCAACTAACAGCTCAGGCCAATCCAATGAATACTACTAGATACCCTACAGGATGGAAGTGTATGGAGGAAATTGTCCATCTGGGTACATTAATTACATCAATTAATAACAGTGTTGAATACAAACCAGTGATTCCCCCTGGAAGATCAAGAAACCAGACACGGACTACCACCTAGCAGAAATACTTAAGAAAACAAATAATATAGAAAATATTAAAAACACAGCCAATAAATATATACAACAAATATCAAAAGACAGCATTACTGTGTACACAGATGGATCCAAGGGACAGGATGGCAAATTGGGGATAGGAATATATATTCCAATATGGAAAATGGCAAAAGGATATAGCATCACGGAACATACATCCATTTTCACTGCAGAGATGGTGGCAATACTGAAAGCACTAGAAATATTCTCTAATAACCCTCCCAAAAAACTAACAGTTTTAACTGACTCTCTTTCAACAATTCAAGTACTTAGAAACTTATGAGAATGTAGTAGACCTGATATAGCAGAGGAGATATTTCTGGCTACTACATACTTATATTCCAGAGGATGTTCAGTCTTAATTGCTTGGATACCTTCACATGTTGGCATAGAAGGAAATGAAAAGGCAGATAAAGAAGCCAAGAAAGGTAGATCTGATAAAAATCTAATAAATGAAGGGATGAGTAAATCAGAGATTAAGAGCTTAATTAAAGATTTAATAGCAGATGAATGGAATGCAGAGTGGGATAAGAATCTGAAAGGAAGACATGCATATAAGATGTTCAAGTCTCCAACAACAAAATGTCAGATATCTAGGGAATTGAAAATTCCCAGTAATAAGAAACTTCTCAGACTACAGCTGGGAAAAGGCTATTTCAGAATAGAAGAACCTTACTGTGCAAGATGTCTTCAAGACAATAATATAGACCATTTCTTGTTAAAATGTAAGAGGTATGAACAAATGAGAATACCAATATTAGATTATTTCATTCATTCATAACCCTCCACTCCCAAAGGAGCAAAGGCCTTCAACAAACACATGTCAAGTCCCCCTGTCACGTGCCATCAACTCAAGTTCTTTCCACGTTCTCCTTATCATTTTCACCTCTGTTTCCAGCTCTCTTCTCCATGTGCTTCTTGATCTACCTCTGCCTCTCTTGCCCTGGGGGTTCCGGAACAAGGACTGCCTTGTAATGCTATCAACAGGTTTTCTCAGTGTGTGTTCTATCCATCGCCATCGTCTTCTTCTCATCTCTTGTTCCACTGGCACTTGTCTAGTTATTGTCATCAGTTCCACGTTGGTAACCTTGTAATACCATTTTAATCCCTCTATTCTACGCAAGTACCCATTTATGAAAGTCTGTAGCTTTTTGGTTGTTGTCTTTGTTGTTCTCCATGTCTCAGAGCCATACAGTAGGACTGACTTCACATTTGAGTTGAAGATTCTTATTTTCGTATTGGATCCGACTTCTCTTGATCTCCATATATTTCCCAATGCAATGAAAGCTCTCTTGCTTTTTTGTATTCTTAGTTTGATATCAATGTCTGTCCCTCCAACTTTGTATATATTGCTGCCAAGATATGTGTACGATTCTACATCTTGTATTGGTGCTTCTTCAAGTTCAACCTTGTTATCATTACCTGCATTTATTCTCATTATCTTTGTCTTTTCCCTGTGTATTTTCAGACCCAATTGCTGTGACCTCTCATCGAGTGTTTTCAATTTGTCCTGCATCTGATTACGGTTATGGGACAGAATAGCCAAGTCATCAGCAAAATCCAGATCATCCAACTGCTTAGTCAGAGTCCACTGGATTCCATTTCTGTTGTGTGTTGTCGATGTTTTCATAACCCAGTCTATTGCTAGTAAGAAAAGAAATGGAGACAAGAGGCATCCCTGTCGCACTCCTGTTCTTATCCCAAACTGTTCTGTAAGCTGTCCTTCATGAAGAACTCTGCATGTCATGTCTTCATATGTTTTCTTTATTAAATTAATGATCTTCAGGGGAACTCCATAATGCCTCATCAATTTTCAAAGTGATTTTCTGTCTACACTGTCAAATGCCTTTTCGTAGTCCACAAATCGGATGTATAGTGGTGAATTCCATTCCAGACTTTGTTCAACTATTATACTCAAAGTGGCTATCTGGTCTGTACATGATCTGTTTTGTCGAAAACCTGCTTGTTCATCTCTCAGTTTCTTGTCTATGGACTCTTTTAATTTCTCAAGGATAATCCTGTTTAATACTTTTCCTGGCACTGATAGTAACATTATTCCTCTATAATTTGTGCACTCTTGTAAATTTCCCTTCTTAGGCAACTTAACCAGATATCCTTCCTTCCATTCTGCTGGTATCTCTTCCTTTTCCCAGACTTTACCAAGTAATTTATATAACATCTCTGTAGCCGTGTCGATATCTGCTTTGATGGCCTCTGCTGGAATGCCATCAGGTCCAGAAGCTTTTCCATCTCTTAGAAGCTTTATGGCTTTCTTTATTTCTTCCTTCGTTGGTCTGTCACCGTTAATTTGTAGTTCTTCTTCTGCTGGCTGGATGTCCGGGGGGTTTTGTGGAGCTGGTCTATTGAGAAGGTCCTCAAAATATTATGTCCACCTCTTCATTTGCTCTTGTATATTGCTGAGCAGTTTTCCATTCTTGTCTTTTATGAGGCAACTTGTTAGCTTGTATTTCCCTGTTAGCTTCTTTGTGCTGTTATACAGTTCTCTCATATTTCCTTTGGCTGCAGCATCTTCTGCCTCTCTTGCCAACTCCTCAATATACATCCTCTTGCCTCTTTTGATACTTCATTTTACTTCTTTGTTTGCTTATGTGTACACTTCTTGAGCCTTGGCTTTGGAACTTCTGGTTTTGCTTATGTTTAAATCTGCTTTCTTGTTTTTTCTGTCTTTTATCTTATTGATGGTTTTTTGTTGTTATCCATGCTTTTTGTTGTCGTTCCCTTTTCCCCAGTATTTTTTCACATGTCTCATTCCATACCGTTTTGATTTGCTGCCAATAGTCTTCTGTATTCTCTACATCTTCCAGCTCTTGGAGCACTTGGAATGTGTTGCATATTGTGACCGCAAATTTGTCTCTTGTTTCTTGATTTCTTAGGTGTCCTACATTAAATTGTTGTGTATAATTTTGCATTGTTGCATATCTCTTGAGTTTTATTTTTACTTTGGCTATCAGAAGGTGGTGATCTGATGCCACATCTGCTCCTCTATATACCTTTACATCCTGCGATGATGATCTAAACTTCTTGTTTATGCATATATGATCAATCTGATTTTCTATTCTATGGTCTGGTGATATCTATGTTGCCTTGTGTATTCTCTTATGTGGAAAAATGCTTCCTCCTATAGCCAGTTGATTTGAAGCACAAAAGTTTGCGAATAGTTCCCCATTGTCATTCATTATTCCTAGCCCATGTTTTCAAAGCCGGTGTTGACTGTACCTATCTTTGCATTCATGTCACCCATCAAAATTGTAATATCTCTTCTTTTTACTTTTTCCATAATTTCCTGTAGTCTAGAATAAAATGCTTCTTTCACAGACTCTTCTTTGTCATTAGTTGGTGCATAACATTGGATGACATTTACATTTATTTTCTTTTTAGCTGTTTTAAAAGTAGCTGTTATTATTCTGGGTCCAACGGCTTCCCATTCAATGAGTGCTTTCTGTGCTTCTTTAGATAAAATAAGAGCTACCCCTTCACTGTGGTGTAAACTTTCGTCTTCATTGCCTGAGGACAGCACCAATTCACCTGTGATGAGTTTCTTCTTGTCTACCCCCTTCCACTTTGTTTCACACATTCCCAGAACCTCGATTTTATATTCCCTCATTTCAGCTGCTACTTGTGGCACTTTTCCTTGTTCGTTTAATGTCCGAACATTCCAGGTGCCAAATCTGGAAGTTCTCCTAGAAGAAAGAAGGTTAGTCAGTAACACAGACTCCTTTCGGCTTTCTCTGTGTGGCAAACATTTACTGGTGGCCCTTCACTTCAACAGCCCTGACCATTCAGGTAACTCTGACATTCATGTCACTGCCCTTCGTTCATGTATCGACGACGACCGAACTCGCTTTTTGTTGGAGAATCGTCTCATTTTTCAAATGGGCGTTTTAGCTCCTGCTGGGATGAATGTCCAGGATCATTTTGCATAATTCTGGTGGCTTCTGTCGTTATTTTCCTATCTATCCTTGTTTTTGCTTTGGTTCGTTTCGTTTCCTCAATTATCTGTTCTTAGCCGTCACTAGCTCCTACGTCACTTCCGCATGACGCCTTATTTTTTTCAGCCATTCCGAATGTTCCTTTCCTCGATCCAGCTAAGTGATTTTTTTACGCATTTTAATATTGTTGTTCATTTCTGTCTTCGTTTCGTTGATTATTTACTTTCTTTTTTTTTTTTTTTTTTTTTTTTTTTTCCTTAACCAGCGGCACTTGGGCTTTCAGCCCTTCGGCCCAATGACATGTCATTGCGAGGCTGGGGAACCTGAGGACTTTCCTTCCAACCCGGTCAGGAGCTTCGCTCCTTCCCATCCACAGAGGGTTTATCACAGGAGCCGTTCAGGCTATTCAGTCAAATTTCCGGCCGTAAACATTTCTTCAAACGCCGACGCCCGGGTTTGAACCATGAACACCTGGTCGCCAGTACAACGCCGAAGCCATTACACCAGCGCGGCTCCCACTTTCTTGTTTCAACATGTCTTTCTGGTTTCACGATTTTCTTGCATTATTACTGTTATCGTTTCGCTCATCACCGTGGTTTCATCTGCTTGTATCGCTCATTTGACGTTTTCCTCATCATCATAGACCTTTGTAGTACCTATATGTAGTTATTGTCCTTGTCACCTGTTCGTAACTGTGGCTGACGAAGGTTAAAACCCGAAACGTCCCTTGTCTCATGTGTACCGTTTATTTGTAAAACTGATTTCATACCATATTATTTTTTAATTTATATATTTGTTTTTACCAGTTTTACTGCAGCCTAATCATCCTCTGTTAAACACTATACCCAATTCATTGCTGCTACCCTGTTTCCGTTTTGTGATCATTTTATATTGTCCACGTCTCTTCTTTCATATTTTTGCGTTATTTCAATATGCCCTACCAGAAACATTTGATTTCTTCTCTTCATGCCTTTATCACCTATTCTTTTTCTCTCATGCCTTCGTACATATCTCTGACTGCCACTGCCTTAGCCTTCACCACATACAAAAAAACACGATTTACATGTCACTAATTTTCTTAATAACTATCTTCGGGTTAGAGTTATCCCTAAAGGGTTTCTTTCCCACTTCCATCCTTCGACTGGACACTTTCATCCGTCTGCACTGCACCGCTTGCAATTAGTTGAAAAAAGTGTTCCTTTCAACGCATGAGGTGTGTTATTGCTATGCATAAACGCCTTCTCACTGACTTGGAACTTTTGAAATCCAACCTCATTCACCAACTTCGTCTACTGACTTCTTCGTATCCGACAGCCTTGCTTCTTATTCGTACTATTATTCATGATACTAATAAGGAGCTCTACACTCGGCTGAGCACGCATAAAAAAGAAAAATTGCGTCGCCTCCGCCCTCATGTTCCTTCTGAATCTTCAGCGTCCCCTGTTCCCACTTCTACCAAAGTTATTTGCATTCCTCCTGATCTACAACTATCTCCTGATGAATTATCTGTTCTTAGTAAAGGTCTCAAGTTTGTTCCTCTTCGCTCCACATTTGATAAATATTCTATGCTACAAGATGTCTACAGCTTCCATCGTCGCATGCGTCTTCAGTATTACCATATGAAGGGTAATGATTATGAGCCAGACGGGGATATCTTTCGTCATTTTAATAAACCTAAGTCAGACTGGACTCCGGCTCCAGGTGCCTCTGCTGCTCTTGATCTATACATTGCTAACACTTTGCATGAAATTAATCAACTTTCTCTACCCCGTCTACGTCGATCTAACCTGACTACTTCTGAGTGGCGGGCATTGTCATCCCTTAAAAAGCGGGATGACATTATCATCAAACCTGCCGATAAAGGTGGTGCAGTGGTAGTTTGGCGAAAGGACTTGTACATTCAAGAAGGAGTCTCACAGCTCGGCAACTCCACCTTTTACTCACCCAGTTCTGGGGATGCCACAGTCCGCCATAATCTTACTGTTCATGCTACTATCCGTGATCGCATCCAAGATAACCTCCTTCCTTCTAGTGCCATGTCTCTCCATATTCTTGACAGTAGTCTAGGAAAACCCTCCTTCTACATGCTTCCTAACGTTCATAAAATTGACAATCCGGGTCGACCTATTGTTTCAGCCTGCTCTTGTCCCACTGAACGTATCTCTGATTTCCTGGATAGTATTTTGCAACCATTAGTGGCCAATCTACCTTCCTATCTTAAGGACACCACCCATGCTATCACTACTTTTGATTCCATCCAATTCACACCTGACCACACTTACCGTCTTTTCCTTCTGGATGTTTGTTCGCTTTATACTTCCATTCCACACTCTGATGGCCTTAAAGCACTACAATTTTTTCACGACAGACGCACTGACCTTACTTTTAGCACCGGCTCCCTTCTTCGCCTTGCGGAATTGGTCCTCACTCTCAACTCTTTTGAATTCAATGGCCCGTTCTTTAATCAAATTAGTGGCGTTGCTATGGGCACCAAAATGGGCCCGAGTTATGCCTGCCTCTTCATGGGTCACTTTGAATATTTAGTTCTTCAAAGTTACGATGGACCATTACCTGAGTTTTACCGTCGCTATATCGACGATGGTATTGGTGTCACAGACATGTCTGAAGTCAACCTCCGTAGATTCATTGATTATGTTGGCAATTTCCATCCTGCAATTAAATTCACTTCTCAGATTTCTACCACTTCAGTTAACTTCCTTGACCTCACTGTCAATATTACTCCTACTGGCCTTACTACCTCTGTCTTTTAAAAACCTACTGATGCTCATGGTTTCCTTCTTTACACCTCTTCTCACCCTCCCAGCTGTAAAAATTCCATTCCCTACTCTCAGCTTCTACGCTTACGTCGGATATTTCACGATGAAGATGATTTCCGTGAACGAGCTCAAGAAATGCTCGAGTTTTTTCGCCGACGTCACTATTCTGAAAGAGTCTTATCTGATGCCCTTAATCGCATTAGTCCCGTCACTCGTCAGGTTGCACTTGCTGCTAAACCTACTACTACATCTGACAGACTCAAACTTGTCTTAACTTTCCACCCTCACTGTTTGGCGGTGAAAAAAATTCTGTTCCGTCATCTGCCTATTTTCCACTCCGATCCTGACTCCAGAGAGTTGTTTCATGATACCCCTTTGTTGGCATATCGCAAGGATAAGAATTTTAGGGATATTCTTGTGCATAGTCGCTTGAGACAAACTAGTCCTTCTCACTTTGGTACTAAACCGTGCCAACGCCGCATATGTAAGACCTGTCCTTTTGTACTCCAAACGCAGTCAGTCTCCTTTCCGAACGGTAAATTTGCCATTGGGGAGTCTTTCATGTGCGAATCCAGGAACCTGATTTATGCTATCATCTGCAAGAGGTGTGGCATGACCTATATTGGTGAAATTGGCAGACGTTTGGCAGACAGGTTTCGGGAGCACTTGAGTGACATCCGTCAAGGCAAACATTTACCGGTGGCCCTTCACTTCAACAGCCCTGACCATTCAGGTAACTCTGACATTCATGTCACTGCCCTCCGTTCATGTATCGGCGACGACCGAACTCGCTTTTCGTTGGAGAATCGTCTCATTTTTCAAATGGGCGTTTTAGCTCCTGCTTGGATGAATGTCCAGCATCATTTTGCATAATTCTGGTGGCTTCTGTCGTTATTTTCCTATCTATCCTTGTTTTTGCTTTGGTTCGTTTCGTTTCCTCAATTATCTGTTCTTAGCCGTCACTAGCTCCTACGTCACTTCCGCATGACGCCTTATTTTTTTCAGCCATTTTGAATGTTCCTTTCCTCGATCCAGCTAAGTGATTTTTTACGCATTCTAATGTTGTTGTTCATTTCTGTCTTCGTTTCGTTGATTATTTACTTTCTTGTTTCAACATGTCTTTCTGTTTTCACGATTTTCTTGCATTATTACTGTTATCGTTTTGCTCATCACCGTGGTTTCATCTGCTTGTATCGCTCATTTGACGTTTTCCTCATCATCATAGACCTTTGTAGTACCTATATGTAGTTCTTGTCCTTGTCACCTGTTCGTAACTGTGGCTGACGAAGGGTAAAACCCGAAACGTCCCTTGTCTCATGTGTACCGTTTACTTGTAAAACTGATTTCATACCATATTATTTTTTAATTTATATATTTGTTTCTGTGTGTTGCATCATACGCCTCCCTGCGAGAGGACTTGGAGCAAGACAAAGAATGGCAATTATGAAAAAAACTTGCTGGAACAACTTGGGGTGCAGATGGGAAAGTGCTTAAGACTTTGTACACATGGGGAGTGAGGCCAGTCCTTGAATATGGCATGGCAGCATGGGCAACAGCAGCTAAGACAAACTTCGATAAAATTAGCAGACTCCAAAATCAAGCTATGAGAATTATAACCGGAGGCATGAAGTCAACACCTATAAAAGAACTCGAAAAGATTACATGCCTCCAGCCAATGACAGATAGAAGAGACAGCAGGGCTCAGCAACAGGCCGAAAAATTCAAAAGACTAACAGACCACCCAATGTGCCATAGAATAACTGCTCTTAGAAGGCAAAGACTCAAACGAAGCAATTTTGTAGAATCAACCAAACCACAAATGAGAGCAGTATCCATAGATGAAATATCCACTGTTAAACACATCTACACTGCACACAAGCTTCCAGTTTGGAAACAAAATCGTTTCCCTAAAATGATAGAAAACATTCCTGGAATTCAAAGAAAAAAGAGCAAAACTGCAACAGATAGAAAATCCATAGCGACAAAATACATAGAGAAACATTATCCACGCAACACCAGGACCCATGCATACACAGATGGATCAGCAACAAATGTAACAGAAAATGGAGGTGGGGGTGTCTTTCTGACCTTAAGCACTGGTGCAGAAAAAAGGCTGCCAGTGGCGACGGGACGATTCTCCAGCAACTTCAGAGCAGAGGGAGAGGCCTTGAAAACTGCAGCAGAGGTTATATTGACAGAAGAAAGCGCAGAGAGACAAGTTGCTTTCTTTACTGATGCACAGTCAGTAATTGCAACATTGAAAAGCCAAAATAATACAGACCTGGATGATCTCAGAATAGTGCTCCACAAACTTTGTCAACGATTCAAAAGTGTTGTGATCCAATGGATCCCATCTCATTGTAACATCACCGGCAATGAAGTGGCTGACAGAATGGCAAAAGAAGGTTCACATCTACCTCAGCCTGATGCAAGCATAACTTTTGATGAGGCAAAGAGTTTTATCAGAATCAGATACAGAAACAAATGGAATGTAGAACATCCAGGGCACACACAGAATGATTCTTACTACCAGCTCCACAGAAGAGAACAAGTGGTAATCTCCAGACTCCGCACTGGCCACAACAGATTGAGATACCATCTATTCAACAAGCTAAAGATAGGAACTACCGATCAGTGTAACTGTGGCACTGATAAAATGACTGCTGAACATCTGCTTCAAAGTTGCCCCTTATATGTGGTACAGAGAAAGTGCACATGGCCGACGCCAGCTCTTTTTGTGGAAAAGCTTTACGGGGATTCAAATAGCCTCAAACTGACTACTGCTTTCTTTGAGAACATTCAAGTGGACGTCTGAGAGTGTACGAAGAAGAAGAAGGATGGCTGTGTTTTCTTTTCCTTAATTGACTTGTCCATGACTGTTGAAGTTTTTTGTGGTTTACATTTTTTACAGGATGGGTTAACCAGTCCCATGCCCAACCCTCCTTAGTCGCTTTCTACGACATGCATGGAAGGGAACAGTGTTACTATTCTTAGCTCCCCTTTCGGGCCCCGGTAACACACGGGTGATTAGATTATTTGTAAGCATCCAACTTACCTATAAATATAGAAGAGGTGTTGAGTAGACAGACCTAGGGAACTGCATAATATCTTCTTCTTCTTCTTCTTTGATCCATAACCGCCAACCGTCAAAGCAGTCAGCGGCCATCACGCCTGGTGGCGTCTTGTAGGGCAGCAACAAATTGATTCCACTTTGCTCGGTCGGCGGCCATCCTTCGTACAGTGCCCCAACTGTGGTTCATTCTTTGCATCTCAGCTTCCACAGTTCTCCGCCAAGTTGTTTTTGGTCGGCCTCTCTTTCGCTTTCCCTCGGGGGTCCATAGCATAGCTGTTCTTGTGATGGTATCAGGGTCCCTTCTGAGGACATGGCCAACCCAACTCCAGCGTCTGCCAGCTATGATGGTGTGCATGTCCTCCTGGTTACTCCGAATAAGTAGTTCTTGATTGCTGATGGTCTGCATAATATAGTCAAACAATATTTAACACGAACAAATGTTAATATATAGTGGCTGGGAATGTGAAGGTCTGATGCTGTTCTTACAATGCTTATGACTTTTAACAGATGAAAGTCAATTAATTATCTGTTAAAGTCAGTTATATAACTGGAACCGCCAGGCCTTTACACACCTTCACTTTAATATTATTCTTGTTCAGAGTTTCTTCTTGATTTTTATTTATTTATTTATTTTTATTTAACGTATAAGCAAAATTGTGATTGTCCCTATTTACAATGATTTGACAAATGTGATGCCACTTTCTCATATCGGCAGTTTTTCATATTATTTGGAATTGAAAACAATATATATCCTAATTATAACCCATGAGAGGTTGAACGGGATATTTTTCTTCATTAATTTATTTTAAAAAAAGTAGACCTTATATAGCAGGGGAGATATTCCTCGCTACTACATACTTATATTCCAGAGAATGTTCAGTCTTAATAGCTTGGAAAACTTCACATGTTTGCATTGAGGGAAATGAAAAGGCAGATAAAGAAGTCAACAAGGTAGATCTGATAACGATCTAAGAAATGTGGGGATTAGTGAATCAGAGATTAAAAGCTTAATTAAAGAAATAACAGATGCGTGGAAAGCAGAGTGGGATAAAAATCTGAAAGGAAGACATGCATATAAGATGTTAAATGCCCCAACAAGAAAATGTCAGATATCTAGGGAACTGAAAATTCTCAGTAATAAGAAACTTCCGCTGGTAAAAGTATTTTCTTTTTTTTTTTTAAAGTTTCCCGTTGAACAATTGATTGTTACAATAAGAACATATGGTGTAGTAATTCGAAATAATAAAGTCAGGTTTCCAGTACCCACATATAGTACCTTCTTCCCCCCATCCACTCAGTCCAAATAGAGTAAATCAAAAGAAAATGTGTATGAATGTTTTGGTGTGTGACCTCACTTTTCCAAGAAACGAACAAACAATAAAAAACAAACGAATTAAAAAAAAAACCAACAAACAATAAACAAACTAAAATAGTCTCTCAAAACTACCTTGTTGTTAACAGGGTCAAAAGGGGTGAGAAAACCCGGTGGGTGTCCGAGATTACATCAAATCCACTAATTATCTGCCATCAGCCATACAAGCACCCCATCAGACCACCACTCTTCCTCACACCATCATTGATTCTTATATATTAACTTTAGTTCTTGTTATAAACTGTTTTACTATATTGTGCAATTCTCTAGGTCTATATATTCTCAACACCTGTTCCTCAGTTATGGATGAATTCATTCATTCATAACCCTCCACTCCCAGAGGAGCAAAGGCCTTCAACAAACACATGCCAAGTCCTCCTGTCACGTGCCATCATCTCAAGTTCTTTCCACGTTCTCCTCATCATTTTCACCTCTGTTTCCAGCTCTCTTCTCCATGTGCTTCTTGGTCTACCTCTGCCTCTCTTGCCCTGGGGGTTCCGGAACAAGGACTGCCTTGTAATGCTATCAACAGGTTTCCTCAGTGTGTGTCCTATCCATCGCCATTGTCTTCTTCTTATCTCTTGTTCCACTGACACTTGTTTAGTTCTTGTCCTCAGTTCCACGTTGGTAACCTTGTCATACCGTTTTAATCCCTCTATTCTACGCATGCACCCATTTATGAAAGTCTGTAGCTTTTTGGTTGTTGTCTTTGTTGTTCTCCATGTCTCCGAGCCATACAATAGAACTGACTTCACATTTGAGTTGAAGATTCTTATTTTCGTATTGGATCCGATTTCTCTTGATCTCCATATATTTCCCAATGCAATGAAAGCTCCTCTTGCTTTTTGTATTCTTATTTTGATATCACTGTCTGTCCCTCCAACTTTGTCTATATTGCTGCCAAGATTTGTGTACGATTCTACATCTTGTATTGGTGTTTCTTCAAGTTCAACCCTGTTATCATTACTTGCATTTATTCTCATTCTTTTTGTCTTTTCCCTGTGTATTTTCAGACCTAATTGCTATGATCTCTCATCGAGTGTTTTCAATTTTTCAAAGCTTTATGGCTTTTTTTATTTCTTCCTTCGTTGGTCTTTCGCCGTTAATTTGTAGCTCCTCTTCTGCTGGCTGGATGTCCGGAAAGGGGGGGGGGGTAGTGTGTTTGTGGAGCTGGTCTATTGAGAAGGTCCTCAAAATATTCTGCCCACCTCTTCATTTGCTCTTGTATATTGCTGAGCAGTTTTCCATTCTTGTCTTTTATGAGGCAACTTGTTTGCTTGTACTTACTTCCCTGTTAGCTTCTTGGTGCTGTTATACAGTTCTCTCATATTTCCTTTTGCCTCATCTTCTGCCTCTCTTGCCAACTCCTCAATATACTTCCTCTTGTCTCTTTTGATACTTTTTTTTTACTTCTTTGTTTGCTTCTATGTACACTTCTTGAGCCTTGGCTTTGGAACTTCTGGTTTTACTTGTGTTTAAATCTGCTTTCTTGTTTTTTTTCCTGTCTTTTATCTTATTGAGGTTTATGTTGTTATCCATGCTTTTTGTTGTCGTTCCGTTTCCCCCAGTATTTTTCCACATGCCTCATTCCGTACAGTTTTGATTTGCTGCCAATAGTCTTCTGTATTCTCTACATCTTCCAGCTGTTAGAGCACATGGAATTTGTTGGACATTGTGACCGCAAATTTGTCTCTTGTTGCTTGATATCTTAGATGTCCTTTGGATGAATTGCATGCCTGTAAATAATCTAATATTGGTTTTCTCTGTTGTCCACTCTTATTTAGAATAGAATAACCTTACTGTGCAGGATGTCTCCAAGAGAATAATATAAAACATTTCTTGTTAAAATGTAAGAGGTATTTACCAATGAGGATTATTTTGGAACAAATGAGGAACATTTGCAGGTATCAAATTTAATAAATATAGAAGAGGTGTTAAGAATAAACAGACCAAAGGAACTGCTCAATATAATCAAAAAGTATTTAATATGAACAAACGTTAAAAATAAAATGGTAATTGGGAAGGTGCAGGTCGATACATATGACTTATGGCAAGTGAAAGTCAATTAAATTTATTTCTGGAAACACCAGACCTTTACACCCCTCTGCCTGAATATTATTTTTGATTGTGTCACAGAATTCCTCCCCAGCTTTGCAGTAGTGGTCCAACAGTGGCCAAAACTCAAGAGTATCTAATATGGATCTTCAAAGGTGTCTACCTTCGCACAAGATTATTCTTGGCAGAGTGGTAGATAGAAGGTAAATGATGCTTCTATCTCATGTGAGTATTCATAAGATATTTCAGAAGTCAAGAACAATGCTGCGTTGGGCAGAGCAATTGTTAACTTATATCTGATCCGCCGCCTTTTATGAAGTATTAAGCAATTATTAATTTCAGCTCGTTCAAGCCCCCACCCTGATTTACTCAGTGGAATTCTTCTTATTATGGTAAAGCTCTGTTTAAAGTGTATTTAGTAAATTGACTGAGACAAACATGCAGTACATTCAAAATGATTAAATCGACGTTAAATTTGTATATTTACAAGTAAAAATTTAATAATCACTTAGGTTTTAACAGGTTTTTAAAAAATGAATAATTATTTATCAGAAAATTATAACCACTGTGTGATGTAATGGTAGTTTGTAAAGAAGGTCGCTTGGCAGCTTTTATGTGTTACTTAGCTGTCAGTGACGGTTCTGCTCCTTCTGATGTTTTCGTTCTTGATAGACTGGTACGCTGATGCCGTTCGTCACTGGTCAAGGTTGCAGGGGCGCAGTACGTTCCTATACGCCCCTCGTCTTTAAGCCCCGTCTGATGATGTTGTCTAGCCTCGACTACAGGTCACTTGTCCCCTTCTTATTCTAGAGATAGTACCCTCAACTGGTACCACCAACTAGTATGGCAAAAGAAGAGAAACAAATACCCTCTGAGTTTTGAGTTTCCCGACACATGCTTACGTGACCCCATCTTCCGATTCCACTATCCCATCTACCTCAGGCTTTACCCTCGATGAGAATTAAGCTTAATCCCTCGAGAGAAAACTGTTTTTACATTTAAATGAAACGGTTAATGATATCGATAGAATATGTTTACATTTACATCTACACTGGTTGAAAAATGTTCGCAATATAGATTGAATAAGTTTTCATTTACATCTACACTGGTTGAAAAGCTTGAAAACTTTCATTATTTTTAAAGTGAGTATGTTTACAAAGACATTTACACTGGTTTGTAAATGTAAATGATGACATTGCACTACTAGCACATTCACATCAACACATCCAGGAAAACGGATAGACATAATAAGTTTAGCCACCAGGTGGGCTTGAACATCAATTTAAAGAAGTCAGAGGTCATAACGCTCAATGCGAGCAACCCTGAGCCCATATCAGTAAGGAATCAGCAACTGGTACAGACAGACACCTTCACATACCTAGGATGCATAGTAACACCAGACGGTGGGGCAGGCAAAGACATCACCATCAGAATGAATAAGGCAAGAACAGCCTTTTTTAGCCTAAACAACATCTGGAAGTCCTCTCAATACAGAACAAGTACAAAATTAAGATTATATCAGAGCTGTGTGCTTTCTGTGCTTCTCTATGGTGCAGAATGCTGGAGAGTTACAGAGAAGGAAATGTCGAAATTGTCCTCTTTTCACACAACATGCCTAAGATAAATTCACCGAATCTTTTGGTCGAATACCATCACCAACAAAGATCTGCTTACTCGGAGCAAGCAAGAGGACATTCACACCATCAATAGCTGGCAGACGCTGGAGCTGGGTTGGCCATGTCCTCAGAAGAGACCCCGATGCCATCACAAGAACAGCTATCTTTGGACCCCTGAAGAAAAACGAAAGAGAGGCCTACCAAAAATAACCTGGCGGAGGACTGTGGAGGCTGAGATGCAAAAAATGAACCAGAGTTGGGGCACTATACGAAGGATGGCCGCCGACCGAGCAAAGTGGAATCAATTTGTTGTTGCCCTACAAGACGCCACTAGGCGTGATGGCCATTGACTGCTTTGATGGTCGGCGGCTAAGGATCAAAGAAGAAGAAGTAAATGTAAATATTATAATTAGAATGTACATCATTTCTTTCATCTGGAACTTAGGACTAACTATGCTTTTAGTTCTCTTTAAGAAACTAGCAATAAAGCAGTCACCAGCCCTTGCAGTTGTGGTTCATGAAATCATCATCCTATATGCCGAGCTTGCCAGCCTCAAAAGACTTGGACATCCACTAACAATTTTCACATATTAATATTCACATGGCAATATATACATATTAGTTCACATGTTTGTAACAAAAAATATAGAATGTAAAATGTACAACTTACGCCAATCTTGGCTCACATACTGTTTGCTCAGAGAAGTAGGTTAAGGCAGTAGCAGATGCCTTCTACGCGTGTTCTTGGGGGTCGTTACTTTAACAATAAATTCCCACTTTGACTCCGTGTTTTCAGTTTCCTCAGATCCCGGTTTTCCTTATGAAAATGATAGAGTTTTCCTGGGCTGTTTAAGTGCTACAAAATGCTCCAACAAAATCCGGTCTGACAAATTTAATTCTTATTCTAACTCTGGTAGTCTGGTTGTCGTCTTGGTAAGCGATTCTCACAGTGTTCTAATCTGGCTAAAGTGTCAGATTGTATGGCCCTTGCCTCCCCCACAGTTGTTTGTTACGATTTAGGCAGGGTCAAATCAGGAATTCGGTAGTTCCTCTATTTCAAACCCCTCCAATCGTTTCAAAACTGCAAATTTAGGTGGGGGTAATTCGAAATTATTCCGACCTGGAAAATTCTGTGCGTGATGCAAAAGGTCACGTCTCCCATATATGGAAGTGACAAGTATGTACACTCTTTCGACAATGTGTTTCAGATGTAACATCTTACTTTCCCCTAACGTAAGGTCTTTGCAACCATGTGTGCAGGAAACGATTATGTCATTCGTTCCGCCGAGCGCATGTATGCCTCTGTCTGCGGGCGAGTAATTTTATCGCCTAGCACGGCTTGGACAAACAAAATTATGCGAAAACTGACCAGGCCCATATGGGTTTTACCTGCTCTAATCTAAGCAAGGCTAATCAGCGCAGAGCGAATGTGATGAATTATCGCAAAAAGAAGTGTCAAATGGTTGTAAATACCAAATATCTGTTTGATAAGAGAAAATTAAATGTGTCGATCTCCCGAAAATTCCAGGTAATCAGTAAAAACAACAAATGCAACTGATTACTGCCGTAGTGAAGAAGAGATCGACCCAAAATTAAGTGACAGATTGGTGTTTTTGTCTGGTTTTGTTTTGTTCTGTGTTATCTCATTTTTGTTTTTTTGTTTGTTTTTACATACACGCAGAATTTGTAATTTTGATTTGCTCTATTTACAATTATTTGACAGGTGTGATGCCACTTTCACGTATCGGCACTTATTGATATTTTTTTGGAATTGAAAACAATATATTTTCTTCTTTGATCCTTAGCCGCCAACTGTCAAAGCAGTCAGTGGCCCTCACTCCTGGTGGAGTCTTGTAGGGCAGCAACAAACTGCTTCCAAGTACAGCACCAGGCACTTCGTACAATAGCTGGAGCCTCAAGATCAACATCACTAGAAGCACTAGAGGTAGCACTAGGAATAATACCCCTCATGCTAAGAAGAAAAGAGCTCAGATTGAATTACATGGGTAAAGTCCTAATTGACAAAAACCACCCAGCCGATGCAATGTTTGTGAAGATATTTCCTATGACCTGGTAAATCCCTATAGGATACCCAATAGGATGGAAGTGCATGGAGGAAATAGAAGAAAACAGTATTATGCAATAACATGTAGTAGTAAATACACACCAGTGATTCCTCCTTGGGAGCTCAAGAAACCTAACATTGACTTTCATCTTTCAGATATAATAAATGAAAAAGCAGAAAAATCATAGCCAGAGAATATATAGAACAGATAACTAAGGGTAGCTTGAAAGTATACACTGATAGATCTAAGACAGAAAATGAAGAACTTGGAATAGGAATACACAAACCAGCCTGGAAGCTGAAGAAAAGTTTTAGTTTAACTGAAAACGCATCAATATTCACGGCAGAAATGGTGGCAATAGCAAAATCTTACTTACTTAGTCATTCCCTATCTACCGTGAGGTGTAGAGGTTTGGAAGAGAGAGCGCCAGACTATCGGCTGTCTTCCTCCTGGCCTGGTTCCATTCTAGTCCTCGGTCCTTCAAAGATTGTCTAATGTTGTCCTCCCAGAGGACTCTGGGTCGTTCTAGAGATTTGGGTTCCTGGCTCTTAATTTCCCATGCTTGTCGTGGTAGCCGATCTTCTCCCATTCTGCAGACATGGCCACAACATCTTAGCCAGGACTGTTCTACTTGTGTCTGCAGGGGGTGGGATTTTAGGCCTTAACGTATCGTCTGGTTGCGGACCATGTCTCTTCTTGTTACTTCAACCACCTTCCTCAAATACCTAATTTCTGAGGTCTGGATCTGGCTTGTGGGTTGTAGTCATTTCCCATGACTCACATCCATATGTTAAGACTGGGATATAGGTGGAGCGGTATACAGCCATCTTCGTTTTCTTACCAACTTCTCTCTTACTGTGGAATCCTCGATTTAAGGCCTGAAAAGTTTCCCAGCTGCTGCTTTTCGTGTTGCCAACTCTTCTTTGATGCCTCCCTTTCGGCATATAATAGCTCCGAGGTATTTAAAGTGGTCGACCTGCTCTAGGACCTGTTCTTCCAGCTGAATCTGAAGCCTTCTTTCTTCTCGTGATATCACCATGGTTTTTGTTTTAGAGCTGCTTATGACCATCCCTCTCTTCTCCAGCTCTTCCATCCAGACTTGCAGGTTGGATTGGAGATGTGCCTCTGATTTAGCAATCAGGGCAACATCATCAGCAAAGTCCAGCTCCGAAATACATACATGTCTCATCTTCAAGTACTCCACTGAATACTTTCTTGTTTTCTCCTTACATGCCTTGATGACATCGTCCATGAGGAGTATGAAAAGACAAGGTGACAGGATATCACCTTGTCTTACACCATGATGGTCCTGAACTCTTCTAACTTGTGGCTTGCTGCCATCACATAATTTCTGCAAGACTTGTAGAAGCTCTGTAAAGCATGAATCAGAGGTGCTGGAATGTTTTTCCTTGCCAAACAGTCCCAAAGTTTGCTCCAGGGGACCCTGTCAAACGTCTTTTCCAGATCTATGAAACAGAGATGGATCTCACTCTTATACTCAAGAGCCTTTTCACTCAGCTGTCTGAGTGTGAAAATTAGGTCTTTAGTACTTCGGTTTGGTCGGAATCCACACTGGACCTCTTCTAATTGAAGCTCCGCGCTATAGCAAAAGCACTTGAAATAATTACTGACACCCCCCCCCCAAAAGCTAACAATCCTAACTGACTCACTGTCAGCTCTTCAAGCACTAAGAAACCCACATGAATGTAGCCGACCATACATAGCAGAAAAAGTGTTGCAACTTAGTACACACATAAATAATTGGGGCTGCTCAGTATTATTAGGATGGATACTGTTGTGATTAAAATTCATAACATATCTGTCGATATCAAAATGGTTCGACAAGGATTCATGTTTGTTTATTATCGGTAGTCCTTGGTAACAGGAAGTTACGTCATTGCCTCGAGGTGCAGTTCGCAGATGTTAAAGTCGCGATCAGCAAAAGTGGGAGATCATCTGCTAACTGGTTTTGTGTGTTTCATTGTAGCAGGTGGACGTATGTCTCTGAGCTCCTGAGACTTATATTATTTCGTGACATATTCCTATGATGTTCCATCACTAGATCATCCATATACCTCCGTGAGATGATGCTAGTATATTTGTAAAAGGAATTATGAATTCTGGTGAGAACGTGAGTCTGAATTAAATAAAAATGTGTAAAGCTTTCGAGGACAGTGTTCTAGCTACAGACGGTACAAAGCCATCCTGATGACTGTATATTTTACGCCATAAGATATAATGGCTTGCAAGATTATGCATGTGGAGCAGCGTTGAGTAAAATAAACAGTGTATTGATTGTCCACTTTGCCTTTATGGTGACATTGATATTTCAAGTGTGTTATAAGCTGTCTGCGTGTTAGAGCATTTCTACCGTAGTAATGTTGGCCAGAGTATCAAGACGTTTACTCAGATGATGCATATAATAATAATATAAAGACACGCAACAGTAAATGGGGGCCAAGCCGGGATCCTGATTAAATTGTAGAATGCTGATGTCAGGAGAAATTTTTCAAGTCGTTAGACTTCGTTTTCTGAAAAAACCAGATATTTTCAAAATGGCGGTGTGTGTCGTCTGCTGACCTGTTTGGGGTTGAAAGAACATTAATTGCTGTCCTAATTTTCAAGTATCTACTTCAGTTGAACAAAATTTGCATTTTTATTACTGAGGTCCAAAGATGGAGGATACCATGACATGCTGTAAGCTATGAATGCTGAAAACTATGTTGAAGTTTCACAGGTGGAAGAAAATTTTTTTCATGACTTGTGTGACAGAGATTAATCGGTTCACACGACACCTGATGTTGATTAATGCTGAAATGCTCAATTTCGAGTAATAACTCTGTGGACTCAGCGCATTACGTACATATATTGTGCCTTAATGACAGTGCTCATATTCGATCTACAATCTAACGCACTCAAATTATGTGGAATGTTGAAAGGGTTGTGACTTGAAGATATTTCATACAGACATGTATTTTCATTTTTAATTGGAATACCGACGTCTACAGCTGAAGGGACATAACTATAGGTTGACTCGCATGATAACAAGACGTTTACTCAGATGATACATATAATAATAATAGAAAGAAACGCAACAGATACCCTCTCACGTAGGAATAGAAGGAAACGAGGTGGCCGACAGGGAAGCGAAAGCAGGAAGAAGCAGCCCAAACCACATAAACTCAGGGTTAGGCACAACAGAGATCAAAAGTATAATTATAAATATAACAAAGGAATGGAAAGAAAATTGGAAAGAGAGCCAGAAAGGCAGACACGCCTATAAACTGTTAAAAGATCCAACCCGGACATGTCAGATATCTAGAGAACCAAAAATATCATGCAACAGAAAACTGATTAGACTTCAACTGGGAACAAGCTATTTCATGGTGGAGGAACCTTACTGTGCAACTTGTCTGGAGAAAAACATCATAGCACATTATGTATTAACATGCAAAAAATACGAACAGCACAGAAAACCCCTGATGGAATACTTGAGAACCCAAAACTCGACATCACTGTCACTGGAAAATTTACTGAAAGTTGACCTACTCAAGGAGCTACACAACATAATACAATTTTATATTACCAAAACAAGAACCAACATATAACAACTAGAACAAATTAGAATGACAAGGAAAAACAAAACACAAAAAAGTCCATTCAATATCAGTAGAATAATTAAATAAAAAATAAAAAAACCAAACAAACAAAAACCACCAATCCAAAACCAACAAAAACCCAGCAGATAAAAAGATGGCAATAGCGAGAGAGAGAGAGAGAGAGAGAGAGAGAGAGAGAGAGAGAGAGAGAGAGCAATATGGTATCATAGAACATACATTACAAACACCATAGACATTAAACATTGCCACAACAAACGGCAGATAAATTACAGTCTGGAAGAGCCAACACACAAGAAAAACAACAAAGTAATACGCTATATGATATGATGAACACTATATACCCAAATTATAACCCACATGGGGTTGAAACGGGTATCCCTTGCACACAAAAAACACCAGTTTTCAAGTGCGTGGTTCAAAAACCAAACCAAAACTTACCTGGCCTCGGAGGAAGGAGCGTTTTCCTAACATCATCGAGTACTGAGCACTCAAAGAGATGGTGGCCAACAGTTTTGTAGGGGTAGTTACATTGCTGGCACTCTGGGGTGTGTTGTGGTTGGATTCTGTTCAAGTGCCTGTTGAGTGGTATATGTTGTATTCTGAGCCAAAAATGGTGCTCTGATCCCCTGTAAGATGGCTAATGTTGTCAATAGGATCAGGACTAGATATTTTTTGTAAATTAACATATCTAAAACATTTTTTTCTCTGCTGATAAGGAGTAAGTTTTTATACTGAAGGGTTTGCCATCAGTTACCAGTCCAGTGGATTGAGTGATGTCATTGTATTTTACTTTTTATTGCAGTGTGTGCCTCCACCTTGCAAAGGCACAATAGGCAAATCACCTGTTAGCCTTAAAAACCGATTAAAATGAAGACGGCTTTATACCACTCCGCCTACCTTCCAGTCTTGACCTATGGATGCGAGTCATGGGCAATGACTATAACCCACAAAAGCCAGCTCCAAACATCAGAAATAAGGTATCTGAGGAAGGTCGTTGAAGTGACAACAAGAGACAATGGTCTGCAACTAGCGATACGTCAAGGCCTCAAAACCAAGCCCCTGCAGACCCAAGTAGAACAGTCGCAACTATGATGGTTTGGTTATTTCTGCATGATGGAAGAAGATCAGCTACCACAACAAGTTTGGGAAACTAAAAACCACGGATTCATACCTCCAGGACGACATAGAGTCTGCTCAGAGGACAACTGTTATGTTATATTTATGTATATTACATGTTGGCCTCGTTTAGATTTGTTACCAGTTTCAATTTACGCGCTAACATATTTATCTGAAGTCAACATGATGTATTTTACACACTAAGATATTGTCATTGAACGCGATTATGTGTAGACGTCACTAATAATAGGATGACGTAGTAAGGCGCTGCACTATGCATGCAACGGTCCTTCTTGGCCTTTCGTCGTTTGAATGCGTCTAAGCAAGACGTAGATTATTACTGCTCTCAACGTTATTGAATTTTATAATCTTCCTGTGTGGCTTATAATTGAAACGAAGGTCGCCACTTTAATTATACTGATGCAGTATTCGAGCATCCTAATTTGATGAGCAGTTTATTGAAGAAAGAAGTTCTGGGAGAATTATTATATATTTCCATCGCCAGCTGTCAGTTATCGCTACTCCAATGAGTACGCTTGCCGGCATTGCGAGTATATAGGCTGACATGCGACGATGCATTATTGACTGCAGGAGACTGAATTAATGTATGTACAACTTTATGATTGCATGAAAACTATTGTGATGATTTGTCATTAAATGTACTTATTCGTGGACTCAGCTACGACTATTGTTATTAACTTTATCCAAGTTTTATGCAATGTTTGGACACTCACGGCGTAATATAAATATTTAAATCAGCACGAACTCTCAACCAACTCTCTCAAACCCCAACGCAACTGAGAGAACATGGTGGCCTGTGTGGGGAACGATTTTGTCCAGAAAATACAACAAGCAATTAAGAAGAAGCTGTGAAGAGGAAGATGTCCGGTCGATTGAAGCCTTCTTTCAATTCTAAAATGTTTTTAAGTCTCCAAGGGCCGTATTTGATCAAAGAAACTGCACATATGATGCCTGAAGCATGATTCAATTCACTAGTCTGGTTCCTGACGTTGCCTTGTGGAGCATACGAGTATCGTCGATGATCTTGTTTGGCTACTTCAGATAAGTACCAGTTTTGGGCTTACAAAAATTTAGCAATTTGTCCTACAGGCAATCTTTTTCGCACATCTATTTGTTCATGCATGTTTTATGTATTTATTTGTATAGTTATTGTTTATATTCGTTGGAGGTTGGCGGGAACATTGAATCTCTGTTATGTTTCTCCGGATACCGCAGAAATTCGAAGTCGTTCTTTGGGGCCATATGTTTGAATATTTTCTGCTAGCAAAAGATCCACTGAGAAATCTCGTGGCCTACTCTGTTTGCTCCCGAATTTATTCAACATTATCTGTTTAGTTGTTAGGTTTTGTATATATACATTGTATTTTCAATGTACTTATTTCATTTTGTTATTTTTCGTCATTTGTTCGTGAAAAAATTGTCATTCTGATCTTACTATCATTCAGTTGTACATGTCAGCTGTATCTGTCAAAATGGGTCCTTGTCTAGTCTATTTTTAGATCTGTTGTGGTTTAACCTAGTTTCAGTTTTCGTGATTTTTGTCATTTGTAGAATTTTATTCAGTTCTTACAATCGTTTTGCTGTTTGTAATTTGATCTTGTGGTGTGATATTGTTTGTATAATTCTTTTGTTTACTAATTCTGTTCTATTTTCTTTACTAACCTTTCATAACATGATATTAACATTAATTACATAAATATTTATGAAAAATAGAATATGACTGTAATAATTTAATTACATTGCACTTGTAGGCCATTAGCCACTAGTTATTTGCCTGAGTGGGGCATAGTGATATAAAATATTATTAAAAAATAACAATTTTTGCTTACATTATTTGTAAAGCAACTTACCAGTTATCTGGTTGACTATGTGAGAACATTAGTTGGTTAACATGGCGACTTTAGAAACTTTTATGAAGATTGGGAAGGAATTTGCCTACAAAGGGGAGGCACTTAGAGAATTTGCCATGGCTGAACTGGCTAAAGCCAAACAAGAAGAAGCTGAACAGGAAGCTAAAGAAGAGAAGAAGAGAGCTGAAATGAAACAGGAATTAGCTCAACAAGAAGCTAGGGATGAAATAAGACGTATTGAAGAAGAGAGAAAAATGCAACCGGAAGTAAGATTAATGCTTCTTCGGTTAGAAGAAATGAAATTAAAAGCTCAATGAGCAAATAATAGCAATAATGGTGATTCACATACTGCTTCTTCAACGAGGCATACTAGAGGCAATGATAGGTTTAAATTACCTATATTTAACCAGAATATTGATGACATAACATGCTACCTTTCAAGATTTCAAGATGTTTGTGGAGCAAATAAACTTGATAAATCCTTATGGGTTACAAAACTGAGGGAATTTTTGGTTGGTGAGCCAATGGCTGCCATTGATACTATGGATGAGGCAGTTAGAAAAATCTACGACGCAGATAGAATAGTAGTGTTAAAACGCTTCCAACTTAACGAAGAAGGTTATAGAGTCAAATTTAAAACAATGATTCCAGATTCGAGCTAAGATTTCTCTGAATTTATTTCTGCAATAAGGATCACTTTTAATAGTTGGATTGAACTTTCAGGTATTGAGAAATCCTTTGATAAGCTTGTAGATTTAATGCTGAGGGATAAAGTATTATCTTCAGTAAGCAAACCATTTTGGTCGTTTTTACAGGAACGTGAACCACCAACTTTAACTGCTATAGAAGAACTAGCAGTCAAATTCTGCACTGCACATCCTAGATCATGCATTGCAAACACTCAATTAAGAGAAGCTTTACCAGTTGCTTCTGTTGCAATGTGGAATAATAACAATAGAGCAAAGTCTCATGGTCTTGACATAAATTTTGTACATAACAGAAATAATGACAACAATTATTATAGGAATAATAACTTTAACAAGAATGATAATTAAAAACAAGGTAATTTCATTCCCCATAACAATAATAATTGGGGTAATGCAAATCAAAATTATAAAAACAGGAATAATAGTCAAAAGGGCAGTCATCAAAATATATCTGTTGATCGCCAAAGACAGCGATCTGATTCACGTGGACCACATAGGTTCGAACATAATGCAGGGGCGGCACTGACTAGCAGTGTACCATTGGGTAGTCAAGACTCTAATAACCAGGTACATTCGTCTGCATGTTGTTCATTTGACTTTGATGTGGCAGATGGTTGCCCATATAGTCTAGCTATATTTCAGAAGGACAGCACTACAGTTCTGAAGTGTGGACACCCTCTCCCAGCTGTTAGTCTGTCCGCTAATGATGGTACAGGGACTTTGATATTTAACAGAGGATTAGTCAATGGTACGATGGTATCAGTTTTAAGGGATTCAGGTTCCACGACCATCGGCATTAGACAGTCTCTGTTCACCCTAGTTGTTCTACCGGTAAAAGTGTGAAGTGTATTACATTCTGGGGTACGATTGAGTACTATCCCACTGCCATAATCGATGTACATACACCGTTCTTTTCAGGCAAAGTTAATGTATATTTATTACAGAATCCAGTAGCTGACCTTACAGTTGGTCGCATTCATGGGAATAAAGACTGCTCACCGGAGGAAATTTAGGATTGGGAAAGAAAAAAATTGTTGATTGCCAATGCAGTTACAACACGAGCCCAGGCTCAAGCTTTGGAGAATGAACATAGTTCAGAGCCTGACATAATTACTCAGAATGACACCGAAGTCCAGTCAGTGATAGATAGAGTGTCTTTTGCTACTAAACAAAGAGAAGATAACTCATTAAAAATTTTTTTGCTTTAGTCAAAAATAATGATTGTGTTGGGTTCAATACCAGTCGTAAACATTGGTTTACTATTAAAAATGACATCTTACTTAGAAACTATATGGATCATTCTAATATAAAACAGCAGGTAATAGTTCCTTTGACTTTGAGACCATATATCTTAAGACATGCACATGACTCACATTGCGCGGGTCATATGGGATATACTCGTACTCGTTCTAGAGTGTTATCTTCATTCTTTTGGCCAGGGGTTTTCCGAGACGTATCGTTATACGTACGTTCATGCGTTACATGCTAGGAAGTCAAGTCTCGAGGAGCTTTTCATACTGCTCCAATCTAGGCATGTGACATATCGGTCCGTCCTTTTGACAAGATGGTCATTGATATTATTGGTCCTCTACTTCCTTCTGCCAGAGGTCACAGATTTGTCCTCACGTGCATTGATTTGTGCACTCGATGGCCAGAAGCCATACCTCTTAAGCATACCTCTACATCTGACGTAGCGGATGCACTTCTTCTAATCTTTTCCAGAAAAGGTTTTCCTCGGAAACTACTTTCTAATCATGGGTCTCAATTTGTTTCTGACACCATGGCATCAATCATGAAGACTCTTAACATAGGTAGAAGTTTAAGTAGCATATATCACCCCATGAGCAATGGTTCCGTGGAGAGGCTCAACAGAACTCTCAAACAACTATTGCACAAGGTTACGGTTAAGTATCCTCAAGATTGGGACCGGGTCCTTCCGGCTGTTCTGTTTGCATGCCGAGAAGTGCCGCACGAACAGACCAGGTTCTCTCCATTTGAACTCGTTTTTGGTGCTCCACCAAGGGGTCCAATGGGTCTAATAAAAGATCTACTTGTAGACTCTGAGATGACTCAGGACACACAGTCATCCTATGAGTATGTTATCAACTTGCGTAAAAAAAATTGTCGACGCTTGTCAGTTGGCTACAGCTTTGTCAGAGGCTGCCAAATATAAATCGCGTCTGTTTCAAAATACAAATAGACGTCTACGTCAACTGTTTCCGGGTGATGAAGCATTTGTATTGGTTCCTCGGATAGATAATAAATTACTCATTGCTTGGAATGGTCCATTTAAAGTGATGGATAGGATTTCTGATGTTGATTACATCGTAGATGTTAAAGGTCAAAAGAAAATCTTTCATATCAATATGCTTAAAGAGTTTCATACTCGTCCTGAGCATTTATAGGCTATTTTTCATGATCTTGATGACAATGTAGTTAGTTCTTGTCACTATTCGAGTCTATCTGTGATTCAGGAGGAGGAATCTTCTTTTCCTGACATTCCCATGTCTTTGCCTTTACCTACTCTTAACGCTACTGAATCTTGGCGAGATATTTCTATTTCTTCTTCTGTAACCCCACAACAAAATCGACAGATTTCTAATCTTTTGGAATCTTTTTCTGATGTTCAGACTGACTTGCCATGTTGAACATCTGTGATCTGTCATGATATCATCCTCACAGATGATATACCTATTCGTTTACGTCCCTATCCGGTTCTTATTCATTACCAGAGTAAGACAGCTCAAGAACTTGAACAAATGTTAAGTTTAGGAATTATTGAGAACAGCAATTCTCCTTATTCCTCACCACTAGTCATTTTCCGAAAAAAAGATAACAACATTAGATTATGTGTGGATTATAGAAAATTAAACGCTAAAACTATTGCTGATAATGAACCACATGCACTTTTTGACGATTTACTTACTCGTCTAGCTACAGCTACTTTATTCACAAAAATAGATCTCACAAAGGGATATTGGCAGATTCCGTTTACGGATCAAGCCAAACATCTTACTGCGTTTTCGACTCCAAGTGGATTATACCAGTGGAATGGGTTAGGGAATAATTCTTTTATCTGATGGATGGTGCAGATACTTGTTTCCTCTTCGAGTTCATTAGAGTATTTGAAGATGCTGGACTCTGGTGTCCAGACGGTCTAGGGTTGATTTTTTAATACAGTCCAAACTTGCAAAGTTCTCACAAACGTAAGGCTAGACTTCAGCAGTAGGAAAACCTCATAAAGCCTGATTGACGTTTAACAATATATATATATTCTGAAGCACATTAAAAACGCACCACTATTGTATATACTGATGCCGAGAGCTGGAAAAAAAAGTATGGGAATGGATTTTCCCCGTGTTTGTCATGAGGTAGAGAGCGAATGGCTGCTGGATTGGAAAGTGCATGATTCAACCCATGGGTTTGTGTTCAGACTACATGAAAACAATGAAAGTTACACGTGCAACACGATTCCCAACAGCTATGACCCTGAAAATGTGTACGCGCTGTGGCAGTATACTCGGTATAAAAAGGCCGTTGAGACAAAACACCCAGTACATGTGCTTGAAATGCCTCGACTATATGAAAACGACCGCCAACGAACCATTGGTATGTTGGAGACCGGAATGAGCTCGCGGGCCATTGCCAGAAGGATGAATTGCCACCACAGCGCTATTGTACGTCTCAATGAACGTTACGGAACCACTGGCAGTGCCCGGGATAGACTTCGGAATGGCCAACCACGAGTTACTACCGCTGCGCAAGATCGTCATATTGTGCTGAGTCACCTAAGGAATCGTTCTATCCCGGCAAGTCAAACAGCAAGAGCAATAGTGGGTAGACGTGGGCACGTCTCTCGAATGACAGTCATACGACGACTCAGAGATACAGGCCTTACTGCAAGACGACCTTAAGTTGGGCCAAATTTGACTCACAGACATCGTCAGCAGCGCTTGCAATGGGTAGAGTAACATGTCAGATGGACTAGACTGCAGTGGAATACTGTCCTATTCACAGACGAGAGCAGATTCAACATATCCTTTGCTGGTGGACGTATGCGGATATGGCGACGATGTGGAAAGCGCTTTGCAGATTGCTGTGTTCGTCAGCACAACCGATTTGGAGGTGGCAGTATTCACATTTGGGGAGGATTCAGTTTTCCCCATCGCTTGCCTCTTCACGTCTTCCGTGGAAATGTTAATGCTGTGACATATCGAGATGAGGTTCTGGAGGCATTGGTTGCTCCTGCGTTCACAAATTATCCAGACTTGCAGCTTCTCCAGCAGGATAATGCACGTACGCACACCGCATGCATTACGCAGCAATATCTACAGCAGCAGGACTTTGTGACGATTGATTGGCCTGCCTTATCACCAGACATGTCCCCTATAGAACATCTGTGGGACGAGCTTGGACGCAAAGTCTACAGGCAAGGTTCTCCAGCTAATCTGCAACAGCGCGAAGCTGCTCTTACACGTGATTGGGACTTGATTCCCCGGAATTTCCGTCAGAGACTTGTGCGTTCCATGCGGAGCCACTGCCAAGCTTGTTTGCAAGCACACAGTGGATATACCAGATACTGAAGATAGTGTGAATGAATTTTTTTATTGGTTGCATTTTTGGTTTTCTCCCTTGCCTGCACAGAATGCAATGAATTTCACAAACAATCAAATGTACAAATTAATGACCAGCATGGATTCATAGGAAAATGAATAAAGATTCCAAATATGTACACTTGTAAACACTTATATTTACATTTCACACTCTGTTCCTGGATTATACAGGTGGTGCGTTTTTAATGTGCTTCAGTATACTTTAATGCACGAACGTAGCTCCACAATAATGCATCCATTAAATTGACAATGGCAGTCTCTAGCCAGTCCATAAAGTAAGCCTATCGTCATGTAGACTACAGGAACAATGTCAGAGTCATCTTGCTGAAGTATTTAATATATATTATTCACTCATTCCTCTCCTTTCAGCGCTGACAAGTCCGTACAAATGTAATCGAGCTTAGGCTCCAAACGTAGGACGACCTAGCTGATCTGAAACACATAAAACTCTATATCTAGATTACACTTTCAGGAGCTCGTGCAAACACGTCTTTCTCACACGGAGACACACAGCCAAAGAGACCGAACTACCGCTCACATGTTCGATCTGAAACCGGCAAGGATCGTCTGCTTAAAATTAGCATACTATGTGACGTACTTCCGGGGTAGTCCTAGTAACGCTTGTCAACAAGGAAGTCAGTACACAAACCAAGTTGAGAGCGACCGAAACTGTTATGAATTTAGTCATAACAACTACTCTTCCCCCCCCCCTTCCCCCCCCCCCCGTTCAATAATGGCAAACGAAGTAACATTATTGGTATATGAGAAAAAACACCACTAAGGTGAGCAAAAAGTAATATCAAATGTCACTGTTGCTATGACCATGCATAGACCTATGTTTGTCCCGTAATGTAGGCAATTTAACACACATGGTGTGGAAATGCAGCATAATCTGCAAAACCAAAGTCTTACAAACACCTCAAAGCAATTTGACATAATAATGAGGTCCTATAGCAAAAGTCAGTCAACATATAACATGAAAAATGGAAATATACCATGCATTCTCACTGTCTCGTAAGTCAAAGAACACCTACTGTTCATAGTCATGTCACCTTAGTCAATTAATATCAATTAAAATAACCATTAATGCGAAGTGCATGTTATAACATTATAAAATCACAGAATAGATATAAGGCAGACAATTAACACACACAAAGTGTTTGACTGCTACATATTGTCATATATATATATATAGTGTTAGTGACTGTTATGTCAAATTGTATCATATACATAATATGAACAACGAATAGTGAATTATTCTTATAATAGCGTACAAAGCGCTTAAATATCTTAACACATATGTGTCACTGTACTGATCTTTTGTGTTGAAAAGTCAATTTTTATGGTACGTTAATAAGTCAATTTCAATCCTGTAATGAAAAAGAGTATTATCACAAATAGACTTGAGTCCACCTCGTGTGCACAATCCTATAGTGCTTGAAGTTTCATGTAGCAACAATATGTCCACTGTGTCCATGATTGTTATCTATTAATTATGAGTAGACACGAAATTCGTAATTTCGCGAACCTTGAACCGAAATCATAATAGAAAAGTTCAGTGTAAAAATAACATGATTTACTCCCTTGAGATCTTGGTATAAGTTTCATATAATTTGTTATCTCCCTTGAAGAAACCATACAATGTTATTTGAAAGTCACTGAGTGTCATTTCGAAAACTGTCTCGAATTGGATTACTGGAACTATTTATCGAAATTCCTTTCCTGACAACCTGTTGTTGAACTGTTACTCTACAGGTAGATGTATGCTGTATCTATGCATTGTCCTGAGAAAAAAGATATATCACATGTCTTGAAGTGATTTGTCTATCAGCATCATCATGTATCTGTGCGGGTGGCATTGTTGTAGCATCACCTTAAATAAAGTACATAATGATGATATGATTTCAGTACACTGTTATTGAATCGAAATTTTCTGAGCGTAGTCGTTATGCATTTAGCCAGGATCACTCAGCACTAAGTTGATAACTTGAATTTGTGGACTAGATGGAAGACGGAGTGTCTTTGATACATCTAGACAACACGTCGGCTACCACGTTGAGATTTTCCTTTATAGCTTTGAAGGAGTAATCATAAGGTTGTAAAGCCAGACTGGCTCTAGCTGCCTTCGGGTTAGTAAAACGAGCAGTCTTTAAATAACCCAAAGCTCGTTGATCGGTTTCCAGCGTAGAAAGAGCTCCCAAAAGGTAGTGTTGTAGTTTCTTGAAAGAAAACATGATGGCAAGGAGTTCCCGTTCAACGATAGGATACTTGTGTTCTGTGGTGGCAAGCTTCCTACTGACGTACATGAAAGGATGCATCTGGCCTTAAAACTCTTGCATTAGTGTTCCTCCTATTCCGACATCGCTGGCGTCTACCCCGAGGGTGAAAGGTATACGAATATCAGGCAAACGTGATATAGGCGATTTCGAGAAGGAATTCTTTATCATGTTTAAAGCATCATCACATGCATGATACCATATTATTTTCTTTGCCGCGTCCTTTTTCAACAACGCGGACAGAACTGAAGTTATATCAGAAAAATTAGGTAAAAATCTCCTATAAAAGTGTATTAGACCTAAAAGGCTGCGAACTTGTTTTTTCGTTCGAGGGATATCTAGATTAAGAATTTTGGAGACAGTAGAATCTTTAGGTTTCAAGACCCCACCTCCAACCTTATGACCGAGAAAGGTAATTTCAGAAAAACCTATTCTCGTTTTTTATGGACGAGCTGTGATATTATGATCACGTAAGGAATCTATTAAAGTGCGAATAACGTTGACATGATTATTCCAAGACTGATGGAACAGACATATATCGTCAATGTAAGTAATCAAGTCCTCACGATCAGAAAATAGTCTCTTCATCATGCGCACAAAAGTCGCAGGAGCATTAACAAGTCCAAAAGACATATAGTTAAAATGAAACAAACCTAAAGGAGTAGCAAAGGCTGTGTATGGTTTAGATTTGTTAGACAAAAGGACCTGCCAGTAGCCTTCGAGAGATCGAATTTAGTGAAGAAAGTGGCAGTGGATATGCTTTCAAGCAGTGAATCAAGCACGGGAAGAGGTTCCGCGTCTCGAATGGACACTGCGTTTAATCTTCTATAATCTACACAAATTCTAATAGATTTGTCCTTTTTCCTAATTAACACCATAGGAAGGAAATATGGTGAATTGGACGGTTCTATAATGTTTAATCTAATCATTTGTTTTATCTCATCTTGCACTTGAGATTGCAAATGGATAGGAATAGGATACGGTTTCAGTTTAATTGGCCTGAAATCCGTTAACGTTATATCATGTTCAATGACACCAGTATGCCCAGGAATATCCGTGAGCACATCAGAAAAAGAGTGAAGTAAATTAGAAATCTGATTTTTTAAAATTGGAATTCAAAGAAGGATCAATGGAAACATCTTTCCATGATTCAGTCGCTAACGAATGAATATCTGGTAACGACAGAGTAGGTTCACCATCATCATCAAAGTCAGAAATTTCTTCTTGGATCGATAGATTCGTCAATAGAATCAAAGATAGGACGAAGATGTGGTTGTCTAGTGTAAAACTGTTGTAACATATTTATGTAAAAAAATGTTTTCTTTACCTTTCACATCTACAACATAGTCGACATCTGATAGTTTTTTATGATTGTATAAGGACCATTCCAAGAAATTAACAATCTATTTTCCTTGTTCGGAAGCAATACAAAAGCTTGGTCTCCTGGCCACACCTGGCGCAGTTTCCTGTTTTTTTTTAAAAACAGTCGAGCCTTTGATTTTGCCCTTTCCAAAGAATGCGCTGCTAATTTGCATGTGTCAATAATCTGTCGTCTTAAATTTACGACGTATTGATAAGAGGATTGTACTTCCTCGTTCATGTCAGTACCAATAAGTAGATGTTTTAAAATAGCCATGGGACCCCGTGGCCTAACACCATATACTAACTCAAAAGGACAAAACCCGGTTCTAGAATTTGGAATTTCTCGGTAAGCAAATAAAACAGCTGGTAAAATACGGTCCCATTATTGCGGATATTTAGCTGTAACTCTATCAAGCTTTTGCTGAAGTGTCCTATTAAATCTTTCAATTTTACCTGACGCTTGAAGGTGATACAATGAACTGAGTGATCTTTCAATACCAAACATGTTCATTACCTTTACCATGGCATCGGAAACAAATTCCGAGCCATTATCAGACTGTATGTTTTCGGGTAAACCCAGTTTGGTGAAGACTAAAAATAGCGCATCCGCTATGTCATCACTGGTAATATTTTTCAGTGGGATAGCCTCGGGCCAACGAGTACACATATCGATACACGTTACGACATACTTATGACCCTAGCTAAAGTTTTGATAGCACCAATAAGGTCAATAGACATCTTTGCGATGGACGCAAATATATGTCCACTGCTTGAATGGGTGCAATATGATGAGGCCTTTTAGTCGCCACACTCTGGCAAACTAAACATGTGCGACAAAAGACTTTGACATCTTTGGTCACACCAGGCCAAAAAAAATGAGAGACTACTCTCTGTTTAGTTCTTGCGATTCCCAAGTGACCAGCAGCGTTTATATCAATTGCATGTCGTAGCACCAATGGTCTGAAACAGATGGTTACCATTATCTGTTTCTTAACAGAATTTATATCCTGAAAATTCCTGACCAAAATATTATTATTTAAAGTATACCAATGTTTTACTTTATTATTGGTAATTACATTACTTGTCGTAACCAACTTAAAAATTTTTTGTAAAGAAACATCTTCTCTTTGTTTCTGAATGAAAGAATCTTTCTCTATCAATTCAATATTTAAATCATCATCTTCATCAATAGGAATAATATGATCATCAACATTATCCTCATCAATATACTGACATCATCATCATTACTCATGACATCATTTATGTGCTCATCTTCATTGGTAACTTCTTCTAGAATAATGTCATCACCAATATGACTTAACTTTTCCTCACGAGCTTGTGCTCTTGTAGTAACAGCATTAGCTGTTATTAAGTGCTCTTTCTCCCATTTCTCGATGTCCTGTCTGGAACATTCATGGATCCCTGGGATGTTTCCAAGGATAATCCCAGCAATAGGACTGTTTAACAAACATGCGAGCACTCTGCCAGTGAAATACGGTGTATCCAGGAATACCCCTGCAGTGGGATAGTATTCCACCGTTCCCCCGAAAGTAATGCACTTTACTTCCTTTCCAGTGTAGTCTGATGGGTCCACCATCGATCTACGTATGCCAATAGTAGTTGCACCTGTGTCACGCAACAAAGACACTAATTTATTGTTGACAAAATCCCTATCCAGTACTAAGGAGCATGTGGTTGCAACAGATGACATGACAGAAAGAAGGTGTCCGCACAAAAGTCTCGGCACACTCTGTGGCTGAAACAAAGAACTGCATTGAGTACAGTTAGTAGTATTAGCCAAATCAACACTGCAAGCATTTGCGTGCGCAATAGGCACATTGTTTTGATTTGAATTATTATTATCACCAGTCACGACAGCATTAACACGTTCTGGATTTCTTTACTGTCTATAATTATTGTTCTGAAAAGAACCTCTATTATTTGAGTAATTATCATTATTCCTGTGGAATGACCTATTACCCCTGTTTGATCTGGGACTATAACCTCCTCTATTTTGGTAATCATTTTGTCTGTAAGATGACTGAGGACCAAAATAATCATTATTATTGTTATAGTTATCATATCTCTGAGGCTGTTGAGATTTCTTATTAAAATTATATTTGCCTCTGTTGTTGCCATAATGAATGTTTTGATTGAATTTACAATTCCTGTCAATACTATTTGATCTCTGTTTAGCATTGTTACAATTCATCGCCCTGGCTGAAGAAGCTGGAAGAGAATCCCTAAAGTTATCTCTACTTAGATTTTTATTTGGGTGTGCGACCTGGTATTGCCAACCGAGGGCCTCAGTCACAGCCAATTTATCTGGTTTTCTCTCCAGTAAAAAGGATACAAAATCTCCGCTAATGGAGGATAAATCCTTATCTCTGAGGATTAAGTCAGACAAACCTTCAAATGTCTTTTCAATTTTAGCGCGATCAATCCATCTCGAAAAGCACATTTTTATTGAGGCAATAAATTCTGTAAAGTCTTTAGCAGAATCAGGTACTAGTAATTTAAATTTTTGCCTATAACCATCTGTTGAATTGGGATTTATGTTTGTTTGAATGAGTTGACGATGGTAGGTGATACTGCCAGTTCATGCCAGTAACGCGAATTCTAAAATGAACTTCAAGTATGTCAATAGAACTTTGATCAACTGAAGTATTCAGCAAAGGCTTGTCTTTAAAGTTCAATGTATTTATTCACGGATACAAACACGATATGAAATAGTAGACGATACGTTTGATGCATGGACGATCAATAAGAAGGCAGGATGGTGAAAATATGGCGTAATGTTCCTAATGGCAATGTACGTCTTTTCAGTCAGTTCCATAATCAATATTCTTCCTCGCTAAACTAAAGTTCATACAATTATTCTGTCTCTGTGATAGTTTCTAAGGTATCGGCCGTTGACCTTCTACAAGGACAACGGGCTTAATATACATCTTTACAATACTTGATAAGGCATCCAAAATATACTGTCTTGCTCAATTAACTTCTTCCATAGACTGCTCAGACAGTTGATTAAACATTAGATCCACACGTTTCTACATCAAGATAAAATACATGTTAGCGACTATCCTTGGCTAACCTCTCCAATACGTGCCATGACCGAGATGTCGGCACTTCGTAATACAATTTTGCAATATATTAAATAATATTTCCTCTCGTAGGATTACCACTACGTTTTACAAGTGAAGCTATCAGCTCATCTGATCCATTCTTGAAATCCTGCCATGAGGACTCCAGCTAGATGCCAGTAATGAGTGGAGACATCACTTAAAATCATCAATAAGATTATTTATCAACACATGGGTGCAAGACTTACATATACATCTTGACATTGGCTTCTGATAAGAAAACCAGTCGTCCTCCATAGAAATAATTCCCATTCATCAGGGACACAATACAATATACTACGGACGATCAATCCGGCTTGACCCTTCAACATCACTCTCTGACGTCATCCTCTAGATCTTAGAAACCCGTGCGCTAAGAGTCTCTCATATACTACATAGCGCACACACGTAGGTGATAAATCATACGCACAAATAATATTCCTATCATAAGAATGGTGCGTAACCTTTTAACACAGGCAGGACCTAAGACTGCCATCTATGTAAAAGTACGCAACACCATCCTCATCCAATTGGTATTTCTTAAGTAACAGTATCTTGACTGAATCATAATTATTTCTCGATTGGTCATCCATCATACACACAGCCGTACATGCATCACCAACCAATAAATTCATGAGCCTACTAGGCCATGTAGCTTTATCAATGCCAAACTCATTACAATAGGTCTCAAATCTACTCAGGAAGCATTGGATATCATCTATGGAAGCGTTAAATTTAGGTAAATTTACCTTAACAAATTTGTTATGATCTCTTCTATCATCATCCATATTTCTGATATTCACCTGAGGCTGTTGCAATCTTAATTTCTCAAGTTCAATCTCAGCTAATTTGATTTCTTGGGCCTGTTTTAGTTTTCCTTTTTCAAATTCTTCTTGTCTTCTTTCTTTTTCTAATTCTTTTTGTTTTCTTTCTTTTTCTTCTTGTCTTCTTTCTCTTTCTTCTTGTCTTCTGATTTCCTTGTCTATATATTCTTGCAAGGCTTGACCCTCCAGATCACAATCTTTTCCAACCTTTACTAAACCTTTCAAGGTTGCCATGATTTACTCTAATTGATCTTTTTCAATAGCAACAAATAAGGTAACTTTATAATATTATTACTTTATGAATAATATTTTCAATAATAATAACACCACTTTAAATTCACTCAACTTGATGCATAAATAGCAAAAAAAGATGCAGATGATAACACTGGAGCATAAAAGAATTGTATAATCAGCAGACAGAATACAGTGATCAGAGCCCAAAAGAAGAAAATGCAAATGGAAAAGGCAGAATTATATGAAATAGAACAATGAAAAAAATAGCTCTATCCACACATATGACAATACAACACGATTTTTTTTACAACATTAATCACATCTAATAAATCAAGATAGTAAGGTAAGAATGACAGTATCACAAACAATAATATAGAAAACTGAAGAAAACATTATATAGAACTGGACTACAACCGCAAATTGACACTTAACAAGACTTCACCGCTAACAGTCACAGGTCATGATTATTTCAATAGCAGCAGATTCACACAGCGTTGTAAAGCCGGCCCCGCTATTTGAAACAATCACACTTCAAACCCTAAGGACACGCTTATGAATCTATCGACCAGTCGAAACGGTATTGATAGAAAAATAAGTCCCGCCTACCTCCCACAGATTAAACACAACACACCATTATCACATGAAACATAAATGATGAAAAAATACGCCGGCAAACAAAGATAATCTAGTCACACGATGTATGAAACTATAAACGTGACTTATCTGAATGCCAGGTCTCAAAATCCTCCTAGTTCCAAAGGCTGTTCCTCCCAGCACTGATGCGAACAGGATACCAAGACCTCTCACTAGGTCTACACGTAGAATACAGTTGACTCGATTCAGAATACACCTGATTCATCAAAGTCAGGAAAATTCGCCATCTTCGGCAGAAAAATAGATGCTCTCATACATCCAAGATGCAGATATGATATACTTGTATAGTTGCTCTTTGGGAACTTGCGGACATGAAGAACCGTAATGTGGAAAACTGTTTTTCCGGCCTTTCTCATACTCTAGCAGACGACAGACACGCCATTTTGAAAATCTGGGTTGAAGCAAAATTTCTTAGGCGATCATCGGCTTGTAGCTCAGAAAAATGTAGTGGTACTACCGGCTTGACGCCCCCAGTAATGTTAGGAAATAATTCTTTTATCTGATGGATGGTGCAGATACTTGTTCCCTCTCCGAGTTCATTAGAGTATTTGAAGATGCTGGACCCTGGTGTTCAGACGGTCTAGGGTTGATTTTTTAATACAGTCCAAACTTGCAAAGTTCTCACAAAAGTAAGGCTAGTCTTCAGCAGTAAGAAAACCCCATAAAGCCTGATTGACGTTTAACAATATATATATATATATACTTTAATACACGAACGTAGCTCCACAATATTGCATCCATTAAATTGACAACGGCAATCTCTAGCCAGTCCATAAAGTAAGTCAATCGTCATGTAGACTACCTGAACAATGTCAGAGTCATTTTGCTGAAGTATTTAATATATATTATTCACTCATTCCTCTCCTTTCAGCGCTGACAAGTCCGTACAAATGTAATCGAGCTTAGGCTCCAATCGTAGGACGACCTAGCTGATCTGAAACACATACAACTCTATATCCAGAGTACACTTTCAGGAGCTCGTGCAAACACGGCTTTCTCACACGGAGAAACACAGCCAAAGAGACCGAACTACCGCTCACATGTTCGATCTGAAACCGGCAAGGATCGTCTGCTTAAAATTAGCAGACTATGTGACGTACTTCCGGGGTAGTCCTAGTAACGCTTGTCAACAAGGAAGTCAGTACACAAACCAAGTTCAGAGCAACCGAAACTGTTATGAATTTAGTCATAACAGAATGTCATGCCTTTTGCGCTAATGAACGCACCTGCAACATTTATTCGCATGATGCGAAAAATATTAGGAGATAGATCAGATATCATTACTTATTTTGACGATTTATGCTTATTTAGTTAATCGTTTGAAGAACATTTCGTAGGACTTAGTTCTTTATTGGACACATTACGATTGCACACTTTGACTGCAGGACCTACTAAGTCCAAATTGCATTTAAGGAAATTACTTTCCTTGGTCATACCATTGGTTCTGGGCGTATTCAGACTATACCTCAGAATGTTTCTAAGATTCTAAATGTATCTATTCTGGCTACTAAGAAACAGGTTAGAAGTTTGTTAGGTTTAGTCCAATATTACAGTAGATTTATCCCTAACTTGTCTACTATAACTGCTGTATTGTCTTCCCTTTTGCGCAAGGGAACGCCTGCCAGGGTAAGTTGGTCTAATGAATGTAATATCGCGTTTCAGAAAATACAAGACATTTTTTCGAAACCTCCTATTTTGAGATTACCAGATATTACTAAAATTTATGTTCTTCGTACATATGCGAGTAACTTCCGCTTTGGTGCTAGTCTCCTTCAAGAGCATGATGGAGTGTTACACTCGACACTGTTTATCTCAAGAAAGCTCACCGAAACGGAGAAAAAGTATTCAGTCATTGACAAAGAATTACTTGCAGTGGTCTGGTCGATTCAGAAACTGGAACGATTTTTGCTGGGCGCACCTTTTGTTATTCAAACCGACCAGAAGGCTGTGGCTGCTCGTTGACGCGCCAACCACAAGAGTCCGAAATTGGCCAGATTCTCCATTTTATTTCAACCATTTAATTTCTCCACTGAATCGATTCCAGGGTCAGAAAATGTAGTGGCTGACTCATTGTCTCGTAATCCGTCATCAGACACCCGATGACAAGCTCTGTTCCAAGGAAAGCGTACTACAATAATGACTGTTCTTGTCAAGCATACAAATTCCTTATGTCATACACGTCACTTTTGGTCGAATCATCAGCTATCACACGATACATGTTATCTACGACTTCTTATGACATCATTATTAAATATTGCTATGAACATTAGAAAAATCTACTCACATTTGATTATCGATTTTTTCACCAAGTTGAACAAGTCAACTCTTCCACATTGTGTTTTGTAACCTTGTCTGACAAAGACGAATTGAAATATTGATCACGTCTCATATCCAGGGACATAAGTACTTTTCGTTATATCCACTTCATTATAATAATCGTTCGAGATACAACTGTCTGAAGGTACAGGATACCGCGTTTAAGATACAACTCTCTTAAGGCACAGGATACTGCGTTCAAGATGCAACTCTCCAAAGGTACAGGATACCACGTGCAAGGAATACTTTACATAATGCACATATGGTACTATGATACACTTTGAAATTTACATTTGCATTGATGAATTCTACTTTCGTGCCTAATGTCTGTTGGTACGTAACAGACTATCGTCTCTATGATTCCTTTATACTTACGATGATTCATCCGTAACTACAGCAATTAATTCAACTTAATTTGATGCCCGATATTGGTACTATATGTTTACGATGATGGTCTTTGGAGTGTGTCCATAGAGATCTTCCACTTGATACGGTGCATTCTACCTGCACTACTCGATCAAACGTTTACTTGACTATTTGATACGTACACCGTCCATGGTGTCTATTTAATCCTTAGGATTTGATAAAGTGGTAGTTACACTTGGTACAAGTTCAATTTCATATACATTTCATATTTTCGCGGAAATTACATTGGATAATTCGTGAATGGAACTTTGTATTTCTCAGGATTGTGCAACGAGATATTCCTCTGAGCTCCATACTATTAAACATTAATTATTTTAGTTTACTATAATGTTACATTGATTAATACTATATAGAATGTTAACTTCTTAGTTTATTTTAATTATTCATATTATCATTATGTTTCCAAAGGTTGTTATTGCCGGGAGTTGTAGTGAGGATAAGCTCTCACTGCAGATAAAATACTTCTATGGCACGCGCCTCAAACAGCCTCTGACAACCAAGTCCAGCTCCCGGCCTTCACGTGTGGCTCAATTTGAGCCCGGCGGAACTGTTTCCACTGACGGGAGAAGGGGCAAAGGCGAGCGACTGGCGCCTTAAAACCAGCTGCTTCTGGCAGATAGGGCTCGTGATCCTTGGTTGGTAGCTTATCTAAGAGAAGGAACTCTGAATTCAAACCACCGCTGCCTTGCGGGAATATCCATTTATGGAACTGGCTTCGGGAGTAAACCCTGAGGATAAATCCGGAGTCGGAGTCCCTAAGGCAGTCTAATGTCGATTCGACATTATTCTGGCAACTCCTGCGACATGGCTGGTACCAAACTGTATCGGCTACTGCCGTTCCTTTGGATCTACCGGCTGTGTGGAGAGGGGGAACATGCTGCATGGGCAACAGCTTGATCTCCATATAACTGTGCCCAAGCTCGCGCCCTGGAGAGGACACTCCAGCTTCACCCTATAGGTGTCGGCAAAACACGGGAAGTAGCAGTTACCGGTTATAAGCATTTTGCCCAATTGGCGTAGGGCATGGCGCCAGGGGCTACTTCCGACAGTGGGAGAGGTTCTAGGATCTCACTGGACAGCTACCGCCCGCTTCAAGCTGGGCAGCCCCCAGTCAATAAGGTGTTGTCCCGCCACTGTCTGCTTTCCCCATTGGGTGCATGGGGATTAGGGTCAAACCCGAACTGTGGACAGAAAATTTTGCACCAAGCAATTATCGAAAAAATAGAAATAAGCAAACTCTCAGATTGGGATGCTGGAACGTCCGGACTATGTTGACTGGACTATCCGAAAACCTACAGGATGTAAACGATGTAAGGAAGACAGCCATAATTAATGATGAGCTTAAACGACTTCAGGTGGATATAGCTGCACTTCAGGAAACGCGCCTGGCGGGCTCTGGAACGGTGAGCGAGAAGGACTACACATTTTATTGGCAAGGGAAAGATCTTAATAAAGCTAGAGAACACGGAGTAGGTTTTGCGGTCAAAAAATCGCTAACTAAAATGGTTGAACCAGGCGAGAATGGATCAGAACGCCTGTTAACGCTCCGCCTGCAAACTAGCACAGGTCCCATCACCCTTGTCAGTGTGTATGCTCCTACTCTGTACTCTGCCTCAGAAGCTAAAGATGAGTAGTTCTACGAGAATCTAACAGCAATTATCAAAAGCATACCTAGGCAAGAACAGCTTGTTCTCCTTGGTGACTTTAACGCTAGAGTGGGTGCCAATAATGTTTCATGGTCTTCATGTCTGGGCAGGTTTGGTATTGGCAAGATGAATGAAAATGGACAACGGCTCTTAGAGTTGTGCGTCCACCATGACCTCTGCGTGACCAACACCTACTTTCAGACAAAACCCCAGCATAAGGTGTCATGGAGACACCCACGATCCAAGCACTGGCACCAACTTGACCTGATTCTCGTCAGAAGGCCACTCCTCAGGTCTGTGCTCTCCACGCGCTCGTACCATAGTGCAGACTGTGATACAGATCACTCCTTGGTTTGCTGCAAAATCAGAGCACAACCAAGAAAACTCTATCGTGTCAGACATGAAGGGAAACCACGCATTGATACCAGCAAGATGTCAGACCCTTTCATGATCGCTCAATTCACTGCGACCTTCGAGAAAGTGCTCAGTAGCCCTCAGCATGGTGATACTATTACAGAGAACTGGGAGCATCTACGGAACACCATTCAAAGTACTGCACTTGCCACCTTTGGTAAGAAAACAGCAAAGTCAAATGACTGGTTTGATGCTTCATCAGATGTGATGGCACCTGTCATTGAAGCTAAGCGCAGTGCTATGAATGAATACAAACGTTCACCGAGTGCCAGAACCCTACAGATCCTGAGGGCTACGAGAAGCAAAGTTCAACAAACTGCTCGACGCTGTGCAAATGACTACTGGCTCCAGCTCAGTGAGAGCATCCAGATCGCAGCGCAAACAGGCAACATTAGACAAATGTATGACGGTATAAAGAAAGCACTTGGCCCCCATAAAAGTAAGACGGCACCGCTAAAAACCATCAGCGGAGAGAAGCTAACCGATAAGGGTAAGCAGATGGAGAGGTGGGTCGAGCACTACTCTGAGCTTTACGCTAGAGACAATACCGTTACGCCTGCAGCCCTTGATGGTGTCAACAGTCTGCCAACTATGGAGGAGCTGGATGCCGAACCAACATTAGAGGAACTCAGCAAGGCCATTGATAGCTTGGCCTCTGGCAAAGCACCAGGCAGTGATGGGATTCCTCCTGATTTAATCAAATGCTGTAAGAGCACGCTATTACATCCCCTGCATAGGATGCTGTGCCAGTGCTGGGAAGAGACAACTATTCCTCAAGACATGCGAGATGCCAAGATTGTAACACTGTATAAAAATAAAGGAGACAGAAGTGATTGCAATAACTACAGAGGCATCTCTCTTCTTAGTATTGTTGGTAAGGTTTTTGCCAAAGTCATCTTAATGCGACTACACAAGTTAGCTGAGCGCATATATCCAGAGTCACAGTGTGGATTCCGAGCTGGCAGATCAACAACAGACATGATCTTCTCTCTCCGCCAGCTTCAGGAAAAATCAAGAGAGCAGAAAAGACCATTATATATCGCCTTTATAGACCTCACAAAAGCATTCGACCTGGTTAGTAGGGATGGACTCTTTAAAATCCTCCTGAAAATAGGCTGCCCTTCTAAAATGCTGGAAATGATAAAGTCATTCCATGACGACATGAAGGGAACAGTCCAATATGCTGGAAGCACGTCACAGCCCTTTGATATACGAAGTGGCGTTAAACAAGGCTGTGTTCTGGCTCCGACCCTCTTCGGAATCTTCTTTGCCTTACTCTTGAAACATGCATTCAGAGATGCAACTGAAGGAATATGCCTTCACACTAGGTCAGATGGCCGTCTGTTTAATCTTTCAAGGCTGAAGGCAAAAACAAAAATCAGAAGGGTCACTATAAGAGACTTGTTGTTCGCTGATGATGCTGCAGTCGTCACTCAAAGCCAACAGGAGCTTCAGAGCTTGATGAATCGCTTCACTAAAGCATGCAAGGACTTTGGCCTCACAATAAGTCTAAAGAAAACGAATGTGCTGAGTCAGGATGTGGGTGCTGCACCAGTTATCACTATCGATAACTATGAATTGGCAGTGGTGCACCACTTCACATACCTAGGGTCTACCATCAATGACAAACTCTCACTGGATACAGAAATCGACAGCCGCATTGGCAAAGCTGCAGCTACCTTTGCCCGCCTCACATCGCGTGTTTGGGGAAACTCTAAACTCACAATGAAGACCAAAGCTGCGGTATATAATGCCTGCGTCACCAGCACACTCCTATATGGCAGCGAGACCTGGACGACCTATGCTAAGCAAGAAAGAAGGCTCAATACCTTCCATTTGCGGTGTCTACGCCGCATCCTCGGCATCTCGTGGAAAGATAAAGTGACAAATGTCGAGGTGTTGTCACGTGCTGGCCTTCAAAGTATGTATACGCTTCTTAGACAGCGCAGACTTCGCTGGCTTGGCCATGTTCGCCGCATGGAAGATGGTCGCATCCCAAAAGATATCTTCTACGGACAATTAGCAGATGGCAAGAGAACAGTTGGGCGACCACAGCTGAGGTTCAAAGATGTGTGCAAGAGAGATATGAGGGCACTGGACATGGATCCAGCAACATGGGAGGATGAAGCTGCCGATCGCACTAAGTGGCGATGCTATTTACGGCGCCACCTCAGATTGGGCGAAGAGAGGCTCACACAAGAAGCAGAGGTGAGGAGAAAACGTCGAAAGGAGCACCAGGAAAATAAGCAGCTGAGGGCTGTCACCTCAGGGGCGCATTCCCATAGTCAGTTATGACTGAAGGGGCTATTATTATTATTATTATTATCATTATATTTCTATGTCATAATTATATGATATTTGTTAGATATTAATTGTCTCACTATTATATGACTTATTTTTATGTTAGTTAAGAGTTAGATATATAATTCATGTTTTATACATGCTATCCGCCTTAATTTCTTATCTATGCTTATCCTAGCTAACTTATTTACTTAGTACTTCTTCAATATTTCTTTACTTTTGTGTTTGTCTTCTAAAATTTTCTTTTATTCTTACTTGAATTTATTATTTTAATATAATACTACAGTAGATTAATAATAATAATTAATACTAGCTGTATTTAGTTACCATTACCTACACATAGTTACATTACATTTTATTTTATTACTTTGATTACTTCACTGCAATAGCATCTTTCTTTTAGAAAAATTTTTGGTTCACACACTTATTAGTTAATTATGTTAAATTATGCTATACTATATTGACTGTTGACGATTCTTTCGTTACTTAAGTTAATATATATTTTGATTATATTTTCATTTTATGACATACTATGATAGTGACAACGACCTTAGACACTGTTTTATTGTAAACATCTCTGGCCGTATGTCGTAATTTTTTTCGCGCTCCGATTTTTAATTAGATTAATTGCGTTGATAATATTAAATGATAGTATTATTAATAACAAAAAAAATCAATATAATTGATTTTTTAACCAGGTCGGGCGGAGAAACTGTTAAGGTATATTTATGTATACTACATGTTGGCCTCGTTTAGATTTGTTACCAGTTTCAATTTACGCGCTAACATATTTATCTGAAGTCAACATGATGTATTTTACACACTAAGATATTGTCATTGAACGCGATTATGTGTAGACGTCACTAATAATAGGATGACATAGTAAGGCGCTGCACTATGCATGCAACGGTCCTTCTTGGCCTTTCGTCGTTTGAATCCGTCTAAGCAAGACGTAGATTATTACTGCTCCCAACGTTATTGAATTGTATAATCTTCCTGTGTGGCTTATAATTGAAACGAAGGTTGCCACTTTAATTATACTGATGCAGTATTCGAGCATCCTAATTTGATGAGCAGTTTATTGAAGAAAGAAGTTCTGGGAGAATTATTATATATTTCCATCGCCAGCTGTCAGTTATCGCTACTCCAATGAGTACGCTTGCCGGCATTGCGAGTATATAGGCTGACATGCGACGATGCATTATTGACTGCAGGAGACTGAATTAATGTATGTACAACTTTATGATTGCATGAAAACTATTGTGATAATTCGTCATTAAATGTACTTATTCGTGGACTCAGCCACGACTATTGTTATTAACTTTTTCCAAGTTTGACGCAATGTTGTTGGACACTCACGGCGTGATATAAATATTTAAATCAGCACGAACTCTCAACCAACTCTCTCAAACCCCAACGCTACAACAACATTAGACAATCTATGAAGGACTGAGAACTAGATTGGAACTAGACCAGGAGGACGACAGCCGATAGGATAAAACGGCACTGTTTCTGGCAAACCTCTACACCTCAGGGTAGAAGAGGAATGACTAAGTAAGGAAATAAGTTTGCCAATGCCTGGACCCATCTAATCCATTTATCAACATTGCTTTCCTTCCATTTCTCCTCTAACATTGTGTCCGTGCAATTGATTGACTGAAATCATCCCCACTATGTATCAAAATTTCTTCCTGGATTTGTTCTGCTATATTTCTACACTAGCTTTCCAACAATTTCGTGATCTTTATTCCAAACAATGCTTGACTAAATTCAGCTCATCGAAACAAATGGTGGTAGTAAATCAAAATTGGTCCCCTCCCCACCCCAATTTTTTCTCACTGAGCGTGGAATAGACACAGGAAGTGTTATTTAGTGCGTGGAGTTCATCAGAAAAGTTTTCTTTGTCATGTTTGGTCAAAATTGATTTTTTAACGCTTCACAGAATTGTCATAATGTAGTAATATTATGCTTTAAATGTGATAATTTCTGTAACCGAGTGAGCTTATTTTAAAAGATTATGCAGTGAGGTTAATTAAAATAGTTAAAGTACACTTTACAAGGACAAAGAAAGGCCCTACATTGTGCCCACAAAGTCTTCACCAGGAACAACCGAATGAAAGCAGTAGAGAAAAGAAAGTGAGAACTAATCTAAATACAAGGAAAATAAAACTGATACGAGACGTTACTGTCAAAGACTTTAAAGATTATAACGCTGCAGTTATTAGACAAGACGTGCAAGACAAAGGGAGAAAAATGATGTAATGCAGGAATAGGAAGGTTAGCTCATGTAATTGGCTAGCCCAGATCTTTAGAGTACACCTGGTGACAAGTCAGTCCCATTGTATAGCTCTGAAACATGGAGAACTACAAAAACAACAACCAAGAAGTTGCAGACTTTCATAAATGATCGCTTGCATAGAATAGATGGACTGAAATGATACAAGGTAACCAATGTGGCGTCGATGAAAAGTACCGGTGGAACAGGAGATAAGTGAAGAAGATGCTAGTAATGAATGGGACACACACTGAGAAAACCATGGGACTAATGTCAAGAGCTAAACAGGTACTTCAGATTCTCCCACAGCCTCCATTTCCTCCACTCTTAATATTGTCAGGTCCATGTGATTCGCCTTTCTTTATGTGACGCATGGCATTCTAACTTCTGCCATAAGTATCGTTTCCTGAATTTACACTCATTATCTTTGTTTTCTCCTTGTTTATTTTCATGCCCACTAGCCGTGGCCTCTCATCAAGCAATTTCATTTTGTCTTTCATCTGATTACGGTTATGGGACAAAAGTAACGGGCCGCGTCGGCAAAATCTAGACCATCTAGTCAGAGTCCAATGGATTCCATATCTTTTGGATGAAGTCGATGTTTGCATAACCCAGTCTATAGCCAGTAAAAACAGAGATGGTGACAAGAGGCATCTCCGTCGCATATCAGTTCTTATCCCAGACGGTTCTGTAAGTTGTCCTTCACGAAGAAGTGTGCATGTTATTTTTATTATCAGTTATATTTGTATTATTCTTTTACTCGTACTACCACTTTACAGCATGTTTGTTTGTTCTCGCTGTATGCTTCTGGCGAAATGCATATTAAACCAATTTAATGCTCTCTAAAAGGATGTAACTAAAAGAAATCAATATAGTTTTGTCAGTACGGACTATTAAGGCGTAGATTACCAGCTTCAGCGTCCGAAATGACTGAGCTTTAGATTACACTAGTCAACAAATTTTCAAAAGTTATTTGTACCAGAAATTAAATATACCATTTCTTATTGATTTTGACATGCTGATTTCAAATATCATAATGAAATTCCCCAATTGGCTCTGGTTTTTTTTTTAAATGATGAATTTACATTACAGTAATACAAATAATGTATGCTTGTTTAATTCTCTGGGGTGAACAGCTAGTCTTTCTACTTTAGCATTATAAAAATTGTGGTTACGTACTCAATTAATTGATATTTCAACATAAAATGATAGAAAAAATAAAAACATTATTTAAAGTTCACATATCATGTTTTAAAAAGGCACATTTGAACCCATTCCGTCATTATTCAGTCGCTGTTCGAGCACTCTTTGCTTGCTTCTTGTAGTCAATAGATGAGGTGTTTCTTGTCACAGTCCAACAGTAATCAGCAAGCATTGAAGGGCTCCAATTGCCTTGATACCTTGTCTCCATAGCAGCAATGTCCTGGTGAAATCATTCACCATGCTCATCACCGACCAATCCACAGTTTGACGTAAAGAAATCCAGATGAGAATACAGAAAATGAATTTTCAAAGACATGTTGCAGCCAAGACTCATACTTCAGAAGGAGATTTTCTACAATTTCATTGTAATTATCAGATCTGTTGCTTCCAAGAAAATTGTCCACCACTGACTTAAATGCTAGCCATGCTGCTTTTTCCTTGCCATGCAACATGCAAAGAAACTCGTCATCATGAAGACGTTTTCGAATTTGCGGACGAACAAATACTCCCTCTCTTATTTTAGCTTCACTCAGTCTTGGAAATTTTCTGATGAGGTATTTGAAAGCCTCATCTGTTTTCTCCATTGCCTTGACAAAGTTTTTCATGAGACCCAGCTTAATGTGCAAGGGTGGCAACAAAATCTTGCTGGTGTCGACAAGTGCTGGGTTCGCAACGTTCTTACTGCCAGGCTGCAATGACTGCCTGATTGGCCAATGTCTTCTGATGTAATGGTCACTTCGTGCACGGCTATACCACTCACAGAGAAAGCAACAGTACTTGGTGTATCCACCCTGTAGTCCAAGCAAAAGAGCGACCACTTTTAAGTCACCGCAAAGTGACCAATGATGATGATCGTAGTTTATACACTTCAAAAGCTGCTTAATGTTTTCATAAGTTTCTTTCATATGAACTGCGTGACCAACTGGAATTGACGGTAACACATTACCATTATTCAACTAAACAGCTTTAAGACTCTTCTTGGATGAATCAATGAAAAGCCTCCACTCTTCCGGTATGTAATTGATTTTGAGGGCTGCCATTAAACCAGAAATGTTGTGGCACGCAGAAAGGTCACCCTCTTTGAAAAAGAATGTAATAAGTGGCTTATGGCGGTTCCTATACACAGAAATTGTAACATCTTCTGCCAGGAGATTCCACTGTTGCAATCTGAAACCCAAAAGCTCCGCCTTGTTCTTCGGTAAATTCAGATCTCTTACAAGATCATTCAGTTCACCTTGGGTTATTAAGTGTGGTTTAGTGGATGTAGTTTGCTCAAAATCTGGGTCGCTTGAGGTTGATGGTTCAGGACCACCAATGTCCTCTTCTTCATCAGTGGAAGCAGCTGAAAATGATTCTGGCACTTTGGGAACTGGTAGGTCATCGCCATGTGGTACCGGACGTATTGCAGAGGGGATGTTTGGATATTCCAGAGTCCATTTTTTCTTCTTTGATATGCCTTTCCCAATTGGAGGGACCATGCAAAAGTAACAGTTGTTGAGATGATCAGTGGGCTCTCTCCAAATCATTGGGACTGCAAAAGGCATAGCTTGCCTTTTGCCAGTCAACCACAGTTTAAGATGTGCTGCACATGTATTGCAGCATATGTGTGGCGCCCAGCTCTTATCTTGATCTCCTATTCTGCAGCCAAAATACATATATATAAATTGACCGTAATTAAATAAACTAGTAACATATATCTTGAAAACTAGAGCCAATCAACATTTTTTAATGTCATTTTCGTTTTCAGCACACCAAAATTAGTTAAGATCAGCTATTTTCATTTCTGGTACATTTTGGTTGTTGACTAGTGTTATTTATAGTACCCACGAAGTCTACCAGTCATCGGCACTCACACACGATACTCTTCCTCTCGTTACGTCTGTCAGGCCAGAAGTGCAAAAAGGATGACTGTCTATTTTCTTTAATCTGTTAAAATTCAAGATTTCCTTTCGTTCGTTGCCTTACACGCGCATCAGATTATTTAGTTAAATAGATATACTGTAAGCAAATAAATTAAGGGGCTGCTGTAAAACTGGTAAGGACAATAAAGGCAAGAAATATAGACTATAGACACTGAAATCATGTAATATATTTTAACACAGATGAAGAGCAATATTAAAAGCACGGTAACCACACAACCGAAAAGAATGAATCAATACAAGAAATTCAACAATCAACGAAAATCAAAAGCATGAAAATGAAATTAAAAAACAAGAAGTCCTGCTATAAAACTCTCCGCTGAAAGAATCGGGCAAGTAATAAACACTGGTCCCAATGGCGTCCAATAGCGATGAATAAAAGTGACGTCATTAAAATACGCAAATAGAAACATAAAACTTCATAAAAGAAAGATCGTGAAAAAAAGAGACGGATGAAATAAAGAAGTCTGAAATAGAGGAAAGCCAATGAATAACAGAGTCAAGCAAAGTTCTGCTGGACATTTAGTCCATTAGGAAAAAGGCAACCCATTTCGAAACTGAGACGATTCTCTAGAGAAAATCGACTACGGTCACCGAAAAAGCAGGAGCGTAAACTAGTTACCTGTATGTTACAGGGACCGGAATGGTCTGGTCTAGAGCCCCTTTATATAGAGAGTTACGCGAACTAAAATTTGGCCGCCATTTCCGGCTGTACCCATATTGCAGGAAAATGAACCCAATCGCGAGTTTCAGACCCAATTTGCATTTTCGTTTAGATTAACTAATAATTTGAAATAAAATTAGATGCAAATACAGTAGCACATATTTATACTATTCTTTGTATTTCAACTAACAAAACAAAAAGAAGAAAACTAGTTTACTTACCGGTTTATTGAATAGAATCAGTAGCGTGAATTTTTTACACATACTCCGTTGAATTTTATATTCCGTTAGAATTCCACTATTTAGCAACAAATATTCCGTTAGAATTGCAATACTTAGTAAAACATAATCCCTTCGAATTGAACTATTTACCTAGTTTGAAATGAGGAAACTGGTGAATGACTGTTGTAGACACTGACAGTTTTACTAGTTCCAGAAGATCACACCAATTTTTGTTTTCATTAAAAATGCGACAATGTACAGATACTTTTAACAAAATATAATTACATATTTTGGACCAGAGATTTCCTGAAATGGCTATTACTTCTCATTGATGCTAGAGCATGCTGTTTAAGGCCATTGTTTTTATTTCTGCAGTAAATGTGAATTCAGACACTTACATACTTTGCTAATAGCTTTTGTTTAATATGATAGCAGTTGCTCAGTGTGCATTCAGCTTTTTCCTGTAATGCCAAACTCAAAAGTAAAGTTGCAATGTTTTTCATGGTTGCAAATCTATGCTCATTGTGACGGATAGGATGAAATTCAGCTGTCCCTGAATTGACGGATGATAATAAGAGTAGCCTTGAATACCATCGAGGCCCCTGAATTTGTGTGTAGTTAAATCGCAACGTGTTTCCCACGTGGAATTCTACCACGCGTGCTAATTAGTATGCACTATCCAACATGGATTTTCTCCACGAGGGCTAATTAATATGTAAACAGTTATCATGCGAGGATCCAGGAGTTTTATTTTGTCTTAGGTTTAGTTAGCCACGACTTCTGCATAACTATCGATCCTTGAAAATCAAGCATTTCCCTACCTTTTTCTGTCATCCCGTCTAGAAGGGCTTTGCCAGAGGAAAACGGCACAGCGGCTACCATCAAAGACTGTGTAGTCTCAAGAACGAAGCAGAGATTTTCTCACCTACGGTTCACATGTTTAATCGAACCGGTCAAGGGGGCTAGTATCGCTGGCGGCCGAACAGAAACGGGGGAATCGAGAAGCTTTGACCAGCGGCACGAAACGTAGAAAGTTCCCTAATTCAAATAAGGCGTTAAACTTCGCATGTCGCTATTATCTTCCATCTATTAACTATATATTGGTACCACTGAAGAAGGCAGTTATCATTCGTTGCCATGAGAGTTGAAGAAGTACTAGCTTATAGTGAATCTAACAAGATTTCTTTTGGATTTTCTGCTATATTGGAGTCTAATTCATTCTGGGCTGCGGTAAAATATATTAGTCTTGAGTGATTTAGTCGTTTAGTTTCTTCATTTATTTCACTGGATTTTTGTGTTAATTACAACCTATTAAATAAACCCATCACAAAGTTTTCCAGATGAAAATTAAATATGTAACTATCCGTTATTTCCCGAGATAATAGATGTGAAACATAATTTTAAAACGCTAGGCGATTGTACTTGTTTAATAACCATAAATTCCTATTTGATCTTGCGTAAATATTGAATAATTAACGGTTCATAGCTGGTGTTAATTAAAAGGATACATTAGCTAGTCACTCGTGTAGTTTCTTTAATATAAATAATTAAATACCAGAGTGATTGTACAGGTCTTACCAAATAACGCGGGTGTTAGAATAATTATAGTAGAATTACCTGTTTTATATATTCTCTTTTATACAGATGGTCATACCTTGCGATCCAACGGTTTTATTTAATATATATAGAGTCATGATCACATGGCTTATGGCATCCCCATTTATATGTTCCTAACAACATAAAAAGAACACTAACAGTAACAAATCTGATGTTAAGAGACCCTTTTAATTCCACCGTCTAACCCCATGAGAGCGGTTAAATAACCAGAACGGTCAATTGTTCACTTGTGTTAAAAATTTAACTGGAACGGGAGAATGCCAGATATATTATAGTAAATTATATAAAGTTCCCTGGTCTGATGAGGCAGAACTTACAGCACGAATTTATTTAATTAAACCCAGATGACAGTAAACGTTATTTCTACCACCAACTTCACAGAGAACCTTTACGGCTATTTCTTTTCCAAGAACAGCCTGGGAATAACATTCTGCTGTTTGAGATATTTCCCAGTCATTACGACAGATTCATAGAACAAAACAAACTTATTCCTAAAATTTAATACCTGCAAATCCGACGAAGAGGACCCGCCAGGAAAAATTATAAATCAACGCACCCATCCAGCAAAGACTCCGAGAGAAAATAGCAGTGCTTATACGGAGATTTTCTGGGGCTGTACGGGACAAAAATTAACAGAACATATAGTAGTTTGTAATACATTTGTGTTTGATAAATTCCTTGGACGTATGCAGTGTCGGCAGAGGGGTAAGTTTGCCTGTTGTGAGCTCTCACGGAATGAATGTAGAGCGTGGGAACTGAACGAAAGAATTTATTTTCTACAGTTAATACTAATATAACACCTTCTCTGTTATCTATCTCTCAATAAGTCTGAGGGCCCACGGGATAGTTAAAGTATAGACATACCTTGTACCCATCCTGACTACCCCACTCCCCATTGTTAATCACTAGTTTTGATCTTTTGGATAAATAAACCCCGGGTTTGATCATTCTTAGGTTTTCCATATTCCAGTGCGACAGTCGATGAGAGTAAATTTTGTTCTTTTCTCTTATGTAACTATTATTCATTGATGTAATTATAACGATGTATTTTATGTTGTGATCTATATATTTTTTCTATAAAAAAGTATAATAAACTTAATCAACCGTAAGCTATTAGTTTGTGGTCAAAATCTCCCCTGCCCCAATATATGTGCCCATAGTACCTGTTCGTTTCTACGTACGTACGTATTGATGTCACAAAATTGTTTGTGTGTGCGTACGAGAGGATAGTGTATTAGAATCAGTATCTAGTGGACAAAAAACGTCTCCAGTTAAGTGTGTCGTACTAGATAGGGTGGGTTGAGCAATTATTCAATCCAAGACTGTAATTTTTCCTACACTCTGTAATCCTCGGAATCAGGACTATTGCTTATCCCTTTCTCTCACCTAGATTTCACCATATCACCTCTGCTCGATTGGGACCATAACAATACGGCTTATCTAAAAAAAACTTACGACAATAATGGGTAGCTCGCCGGGATTCTGAGCCTTCGACAATAAAGTGTTGCTCGCTGGAATTTTGAGCCAGGTCTATTAATTGAACTAGAATCCTGTACAAGTATCTTATCTGAATTTTCAGTTTGATAGAGTGTGTTGTGTGATCGATTTGTGAGATAAGGAAATAAAAAAATTCATTCCCCTAGACAAACAATCTTAGACAGGGTGTTTTGACAAAACAAAATTTTAGTTGTTTTTTCCACAGCATTATAAAATCATTTACAACTTGTTTAATAATAACATCTGTCAAATATATGGTATATGATAAAAATTTGTGCAAAACCGTTGGATCGTGTGATTGTATAAACAGTCACTAAAGGCTTTGAAGTTAGCAGAGTTGAGCTAAGCAAAGTACGGCTATTCTGATTTTTTAAAGTCTTGTTAATAACGTTCCTTCTCTAACTGACTTCGGCGGTCGAGCTTTGTGGTGGAGATGAATTTTTAAGGAAAATTTTTTTTCTCCTTAACATTTAAAAAAAATAAATATAATAAATATTTTTATATATTTTTTCTCTACCGATAGTAATAGTAGATTCTTTCTAGTTGTTTGACCTACCATTTAATGTGGCAAAGTCTCCTGCATTAAGAGTCTTAATTGACAGATAATAGCAGCGATAGGTTAGCAAATTAATAACGGTAGGAGGTATCTCAGGTAATTTATATTTTGGTTTTTTCTCGGAAGCGGCTTAGAGTTTTTTCTCCTTCTTTTCTTCTTCTTATTCTCTCGTCGTAGTAGCATCTAGTTCTTTGACATGGCAGAGCGAGTTCAGCTTAGGTCGATGCTGAGAAATGAGGCGAAGGAGACAGGACTGCAAGGAGACGAAGCGACAGCGTTTGTCAACACGGGGCTTGACAGATATGGCGCGGAGGAGAAGGAAGCGAAAGAGAGAGAAGAGAGGAAGGAAGCACAAGATAAAGCAGAGAAGAAAGAAGCGGAAGATCGTCAATTAGAACAGAAGAAAACTGAGGCAGACATGGAAGCCCGCAGGGCAAATGAGAGAGAGGGAGAGACAACATGAATAGGCCCTTAAGACTTTAGAAGTCCAAAATCAAGGTGCTTCTACTTCCAATAATGGAGAGCCGTCTTCACCCAAGTCTCAGTTAACTGATCTGTCCAGTAGCCAATCTTCCCAACTAGCAGCGATGTCTTTTGTCTTAGAGTCTTTCCCTAGCCCTAACAAGAAAATTGACACTTTTCTAGAAACATTCGAGAAAATGGCGAATCTGTATGGGTTAGAGAGTTCCAGGTGGTGCCTAAAACTTTCTCAGGCACTAAAAGGGAACGCTTATGACGTATACGTCAAGCTGAGAAGCAGCCAAGATGACTACGAAATGTTAAAGAAGGCCTTGCTAGAGCGTTTTGAGATGACCGCTCTCAGATTTCTGCAAATATTCAGAAACAGCCGAAAGGAGAGCACGGAGACATTTCCACAGTTCTCTTCACGTTTGACGGGCTATTTGATAAAGTGCCTGGAATTATCAGAATTACCTCTTACATACGAGGGAATTCTTGAACTTGTTCTTGTGGAACAGATAAAATGCACTTTGTCGAACGAAACCCGTAGATTTCTGGCTGAGCAGGGCGCAGTCAAGCTTGAGGACATCCTCAATAAGGCGGAACGCTATGCAAATGCAATGGCCGAACTTCCCAGCACAAAACGCAAACCAACAGATGAGCCATCTCGAAAACAAAATCTAAAACAGTCATCCTATTCTTCTAATTCCTCCCAGCACTATAACCAACGAGAAACTAATACCCAAGACCTCCCCAAGAAAAATCAAAATTCTACAAAACCCGATATCCCACCTACAACAACAATCCTGATCAACCCACCAAGCCTGCATGGCAGCGCGTCCACCAAGGTCAAGGCAAAGGAAAGACCCCTACAGCAGGGACGTCTGATCAGGGCAAGCACACCGGGCCGAATCGCATGGGATGCTTGCATGCAGCCTCGCAAGGAAGAATTAATGTCAGTGATTCTCAACCTGAGGGAGAGACCCTCAACGCGAGGAACTGTAATTTTTAACGGTACCTCAACAACTTGTCTTTTTGACACTGGTTTATCTTTTGACTGTATTGTCGCCAGGCACCTAGTCAAACCCGGTCAGGAGACAGAGGACACCGTCAAACTATGTGGAGATTTTAAGAGTGATGAACCCAGGACGCTTCCTATCGCACTGGTAGAAATACACTCTGATTTTGTCAGAGGGGTTATTAAAGCGGCCAAAATGGATGATCCTATCTACCCAGTTATCCTGGGATGTAGATACGTGTTTGTTTGGAGACCAAAAGAGCCGATTGTGGCAGCGGTAACCACAAGAGGGCAAACCAAGAAGAAACGGGAGCCTGGGTCAAATCTGTTACCGAATGAACTAAAAGAGACGCACAAAAGGATCCTACTCTGGAGCTCTGCTTTAGAAAACTGCCCATGGCTAAGGACCCCAGACACCACGGAGACATCTTTTCGAAGGATGGCGTATTGCATCGTAGAACGGGCGACCCTGATACAGGAAATAACCAGCTCCTAGTACCGACGCAGTACAGAAGCCAGATCTTGGAAATGGGGCACTCTCTTCCCTTTAGTGGACATATGGGACAAAACGCCACAATTCAGCGAATGAAAACTCACTATTGGTGGCCAGGAATGAACTCTGAGATTATCAGGTATGTGAAATCCTGCGCCCAGTGCCAACGTGTGGCACCCAAGCACTTGACACCCCCCGTCCTTATGCGGCCAAATGCCAATAGTGGGGACTCCATTCGAACGGGTAACTGTCGACATCATTGGACCCTTGGAAAGGACCAAAAGAAGGAACAGGTTCATCCTGACCTTAGTCGACACTTGCACTATGTGGGCCGAAGCTATACCGCTAACATACACAGATTCCAAGCATGTCGCAAAAGCCCTCGTGCAAATTTTACGCGGTTGGGATTTCCTCAACAAGTTTTGACGGATAATGGATCCCAATTCGTAGCCTGTTAATGGAGAAGATCTTTAAGATCTTGAGGGCCAAACACATCAACACAAGTCCCTACCATCCGGCCGGAAATGGGCTCGGGGTGCGTTTTAACGGCAGCCTCACCATGATGTTACGTAAGCTGGGTCAAGAGATACCGGAAGATTGGGACCTTTATATATCTGCAGCTTTATTCGCCTACAGAGAAGTTCCCCAAGCATCTACGGGATTCGCGCCAGCTACACTTTTAATTGGCAGACCTATAAATGGGCCACTAGAAGCCTTACTTCGGTCCTTGACAGACCAAAAGGCCGACGAGACAGTCTTCTAAGCAAGCAAATATGTATCAGAGCTCAAGGAAAGGTTACAACTAGGATGAGACCTAGCAACAACCAACCTTAAGAAAGCACGCGCAAAACACGCTCAAAGATACAATAAAGCAGCGAAAGAAAGAGAACTCCAACCAGGGGAGACAGTTTTGTTGTTACTTCCAACTGGAAACAACAAACTTCGCATCTGATGGCAAGGGCCGTTTTCCGTCCTTAAAAAGATCTCCCGCACTAATTACAAGATCTCCATTAAAGGAAAGGAGAAGGTCTTTCACGTAAATCTGCTTAAGAAATACTTGGAAAGACCAGTACCGTCCTCCGAGCATCTCCTGGTGGTCTACATAGCAACGGAAGACGAGGAAGATGACGATAGTTGCATGGAGTATCCATTGCAACAAACAGAATCCTTTAAAGGTGTGTAATTCGGCGACAATCTCTCGGAAGCACAACAGACAGAAACCAGGGCGCTACCGAAACAGTATGCTGCAGTCTTAACGGATGTACCTTGTCGAACAAATCTCATAGAATTTGATATGAAATTGATGAACGAGACCCCTGTTCGAACCAGAGTTTACCCCATTCCGTATGCTAAAGCTGATGCACTACGTGGAGAAATAGACAAGCTGCGTCAGGCAGAAATTATCAGTGAGTCTACATCCCCATACAGTTCGAGTGTAGTACTGTTGCAGAAGCCCAATAAGGAACTTCGGCTGTGCATAGATTACCGGTTGCTAAACGCTGTAACGGAATTCCAGCCCGAACCTCTACAGACTGTTTCTGAGTTTTTCACCAAGCTTAGCAAGGCAAGAATTTTCTCCAAGATTGACCTGTGTAAAGGTTATTACCAAATACCAGTCAAGGAGGAAGTTAAACCCTTGTTAGCTTTCAGCACTAGTGAAGGACATTACCCATTTAATGTGATGCCGTTCGGACTGCACAACGCACCAGGAGTGTTCACCATGATGATGAGGAAGCTTTCAGGACCTTTGCACAGTCCCCATATCCATAATTTCATGGATGATATACTAATCGCATCGGAAACCTATGATGAACATATTTCTATGGTTGCTATGCTCCTCAGGAGACTACAGGAAACTGGTCTCACTGCCAGACCTAACAAATGTCTCATTGGGTTTGAAAAACTAGACTTCCTGGGGAATACTATTTCTCAAGGCTGCATGTGGCCTGTTAGCAAAAATGTTGAGAAAATAGTTGCAGCTAAAAGGCCACGAACGAGAAAGGACACGCGTTCTTTCCTATCACTATGTGCGTATTATCAGAAACACATCCGAAATTTCAACGGGCTAACGGCACCCCTGACTGACCTTACCAAAAAAGGGCGACCTGACAGGGTTATTTGGGATTCGAAGTGTGAAGAAGCTTACAGCACTTTAAAAGGACCGTTGTCCGGATACCCCATTTTGAGGCTACCTGACCTCAAGAAACCTTTTGTATTGCGGGTCGACGCTTCGGGTCAGGGCATCGGGTCAACCCTGCTTCAAGCAGATGACACCGATCCGAATCTGTTATTTCCAGTTGCGTATGACAGTCGTAAATTCAATACGGCTGAACGTAACTACTCCACAGTTGAAAGAGAATGTTTGGCACTAATTAACGGAATAAGATGTCACCATGAATTTCTTTACGGGACATCATTTACGGTGCAGACAGACCACTCTCCCTTAGCTTTTCTTGGCGCAAATAAGGAATTTAACGCAAGAATCATGTGCTGGGCCTTATTATTAAGCGTTTACTCCTTCAAAGTGGAATATATTCCGGGAAAACAGAATGTCGGGGCCGATTTCCTGAGTAGAAACTGGACTACGGAGGAAGAAGAGGAAACCGAACATACCAATCATCCTAAAGCTACCGATCAGGGCAGCTTTATTGTCATAAATGAAACATGAAAAATGGTTTCATGTCTCAAAGGGGGGACGATTGTGACGGATAGGATGAACACAGAACTCTAGGTATCACTGTTGACCAACACCTAAGTTGGAACTCACATGTACATGCACTCACAAAGCAAACAGCACAAAAAGTTTACCAATTAGCCAAAATTAAACATTTCCTGGATGAAGAGGCAAGGAAAATGTTCTACATATCTCATATACAAACGCATCTAGACTATTGTTCCACAATCTGGGATGGTTGTTCTGTCTCCAACACAAAAAGGCTCCACTCGCTTCATAAACGCGCAATGCGCCTTGTTGCTGATAAACACCAATCACATTGTATAGATTTATATAATTATCTTCAAATATTACCCCTCAGGAAGCGCTTCCTCTTTAACAAAGGGAAATTTATTCACAAAATCCTGTCACAGAATGCTCCAAAGTATCTTTGGCCGCTTTTAAAATACAATGACAGACGTAGTCAGCGCTTACACAAATTGCAGGTATCCAAGCCCAGGCGTGACCTATTTAAAACTAGTTTGGCTTACTCAGCTGCTCATCTTTGGAACAATCTTCCCAATGACCTGAAAAACATGCACAGTCCTTACTCATACAATCGTATACTGTTCAAATACTTTATGAGTGCTGATTATATGCCACCCTAACTGATTGTGTTACACTTTTATCTAATATACTGTATGGAGGCTCTGATGATCTAGTTTTCATTACAATATACTTATTCTTAATATTATATTCTTAATAACTTCTATTCTTAATTTCATGATCAGGTACTGTTAATGTATGCTGTTATACTTCATTGTAATGTTGCACTGCCCTTAAATTAATACTTTCAGTACGCTGGAGAATGTTTGAGTAATAGTAATAAAAGATGAGCAAGAGGAAGGAAGAATGCAAGAGGGGACTGTGTCCGATTTTCAACCCTTGGCAAATCAATTGCTTTCATATATGTCTGTCTAACTATCGACCTTGTCTGATTCTGGTCTTGAGTTTGGGACGCAAAGACAGCGAGGAAAGTAACTGTTTACCCACCTCATCTTGATGAACCTAAAAAAAAAAAAAAAAGTCCCTGAGTCATTCAGTTGAACACCGTATGAACATTTTACAAGTTCTTATAACATACCTCTGAATATGTCTCAGATCACTAATTTACAGTACGAAGAATTCGATTCTTATGTCTTGTTGTTATTGTTTTTTATTATTTTTTTTTCAAATTCATTATTATTATTAATTTTTTTTTGGTTTTTTATTATTTTTATTTTATTTTAAAAACACTTTAATTATGATGATTATTGCAAATGTAATATTACTTTTATAATGATAAATGCCTTAATAATGCTTAAAGTAAATGTGAGGATGAAAGGATATTAGTATACATGATGAGAGAGAGAGGAAGGGCAGAATGTTAGACGGGCCTGCGTACCCAATTCTTAACCCTTTGAAAATAAAGTTCGTTTGTTCGTTCGTTCGTTCGTTCAGCTGTCCCTGAATTGACGGATGATAATAAGAGTAGCCTTGAATAGCATCGAGGCCCTGAATTTGTGTGTAGTTAAATCGCAACGTGTTTCCCACGTGGAATTCTACCACGCGTGCTAATTAGTATGCACTATCCATCGTGGATTTTCCCCACGCAGGCTAATTAACATGTAAACAGTTATCATGCGAGGATCCAGGAGTTTCGTTTTGTCTTAGGTTTAGTTAGCCACGCCTTCTGCCTATCTCTCGATCCTTGAAAATCAAGCATTTCCCTACCTTTTTCTGTCATCCCGTCTAGAAGGGCGTTGCCAGAGGAAAACGGCACAGCGGCTACCATCAAAGACTGTGTAGTCTCAAGAACGAAGCAGAGTTTTTCTCACCTACTGTTCACTTGTTTAATCGAACCGGTCAAGGGGGCTAGTATCGCTGGCGGCCGAACAGAAACGGGGGAATCGAGAAGCTTTGACCAGCGGCACGAAACGTAGAAAGTTCCCTAATTCAAATAAGGCGTTAAACTTCGCATGTCGCTATTATCTTCCATCTATTAACTATATATTGGTACCACTGAAGAAGGCAGTTATCATTCGTTGCCATGAGAGTTGAAGAAGTACTAGCTTATAGTGAATCTAACAAGATTTCTTTTGGATTTTCTGCTATATTGGAGTCTAATTCATTCTGGGCTGCGGTAAAATATATTAGTCTTGAGTGATTTAGTCGTTTAGTTTCTTCATTTATTTCACTGGATTTTTGTGTTAATTACAACCTATTAAATAAACCCATCACAAAGTTTTCCAGATGAAAATTAAATATGTAACTATCCGTTATTTCCCGAGATAATAGATGTGAAACATAATTTTAAAACGCTAGGCGATTGTACTTGTTTAATAACCATAAATTCCTATTTGATCTTGCGTAAATATTGAATAATTAACGGTTCATAGCTGGTATTAATTAAAACGATACATTAGCTAGTCACTCGTGTAGTTTCTTTAATATAAATAATTAAATACCAGAGTGATTGTACAGGTCTTACCAAATAACGCTGGTGTTAGAATAATTATAGTAGAATTACCTGTTTTATATATTCTCTTTTATACAGATGGTCATACCTTGCGATCCAACGGTTTTATTTAATATATAGAGTCATGTTCATATGGCTTATGGCATCCCCATTTATATGTTCCTAACAACATAAAAAGAACACTGACAGTAACAAATCTGATGTTAAGAGACCCTTTTAAGTTCACCGTCTAACCCCATGAGAGCGGTTAAATAACCAGAACGGTCAATTGTTCCCTTGTGTTAAAAATTTAACTGGAACGGGACAATGCCAGATATATTATAGTAAATTATATAAAGTTCCCTGGCCTGATGAGGCAGAACTTACAGCACGAATTTATTTAATTAAACCCAGATGGCAGTAAACATTATTTCTACCACCAACTTCACAGAGAACCTTTACGGCTATTTCTTTTCCAAGAACAGCCTGGGAGTAACATTCTGCTGTTTGAGATATTTCCCAGTCATTACGACAGAATCCTAGAACAAAACAAACTTATTTCCAAAATTTAATACCTGCAAATCCGACGAAGAGGACCCGCCAGGAAAAATTATAAATCAACGCACCCATCCAGCGAAAACTCCGAGAGAAAATAGCAGTGCCTATACGGAGATTTTCTGGGGCTGTACGGGACAAAAATTAACAGAACATATAGTAGTTTGTAATACATTTGTGTTTGATAAATTCCTTGGACGTATGCAGTGTCGGCAGAGGGGTAAGTTTGCCTGTTGTGAGCTCTCACGGAATGAATGTAGAGCGTGGGAACTGAACGAAAGAATTTATTTTCTACAGTTAATACTAATATAACACCTTCTCTGTTATCTATCTCTCAATAAGTCTGAGGGCCCACGGGATAGTTAAAGTATAGACATACCTTGTACCCATCCTGACTACCCCACTCCCCATTGTTAATCACTAGTTTTGATCTTTTGGATAAATAAACCCCGGGTTTGATCATTCCTAGGTTTTCCATATTCCAGTGGGAGGGTCGATGAGAGTATATTTTGTTCTTTTCTCTTATGTAACTATTATTCATTGATGTAATTATAACGATGTATTTTATGTTGTGATCTATATATTTTTTTCTTAAAAAAGTATAATAAACTTAATCAATCTTAAGCTACTAGTTTGTGGTCAAAATCTCCCCTGCCCCAATATATGTGCCCATAGTACCTGTTCGTTTCTACGTACGTACGTATTGATGTCACAAAATTGTTTGTGTGTGCGTACGAGAGGATAGTGTATTAGAATCAGTATCTAGTGGAAAAAAAAAACATCTTCAGTTAAGTGTGTCGTACTAGATAGGGTGGGTTGAGCAATTATTCAATCCAAGACTGTAATTTTTCCTACACTCTGTAATCCTCGGAATCAGGACTATTTCTCACCCCTTTCTCTCACTCAGATTTCACCATATCACCTCTGCTCGATTGGGACCATAACAATAAGGCCTATCTAAAAAAAAACTTACGACACTCATGCTGACGGATCAATTGTTCAGTTCTTAATATCAGATTTACTATTGTGTCACTGGCATAAATACGTGAGCCTGGAATATATCTTTATGTTCTGTTAGTCGTGAAATGTCAGTAATTGTTGCACACTGAAGGGCAATGACAGCTGCAATGCAGATATGACAGGCAGTATGTTGCTTTAATACACTGTTCACACAGTAGCCACTTAAATAATGAATTGCATGGACCTCAGCTGTGCTTTCTATTTCTATTTCTACATTTGACAAATCAACATGCTGCTCGGTGTGTGTAACTCTTGTTGTCTTCATATCAGTTCAATCAAGCAAAAAGTTATTATCATCTTCGTCGTAACTACATCCACGTGTAGTCAGGAGGAACTGTGACAAGCAGATAGTTTTCAATCTATGTTTGAATTCAAGAGGAGTTAGCACTGCATTATTGAATCTCATGGAGCTGAAAAAATTCTCCAGGCAGTCTTGACTCACACGTGATGTCAGCAAGAAATTGAAATTTCCACTCAACATGTCCTCTGCAAGATCAAGCACAGATGTGGTGGACAAAAGGACGCTTGTCAAATGGTTTCCATGCTCCCTGCTTTCCAACTGAAAGCGTTGTAAACATTCGAATCACAAGTCGTAACATTTCAACAGCATTTGCATACCTGTCTGGAAGCTGTTTAGTGAGAGCCATGACATGGCTGCGACTTGACATTAAATCAAACCATTTAGATATCATCTCAATGAACCGAGCAGTTGTCAGATTATTCACAGGTCTGCTCTCCTTTTCTACCATGTAGTGGATCCCTGCACTGACAGATATACTGAAAAAGTGAAGTGCCTGTGACATCTTCATCTTATCAAAATGGCCAGGGCAGAGTATGTCATCAGTAAGGTGTGGAGCTAGTTTCAGGGTGCTGTTCCTTTGTAAGTCCGCCAGTTCCCTAACAGGCAGTATATTTGCAATGTTAGAAGGCACATTTAACAATACACACATCTCAGATAATCTGAAATCATGGCCAGAGATAAATGCAGACTTAACATTTTTGATCAAATGAAGTGTGTCAGCTAATAAATATAGCCACTTGTTTGGTTGCTCTGGATGTGCAATTTTGTTCACAATTTTGTTTCTGGAAGCACAAACACCAAAACTGGCCCACATTGCTCTGTTTGCACTTCCCATGTCACTTGTGACAGTTACCACATGCAGACCAATTACAGCAGCTTTATGTATTATTTCCAGAATAATGGGTTTGTAAATATGGCCTTTAGTTGACCTTCCTGAGTAATAAAAAGCAACAATTTGCTTCCATCTGCTGGATAGTCCACTTAGCATGAATACTGGTGCACTTGTCGCAATACCTTTATGTTCAGGTACATTGACATGACCAAGAATTTCTCCTATTTTTGCATCCGATTCAATAGCAGATTTAATTGACATTTCATCTAATACCAAGCAGCACAGCTGTTCTACTCCTAACATGTTTACGGCCTTTAATTTCATGTAATCTAACATCTGATTGAGTATTCCCCCAGAAATCTGAATGTACTGTATTCGTTGCTGCAGAGTGCGTGTAGCAGGCAGTGGGTAATGCTGTTTCAACAACATATTATAGCCTGTTGCTCCACAAGCAAATCGAATTTGCAATGCTTTCTTCACAGTCTTACTGCCCCATTTTACTTCTCTTGAAGACCTACAATTAAGGACCCGGATCTGATCCTCAGATGGCATGTTTAATATTTTATCTGTCTGGCATGACAATTTTGTCTTGATTCTATTGTTCTGCCTCTTCTCTGTAGCTGAATTTTCTGCAAGTTTACTGATTTTGTTTCTAAGTGTCTTAATCAAAGTTTCCTTAGCATCACAGCCGGCACAGTTATCTTTAATGACTTTGTTTGCATGCTATTTTCTGATTCTTAAGAGTCCGTGTGGTTGTCATTAACACTATCTGTTCCTACAGTGTCTTCAATTGAACTGTCAGTTGCTGAATTTTTCTTCTTGTTGTAAGTGTGATCATGGTTTAGGCCTAGCGCTGCAGTGTGTACTACAATAACATCCCTTATTTTAGGTAATCTTCTGTGCTGACCAGGTGCACGGTGTAAAAATTTGGTAGGTACTGCTTTCCATCTAAGTTTCTTCTTCCCATCAAGTCACTTCAATTCAAAATCAGTCGTCTCGAAGTGTTGTTCACACAGTCTTGCATTAAAAGAAGCTTGCCAATGTTTTCTAATCACTTTGCATTCCCAGATCGATCTAAGTTTCTTGTCTGCTGGAAACGAGAACAATCTGTATCTTCTGCTAGAGCTATTGCTGCAGCCAAAAGCTGAACAATTAGGCAGCTTACTCGATGCTTATTCTCACTACTAGCCCTGGTATTGTCCAGCCGAAAATGGCGTCTATGTCGTTCAGCCTCGTTTTCGATTCTGACATAGTTCGCGTAACTCTCTATATAAAGGGGCTCTAGTCTGGTCTATTGAAATGAAGGGCCACAGGTTTCGGTTCTCTGTGATAAATGTCATTTAAATGCTCGCGGGATCTATCTGCCAAACGTCTGCCAGTTTCACCAATATAAGTAATGTTGCATTTTTACAGATAATGGCATAAATAAGATTCCTAGATTCACATGTAAATGACTCTCTATTAATAAAATTGCCCTTCAGAAATGAAACAGTCTGAGTCTAGAGCACATGCACACACGTACGGTACGACATCTTGGGCGGTGGCAAGACTGTGTACCAAAATATGGAGTGCTAGTATTCATGAAACGGCTATGTACGAGAATGTCCTTGGAATTTTTATCCCTGCGATATGCCACCAGAGGGGGACCCGGAACAATTTACGGGTAACAGGATCAGAGTCGAGAATAGGCAGATGACGGAATCGTATTCTCTTCACCACCAGACAGTGATGATGAAAGTTAGAACCAGTTTGAGTCTGTCAGATTTGCCAGGAGGTTTAGGAGTGAGTGCCATTTGACGAGTGACGAGTGTGATGAGATTAGAAGCATCAGATAAAACACGTTCTAGATAAAGACGTCGGCGAAAAAACTCGAGCATCTCTTGAGCTCGCTCATGAAAATCATCGTCATCGTAACATAACCGACGCAAGCAAGAAGTTGAGAAAAGGGAATGGAATTTTTACAGCTAAGAGGTTGCTATAAAGTATAAAGAAGGAAACCATGAGCGTCAGAAGCCTTATAATAGACAGACGTTTTAAGACCAGTAGGGCTAATTGTCACAGTTGCCGTTAATTTGTAAATCTGATTCAATACCGTTTTATTTGTTTATATATAAATACTGTAGATATACGTTTGTTTTGGAAACACATCTAAAAGTCTAATTATTCCAAAAGTGCTTAATCAGCACTGTGATATAGCCACGTGACTAACAAATTAGTATTGCTTCATGTGTTGAAACATTTGTAGGTCCAAGTACGGAAGCACAAGATAACAGAATACAACACACCTAAATGTGCACTTCTAAGCTATTCTTCTACAAATTTTCAGAGATCGTATGCAAACCCGGTCGGTTTAGCTAGTGGACTGTAAATATAAACCCAAAATATTTGAAGTAGCCGATGTCTTACAAATAGCAACTTTCTAACCATAACAGTTGTTAAATTGTTTGTATAAACGACTTAGCTTCGAAGGTTTGCAAGTCCAGTGGCAATATTGTGGGACTTCCTTTCTTTGAGATGCCTGATGAAGTAGTTAGCGCACAAGAAGTCTCTACAACAGCGTTTTACCCAGAAAATAAAACCAGAGCTGATGAAAGCATTGACAGCTATGATGCTATTTTGTTTACCGTGTGCGATGTGTTCGGCAGGCCGAGAGGCAAGTTTGCCTTCGGCGAGAATATACAACGATCTGTTAAACACGGAATTAAAACACCGCATAGTAAGTATTGTCATTCATGGTCGTCAGTCTTGAACTAGTTTAATACAAACCCTTCTATCCTGTCCCACCCATGCAAGTTCTTTTCGGGGTTTTTTTTTTTTCTTTATCCGTTTTTAGTTCTGCCTTCTATTCCCTTCAACGTGTCTTCGTAATTAATTCATCTTTTTTTTCGCTATTTAGGGAGAATGGGCTCACAACTGCCACTAGCCTCCTTGGAAGAAGCCTGCGGCATGGCAAATGCTCCTGCAGAGGAGGTTTTTGTAACTTTGTGTTTTATATGATGAGGTTGCCAGCCTCATGCTCAACCTTATTTTTGTTGCCTTTTATGAGATGCCTGAGGGAAAAGTAGTCATGAGAGACCCCGAGAACTTCATGCGGCCATGTGTATTTGGGTCTCCCTTATTTATGTTGCAATGGGTATTTCAGAACAAAGACTGCCTTGTAATGCTATCCGCTGGTTTTCTCAGTGTGTGTTCTATCTAACGCCAATGTCTTCACGCCTCCTGTTCCAGTGGTATTTGTCTGGTTCTTTGCGCCAGTTCCACATTCGTGATCTTGTCATACCATTTTATACCTTCTCTTGTGCGCAAGCATCTAATTATACAAGCCTGTACTTTCATGGCTGTTGCTTGTGTTATTATCTATGTTTCGTGGCATTAAAACAGGTCTACATACGAGTTTAAAATTTATATAGTTGCACTTAAACCTGATGTTTGCCTTTTGCCGTCTACATTCTTATTTTGATATCGCTGACTGACACTGCCGTTCATCTTCGTACACTCTCAGAGGTCTACTTGAATATTTTCAAAGAAAGCAGTGCTCAGCTTGAGACTGTATCTCCATAGAGTTTTCCCAGTTACACTCATCAGTATTTCCTATCTTTAACTTGGTAAATTTCACTGTAGTATGTTAAACGTTTTGGTGGATTGGTTAGTAACTTTTATCCTTTGCCCCTGTGCCTTGATCCCCTAGTTAAGCGAAAGGCGACCACCAGTAACATGTTGAGCACCTCTTCGAAGGGTCATTAGCAAATCTCTTTAAAAGACTTTTGAATAACACCAGTACAATCAGCTTTAAAACAGGAAGAAAGAAAAAAGAGCGTGATTTACCGGAAACAAAAAAAATGACAGTTTCGGAGAGAAATATTTTGTTCTGCAGTTTTCTATGTTCCACGCCTCTTTTTTCCCTTATTTTTAAATACAATGTTGCCTCGTTTTGCCGAGGCGCGTCCCGACGTTCAACCTAGCCGGTTATATTAGGGCGCATGTCCAAACATAAAAGACCGTTAGGTCTGGAGAATAGGTCTTCACACACAAATCTTATTTCTGTACAACTGTTCATAAAGCAGAATGTATGGTCAATGGTAATAATTTACCAAGACACTGAGTGGACACAATCATTTTCAGATAACGATATTATTGTCTGTGTATTTGCGTGTGCGTAGTTGTTTTTAAGTGAGTTGTTCAGCATTCGGTACATTTTTTTCTTTGATGAATTTGTAGATTTACTTATTTGTTTCTTTGTTGTTCAGGTTAACTGTTATAGTAGTTGTAGTTTATTATAACGGTGTTTCGACGGAGCGGCTATTATTCTTGTACGTATGTTTATAACGTTATTGTTATTGTTGTTAATCAGAATCGACCTCGCTGCACTCAGGGCAAACCATAGGTGCTCAGTTTCCCTCAGCAAATATCGAAGAGTATGAATGCTAATTGTTCCTGTAACACGCTGGTTGCACATACGACGGATTCATCCTCTCTCACGTCCATCTCTGCTAGTCCCACGTTTGATGCCAAACTCCAACAGTCTCAGCCTTGTTGACTCATCCATTGAAGTGTCATTATCTAGCAGGCGATCATTAATTGCCCTTAGTATCTCTCCTTTATCCATATCCAGTGTCCCCACTATGGGTGCTCTCGAGGTCAGTCTGTAAGCTCTCTCATTGCCACGTACCCCTGCATGACCAGGACAGTAGATCCACACCACTTCTTGAAGACTTGAGGATTATATTGATGTTTTTTATTCCTGCCGCAGCCATCCGTTCTGAACTTTCCGAAGCATGGCCTGAGAGTCTGACAACATAACTGCCCTGGTTGATGGAGTAACTGCCTCTACCTCTATTCTCATGCTGGAGGTCGTTGTCATGTAGGCTCCACTCTGTTCAGCAAAAACACTATCGTTTGTTCTCGCCCCATCCTGATTTCTCACCACGCACTACAGACCAATCAGTGTACACAATGGGGTCATCATCCTCAGCATGATTACTTATTAGCTGATTAACCTCCAGCTCTGCTTTTCTATTGTCCCAAGCTCCACACTCTCCGCCAAAGCTAATGATGACCTGCTGGTAGTTTATTCAGTTCTCCATTGACTTTCTCCATTCTTCCCCTTTTAATATATTTTAAACCCTGGTCACCTGACTAATCGTAGCTTCTGCCTGTGCCATCCATGACATCCCCATCTATATTCTTGCTCCTTTTTTGTCAGCTGCGTTCTCATGTATTCTTTTCCTGTGCTTTTTATAAAAGCATTTTACTAATTTTTATTTAAATTTTATTTGCAGAAACACCTCCTAAAGTGCAACGTCCTTTATATCTATGGAAATCATAATCTCAGTTTGCGCACGTGTTCGGAAATTAACTCCCGCGTAAACTATATTAGTTTTCTCATGTAAAACCAACTTTCTCTCAGTTTTATTGTCGAGCCCATACCTTAAATTGTAATAAACCTTACATCTGAGTGAAAAGGCCCTTGAGTATAAGAGTGAGATCCATCTTTGTTTCATAGATCTGGAAGAGGCGTTTGACAGGGTCCCCTGGAGCTAACTTTGGGACTGTTTGGCAAGGAAAAACATCCCAGCACCTCTGATTCATGCTATACAGAGCTTCTACAAGTCTTGCAGAAATTATTGAGGACAGCGCACCATAAGTCAGAAGAGTTCAGGACGACCACTGGTGTAAGACAAGGTTATATCCTGTCACCTTATCTTTTCATATTACTCATGGACGATGTTATCACGGCATGTAAGGAGAGAACAAGAAAGTATTCAGTGGGGTACTGGAAGATGAGATATGTCTGTATTTCAGAGCTGGCATTTGCTGATGATGTTGCTCTGATTGCTAAATCAGAGGCACATCTCCAATCCAACCTGCAAGTCTGGAAGGAAGAGCTGGAGAAGAGAGGGATGGTCATTAGCAGCTCTAAAACAAAATCCATGGTGATATCACGAGAAGAAAGAAGACATCAGATTAAGCTGGGAGAACAGGTCCTGGAGCAGGTCGACCACTTTAAATATCTCGGAGCTATTATAGACCGAAAGGAAGGCATCAAAGAAGAGTTGGTCACTCGAAAAGCAGCAGCTGTGAGACTTTTTTCAAGCCATAAATCGAGGATTCCTCAGCAAGAGAGAGGTTGGTAAGAAAACGAAGATGGCTGTATACCGCTCCAACTATGTCCCAGTCTTAACATATGGATGCGAGTCATGAGCAATGACTACAACACACAAAAGCCAGATTCAAACCTCAGAAATGAGGTATCTGAGGAAGGTGGTTGAAGTAACAAGAAAAAGACATGGTCCGTAACCAGACGTTACGTCAAGGCCTAAAATCCCACCCCCTACAGACCCAAGTAGAACAGTCCAACTAAGATGGTTTGGCCATGTCTGCAGAATGGGAGAAGATCGGCTACCACGACAAGCATGGGAAACAAAGAGCCAGGGATCCAGACCCCCAGAACGACCCAGAGTCCGCTGGGAGGACAACATTAGACAGTCTTTGAAGGACCAAGGACTAGAATGGAACCAGGCCAGGAGGAAGACAGCCGATACTATAGTTTAGCGCTCTCTCTTCCAAACCTCTACACCTCATGGTAGAAGGGGAACGACTAAGTAAGTAAATAAACTATATTAGTTTTCTCATGTACAACCAACTTTCTCTCAGTTTTATTGTCGAGCTCATACCTTAAATTGTAGTAAACCTTACATCTGGTCATAAAATAGAGCATACTTAATGCTGGTGCATTCTTATCTTACTAGCAATAACACGTCACACTTGACGGGTTTTTAATTATAGTGGGCTGTTTCCGTTCCCGGATGAGCAGATAGAAGTACATTCTTAGAGTGTTTTTGGTTTCTTTCCATTACACAGTGTAATCAAACTATTTATGAACACCGTGATTTGAACGCTTTTATTTGTTGATTGTAACTATTTTCGGGAGAGTATATATAATGGAAACAATAAATTTTTTCAACACGGTTGCATTCCTCAGCTGTGACCAACGTACACACGGCGAGAATTACGTTATTTTAGACTCAATTTAAAAGTTCTTTGATGACAACATTTCGTGTGAAAGTGCGTCGATTGTTTTCAAAGAGCGTTCCCTGATAATAAATGGTTTTAATAAAAACTTTCAAGTTTTCATGATTTGTACATCGGGCGAGGGCTCATGCCCACCAATTTTTACCAACTTTTTCTTTGTCGAGCGCTACTAATTTTGTTAAAGAATTAAAAAAAAATAATAATAAAATAAAACCAAAGTATTTGTTTTATATAACACCCAAGACGCGCAAGTTGCACACCAGGATTTGAACACTGGACCTTCCGTGCGACAACCCCGCCTAGCCATGCAAGCGAATCACACTATCCGCTCTGCCATCTACGCATCATCAAAAAATGATGTTTCAATGGCAGGTCAATAGTGCGAACCACAATACACGACACCAGAAGTCCTCCATGGGCAGTTCAGCCTATTAATGACGCAATCACTTCTGTTGTATTTTTATCAAGCAGTATAGGCCGAATCCAACAAGACCCTTAGGACCTTAATACTGTGTCCAGTAAATGATAGTAGACTAGAACAGTGAGAACAGGATAGTGGGTAGGTTTGGTATTGTACAAACATTTATTACAAATAAGGGAGGGAAACCCGAGGCCTGTAAACAGTAAATTAATATGAAATTAATATGAAACAAATATAAAGGTATGTTATCAGGCACTCGCAGGAAATAAAGAAGTAGAACACCAGACAACAGAAAAACAACAGACATGAGTGGCTTACCCAGGATTTGAACACTGGACCTTCCGTGCGACAACCCCGCCTAGCCATGCAAGCGAATCACACTATCCGCTCTGCCATCTACGCATCATCAAAAAATGATGTTTCAATGGCAGGTCAATAGTGCGAACCACAATACACGACACCAGAAGTCCTCCATGGGCAGTTCAGCCTATTAATGACGCAATCACTTCTGTTGTATTTCTATCAAGCAGTATAGACCGAATCCAACAAGACCCTTAGGACCTTAATACTGTGTCCAGTAAATGATAGTAGACTAGAACAGTGAGAACAGGATAGTGGGTAGGTTTGGTATTGTACAAACATTTATTACAAATAAGGGAGGGAAACCCGAGGCCTGTAAACAGTAAATTAATATGAAATTAATATGAAACAAATATAAAGGTATGTTATCAGGCACTCGCAGGAAATAAAGAAGTAGAACACCAGACAACAGAAAAACAACAGACATGAGTGGCTTACCCAGGATTTGAACACTGGACCTTCCGTGCGACAACCCCGCCTAGCCATGCAAGCGAATCACACTATCCGCTCTGCCATCTACGCATCATCAAAAAATGATGTTTCAATGGCAGGTCAATAGTGCGAACCACAATACACGACACCAGAAGTCCTCCATGGGCAGTTCAGCCTATTAATGACGCAATCACTTCTGTTGTATTTCTATCAAGCAGTATAGGCCGAATCCAACAAGACCCTTAGGACCTTAATACTGTGTCCAGTAAATGATAGTAGACTAGAACAGTGAGAACAGGATAGTGGGTAGGTTTGGTATTGTACAAACATTTATTACAAATCTACTATCATTTACTGGACACAGTATTAAGGTCCTAAGGGTCTTGTTGGATTCGGCCTATACTGCTTGATAGAAATACAACAGAAGTGATTGCGTCATTAATAGGCTTAACTGCCCATGGAGGACTTCTGGTGTCGTGTATTGTGGTTCGCACTATTGACCTGCCATTGAAACATCATTTTTTGATGATGCGTAGATGGCAGAGCGGATAGTGTGATTCGCTTGCATGGCTAGGCGGGGTTGTCGCACGGAAGGTCCAGTGTTCAAATCCTGGGTAAGCCACTCATGTCTGTTGTTTTTCTGTTGTCTGGTGTTCTACTTCTTTATTTCCTGCGAGTGCCTGATAACATACCTTTATATTTGTTTCATATTAATTTCATATTAATTTACTGTTTACAGGCCTCGGGTTTCCCTCCCTTATTTGTAATAAATGTTTGTACAATACCAAACCTACCCACTATCCTGTTCTCACTGTTCTAGTCTACTATCATTTACTGGACACAGTATTAAGGTCCTAAGGGTCTTGTTGGATTCGGCCTATACTGCTTGATAGAAATACAACAGAAGTGATTGCGTCATTAATAGGCTGAACTGCCCATGGAGGACTTCTGGTGTCGTGTATTGTGGTTCGCACTATTGACCTGCCATTGAAACATCATTTTTTGATGATGCGTAGATGGCAGAGCGGATAGTGTGATTCGCTTGCATGGCTAGGCGGGGTTGTCGCACGGAAGGTCCAGTGTTCAAATCCTGGGTAAGCCACTCATGTCTGTTGTTTTTCTGTTGTCTGGTGTTCTACTTCTTTATTTCCTGCGAGTGCCTGATAACATACCTTTATATTTGTTTCATATTAATTTCATATTAATTTACTGTTTACAGGCCTCAGGTTTCCCTCCCTTATTTGTAATAAATGTTTGTACAATACCAAACCTACCCACTATCCTGTTCTCACTGTTCTAGTCTACTATCATTTACTGGACACAGTATTAAGGTCCTAAGGGTCTTGTTGGATTCGGCCTATACTGCTTGATAGAAATACAACAGAAGTGATTGCGTCATTAATAGGCTGAACTGCCCATGGAGGACTTCTGGTGTCGTGTATTGTGGTTCGCACTATTGACCTGCCATTGAAACATCATTTTTTGATGATGCGTAGATGGCAGAGCGGATAGTGTGATTCGCTTGCATGGCTAGGCGGGGTTGTCGCACGGAAGGTCCAGTGTTCAAATCCTGGGTAAGCCACTCATGTCTGTTGTTTTTCTGTTGTCTGGTGTTCTACTTCTTTATTTCCTGCGAGTGCCTGATAACATACCTTTATATTTGTTTCATATTAATTTCATATTAATTTACTGTTTACAGGCCTCAGGTTTCCCTCCCTTATTTGTAATAAATGTTTGTACAATACCAAACCTACCCACTATCCTGTTCTCACTGTTCTAGTCTACTATCATTTACTGGACACAGTATTAAGGTCCTAAGGGTCTTGTTGGATTCGGCCTATACTGCTTGATAGAAATACAACAGAAGTGATTGCGTCATTAATAGGCTGAACTGCCCATGGAGGACTTCTGGTGTCGTGTATTGTGGTTCGCACTATTGACCTGCCATTGAAACATCATTTTTTGATGATGCGTAGATGGCAGAGCGGATAGTGTGATTCGCTTGCATGGCTAGGCGGGGTTGTCGCACGGAAGGTCCAGTGTTCAAATCCTGGGTAAGCCACTCATGTCTGTTGTTTTTCTGTTGTCTGGTGTTCTACTTCTTTATTTCCTGCGAGTGCCTGATAACATACCTTTATATTTGTTTCATATTAATTTCATATTAATTTACTGTTTACAGGCCTCAGGTTTCCCTCCCTTATTTGTAATAAATGTTTGTACAATACCAAACCTACCCACTATCCTGTTCTCACTGTTCTAGTCTACTATCATTTACTGGACACAGTATTAAGGTCCTAAGGGTCTTGTTGGATTCGGCCTATACTGCTTGATAGAAATACAACAGAAGTGATTGCGTCATTAATAGGCTGAACTGCCCATGGAGGACTTCTGGTGTCGTGTATTGTGGTTCGCACTATTGACCTGCCATTGAAACATCATTTTTTGATGATGCGTAGATGGCAGAGCGGATAGTGTGATTCGCTTGCATGGCTAGGCGGGGTTGTCGCACGGAAGGTCCAGTGTTCAAATCCTGGGTAAGCCACTCATGTCTGTTGTTTTTCTGTTGTCTGGTGTTCTACTTCTTTATTTCCTGCGAGTGCCTGATAACATACCTTTATATTTGTTTCATATTAATTTCATATTAATTTACTGTTTACAGGCCTCGGGTTTCCCTCCCTTATTTGTAATAAATGTTTGTACAATACCAAACCTACCCACTATCCTGTTCTCATTGTTCTAGTCTACTATCATTTACTGGACACAGTATTAAGGTCCTAAGGGTCTTGTTGGATTCGGCCTATACTGCTTGATAGAAATACAACAGAAGTGATTGCGTCATTAATAGGCTGAACTGCCCATGGAGGACTTCTGGTGTCGTGTATTGTGGTTCGCACTATTGACCTGCCATTGAAACATCATTTTTTGATGATGCGTAGATGGCAGAGCGGATAGTGTGATTCGCTTGCATGGCTAGGCGGGGTTGTCGCACGGAAGGTCCAGTGTTCAAATCCTGGGTAAGCCACTCATGTCTGTTGTTTTTCTGTTGTCTGGTGTTCTACTTCTTTATTTCCTGCGAGTGCCTGATAACATACCTTTATATTTGTTTCATATTAATTTCATATTAATTTACTGTTTACAGGCCTCGGGTTTCCCTCCCTTATTTGTAATAAATGTTTGTACAATACCAAACCTACCCACTATCCTGTTCTCACTGTTCTAGTCTACTATCATTTACTGGACACAGTATTAAGGTCCTAAGGGTCTTGTTGGATTCGGCCTATACTGCTTGATAGAAATACAACAGAAGTGATTGCGTCATTAATAGGCTGAACTGCCCATGGAGGACTTCTGGTGTCGTGTATTGTGGTTCGCACTATTGACCTGCCATTGAAACATCATTTTTTGATGATGCGTAGATGGCAGAGCGGATAGTGTGATTCGCTTGCATGGCTAGGCGGGGTTGTCGCACGGAAGGTCCAGTGTTCAAATCCTGGGTAAGCCACTCATGTCTGTTGTTTTTCTGTTGTCTGGTGTTCTACTTCTTTATTTCCTGCGAGTGCCTGATAACATACCTTTATATTTGTTTCATATTAATTTCATATTAATTTACTGTTTACAGGCCTCGGGTTTCCCTCCCTTATTTGTAATAAAAGTTGCACACCGTGCGTTGTGCACTTTTTTTCTGGCGCGAGTTACTATTTTGAGTGAGACCGACCGACGTAACATAATAATAATAATAATAAATTCTTTAAGCACCAAACACGGCGCATAAGGCAGAAATCAGTGCTCTCCAGGTTATTCGTTGTGACGCCACTCCTCTTAGCTATGGCACATTATTTAATCCCAACGTTCTTCCTTCTCTTATTATTGTTCTCCTAAGTGTTTCTTTTGGTCTTCCTTTTTTTCCTCTTACCCTCAGGAACCCAAGTGAGCGCCTGCAGTGGTATTCTGTTGTTTTGCATTCGTAGGACATGACCGATATATGACCATCGTCTTTTCCTTATATAGTCGGAGACATATTTCTGCCTAGAGTCTTCTCTTATTTGTCGATTAATCTTGAATTCTTTCCAACTGATGTTCATGAGTTTTCTAAGACATTTGTTCTCGAATGTATTCAGTTTGTTCTCCAATGATTTTGTTACTTTCCAACTTTCACAACTGTATGTTAACACTGAGATAACATTTGAATTAAACAGACGAAGCTTGGTATGTATATTCAGTGATCGTAATTTCCAAATGTTAGATAATCTATTGAAGGCGCTAGCTGCCAAAGCAATTCTAGTATGAATTTCTCTTGTTGTGTCACCATCCTGAGTCATTTTACTGCCTAAATAATTAAAACTTTCAACTTTCAACGTAACATACATCGGTAATTATGTTAGTTGGGATATTTATTTGTAAACTAACATCGTTTAGTAAGGTTATTGTGGTATTATCCAAATATTGCAAAACTGTGACAAACAACGCTAAAAGCACTATAAATCTTTTGTAACAGCTTTCCCCAGAAATACAATTTTAACAAGACTCATTCATTTTCGGCAGTTCCAGCTGCAAGAAACTTTCGACAATGCACAGGGCCAGAAATAGCGGGGGAGATATTTTAATAGTTTTAACAGCTTGGGCACCTTCACATTTTGGCATAGAAAGAAATGAAAATGCAAATAATGAAGCCAAGATATGTAGATCTGCTACTAATCGAAAAGTTTTAGTTTAAACAAAAGACAGTTCTGTAAACGGAGAAATTATGTTAAGGTTTGATTTGACATTTGATAGCCGTCATTACTGAATTCTCTCTTCTACCATTACCTTTCAGTTTCAAGTGAAGCTTTGGTCTTTACCAAATACTCACTAAGCCTTTTTGTCAGGTGTTACCTGTTTAAATTCTTTGTCTTCGTGACCCTCTTCATGTCTCCGTTTCCCTTCGCGTGTATTTTTTTTAAAAATATCCTTCTATTTTTCTTACACTTGGGATTCCACAATATTTATTTTAAAACAAAATATGGCGTTCAACCTGTAAAAAGGTTTGGTCACTGCTGTAAAATATTATTCAGCACTGTAAAAGGATGGTACTGTAAATTCCTTCTCCTTACGCAGACCAGTGGTGATTATGATGGGTGCTGCAAGTAGAAGAATGGTCAACTCCACCGACGCAGGATTAAGCAGATATCGAGTGAGAGTGTAAAGTATAACGCGAATGCTGGAGTGTTCGTGTGTTGACCAGTATAAGGCACTCATTCACTCATCGCTACAAGTCACCGATACAGACTACTGTGGTTGTTTCGTACTGTTTATTAGGGACGCACACATCTGGACAGCACGGAACATAGTCATAGGAACATGTTGACATATACATCTTTAGGCATTTGAACAGTAGATCATATTTCATTCAGCATTCAAATATGATGGACGATATAAGGAATCATTCAATGTTCTGGCAGACTATTGCCACATCCCCTAACTGACTGAACGCATCAGTGGGTGTGGGTGTAAACATACAAAGAGTTCACTGGCCGAACCTTTTCCTTGGCTAAGTTCTCCAGCGACATATAGCAAATATTTATGTAATAAAGTTAAACCACGATAGGGGTTTTCATATTAGTGAGATCTCCATATCACTGTCCGATAATAAGTTTGATAGACTGTTCTCAGGACAGCGATCCATAACGATGACAAGAAAACAATATGGCTGCCTTCCTGAGTTGTGCTCACTCACCCAGCAGAAGGATAATGATAAGCCAAAGTTAATTCACAATTTGAATATCAATAATTTCCTAGAGTTTCCCTACAGTTCCACATTACTAAGGTTGTTACATGTAGACATCAGCTCTGTTGGGAAACCTGTCATCTTCAATGGTATATCAACGACCAACGATGTTCGAAACACGACTCCATCTAGGCCTAACCACGTAGAGATCATCAAAAGAAAGGGTCTGGTATTACCTGGAATCCGAATTAATAACAAAGTGCATGAGGAGAATCTCTGACAAATAGACTCTTGCAGAGACACTAACTTCTCCTGGAAAAACATGCACAAATCACTTTTCAACCTTGAAAAGGACCAGCCCAAGAAACACACTCAGCCATATCAGGCGGCATTATCGAGACTCACTACGCATGCCTCGAAAAACGAATACCTGCCCCAGTGTTCGGCACAAAGAATATAGTCCGACCTAAACATACAAAGATATACAATATAAGACTGAATCTTCTTGTACTAGACAAGTAATACATATAAATTCAGGCCATAAACATATTGAACAAGATCAATCTATTTTCTGGCCCTAACATATGAGAAATTACATAAATTCGGTATTCATCCGCGAAATCAATATTCAAGGGGAGATCATCCACATAATCAAAAGTATAAATCAAATCATGGGTGATATAACTTTGACTGTAACAAAAGTAATCTCTTTTTCATATCAATTAGTCATGTCGTAATGTGTGCGTCAAAAATATGTGCGCAACAGATTACCACACCCCCCGGGGGAAAAATGGTGCATTTTTTTTTAAATACATCTAGGAGCATCATACAACAGGCTCACAACGCACGAATAACAATGCGCAGATGATAAGCATTCCAAACAAATGTAACGCCTTATGTGAGGCTATGTCGTCATATGGCACGACAAGTGAGAATATATCTCAAGATCTCAGAGAAAGTATTTCTCTAAGTATAAATATTTCCAGAGAGGTGTCACCAACGCATACTACAATACTGGCAATGCCACACTTTCTACAATAGTTTATCCAAAAATTTCATCTTAGGTATCTTAACATCATGATTATCAAAGACGAAAAAAAACCATCGAAAGATCAGCGGTGAATATACATCAATGAACCGCTAAGTAGTGATACAATCAATATATTATATATTACATATGTGTACATATTTTAGTATAGAAAAAGTGTAGTAGAGTTAGATCTGTAAAAATATCAGGATCTAACGGTTAGATGGAATCATGTGGGCATCTAGATAAGATATCTGCCATCACATTTTCTGAACCACGGATAGCTCGCACCGAAAAATGAAAAGGCTGAAGAGCAATCGCGTATCGCGTTGATCTTGCGCTCTTCAGATTTTTACTCTGAATAGCCGTAAGAGCTTTCTGGTCCGTTTCCACAATGAAATGCGCGCCAAGAAGAAATCTTTGAAGTTTCAGGATTGACCAAACCATAGCCAATAACTCACGGTCTAGGACCGAGTAATTCTTCTCTGCGGCATTTAGTTTCCGAGAAATATACATCACAGGATGCAGAGTTCCGGAGTACTCTTGCATTAGTGCTGCTCCAATCCCTGTGGACGAAGCGTCACTACGAAGAATAAATGTCTTATCTTTAGTAAAAAAAAAAAAAAAGGTAAAGGAACCCGTTACACGCCCATTGAGGCATATTGGGAATATGGTGTTAGGCCCATATTATCTTGACCGTCGGCACTCGAGGGGTGATGTGGTCGGCATCACGCCGGCCGCCTTAACCTTCCCAGAGTAGCTCTGGTACCCATTTGGGGCTGGGTCAACCAAGGAGCCGTTTCTGGCCTAAAAATTTTCCGCCTCATCTGGGGATCGAACCATAGACCACTGCGTTAGGAAGCCAGTGCACTAACCACTATGCTACCGCGGCTCCTTTTTATCTTTAGTAGGTAACACTAAAATAGGTGAAGTAGAAAACAAAGTTTTAACCTTATCCAAAGAGGATTGACATTCTTGAGTCCAATGGACTATATTAGGAGACCCTTTCTTTAACAAGGAAGAAAGAGGTGACATCATGTCGTAATCTGTGCGTCAAAAATATGTGCGCAACACAACCCTCGATGGGTTATAATTAGGATATATAGTGTAATAAATTCAAGACCATATAGTAACTTGTTCCCCCTCCACTCAATACAAATAGAGTAAATCAAAACCAAAATTGTTTGTGTGACCTACCCTTTCTAAGAAAAAAAAAAACATAAAACAAATGAACGGGAAAAAAACAAACAAAACTTTATCAAACGTAATCTCTCATAACTGTCCTGTTGTTAACAAGGTGAACAGGAGTAAGAAAGCTTAGGGGTGTTTGAGATTATACCAAATCCACCAATTATCTGCTATCATCCACACGAGCACGCCATCAGACTACCCCTTATCCTCACAACATAACTGATCCTTATATATTAAATTTAGTTCTTGTTATATACTGCTTGGCTATATTATGTAATTCTCTTCTTCTTCTTCTTTGATCCATAACCACCAACCGTCAAAGCAGTCAGCGGCCATCACGCCTGGTGGCGTCTTGTAGGGCAACAACAAATTGATTCCACTTTGCTCGGTCGGCGGCCATCCTTCGTACAGTGCCCCAACTGTGGTTCATTCTTTGCATCTCAGCTTCCACAGTTCTCCGCCAAGTAGTTTTTTGGTCGGCCACTCTTTCGCTTTCCCTCGGGGGTCCATAGCATAGCTGTTCTTGTGATTGTATCAGGGTCCCTTCTGAGGACGTGGCCAACCCAACTCCAGCGTCTGCCAGCTATGATGGTGTGCATGTTCTCTTGGTTACTCCGAATAAGTAGTTCTTGGTTGCTGATGGTGTTTGGCCAAAAGATTCGGAGAATTTTCCTTAGGCAGATTGTGTGGAAGGAAGACAGTTTCGACATTTTCTTCTCTGTTGCTCTCCAACATTCCGCACCATAGAGAAGCACAGAAAGTACACAGCTCTCATACAGTCTTAATTTGGTGTTTGTGCTGTACTGGGAAGACTTCCAAATGTTGTTGAGAATAGCAAAGGCTGTTCTCGCTTTATTCATTCTGTTGTTAATGTCCTTGATTGTTCCGCCATCAGGCGTTACTATGCATCCTAGGTAAGTAAATGTGTCTGTCTGTTCTAACTTCTGGTTCCTTACTGTTATTGGCTCAGGATTGCCCACATTTAGTGTCATGACCTCTGTCTTCTTTAATTGATGTTCAGGCAACCTGCTGGCCATACTTATTCAGTCTATCGGTTTTGTCTTGAATGTGTTGATGTTAATGCGCGAGTAGTGCAATGTCATCTGCATATTCCAGGTCTTCCAGTGTAGAAAACGTTGTCCATCAAATATCTCTTGGACTGCCCTCTGTTGTCTGGTGCATCACCCAATCTATGACTGTCAAAAATAATGTTGTTGATAAGAGGCATCCCTGTCGTACTCCTGTTTTCACTTCAAAAGTTACATTACTCGATCCAACACTGCACGTAAAGTTAGAATAGAGGCTTTTTATGATGGAAACAATACGGCTGGGAATTCCATAAGCCCTCAGAATTTTCCATATGCTGTCCCTGTGTATGCTGTCTCAAGCCTTTTCAAAATCAGCAAAGTTAATGTACAGCTGTCTCTGCCATTCTGAGCACTGCTCTATAATGTTCCTAAGGGTAAATATATGATCTGCACATCTTCTGTTCTTTCTGAAGCCCGCTTGTTCTTTCCTCAGTTTATGGTCAACTGCTTTTGAAATTCTCTGGATGATTATCCTGCCTAGTATTTTGCTGGGAACTGAGAGGAGGGTAATTCCTCTCCAGTTGTTGCAGTCTGCAAGGTTGCCCTTCTTGGGCAATTTGACAATTATTCCTTTACTCCACTCTGTTGGTGTTGTCTAAGTTTTCTAGACTTGTGCAAATAGTGGTTCTAATAGTTCTGCTGCTAGTTCAGGGTCTGTTTTGAATAGCTCAGCATTTAGATCGTCGTGACCAGGCGCTTTTCCATTATTTTAGCCCTTTGATAGCTGTGATGATTTCTTCTTTTCGTGGAATGTCTGTATTTACGTCTAAGTCACTTTCAGCCTCAGGAACATTCAGTTGAGTCTCTGGTGGTTCCTTATTCAGTGTTTCTCTGAAGTGCTCTGTCCATCTTGTTTCCTGCACTGTGCTGTGGTGATGAGATTTCCTTGCTTGTCTCTTACTAACGTTATGTTGTTTGCACCTCGTTTTCCACTGATAGCTTTATTATCAATTTATGAGGAGGGTTGTTAGAGAAGATTTCCAAAGTTTTCAGAATTGCAACCATCTGTGCTGTGAAAACAGATGTAATATATGTTACACTATATCCTTTCTCCATTTGCCACTGTTGCGCTTCGGGTTCTTTTATATTTATAAAGATATTATGTTCATAAGTGGTACTTGTCTGCTTCCACTGGCCAAGAAACTGTTAGGGGTATTCAACAGGACCACCGCACACAATCCACATAAAACTGCCATAGTCAAGTAGTTGAAAAGCGAAGTGGAACGATTACAAATGTTTAATAACATGAGACGCTGCTCCATATCCGTTACATATCCAGCCAATATATTATGGCATTCTTTAAGCCGTCATAAAGCAGTCTCTGTAATGTCGTAGTTCGCAAAACACTGTCGTTAGATCGACATCCAAGTTTAATTACACACATAGAATAATCTAGTACCCGATCTTCCACTTTTGCAGATCGTAACTTTGTCGTCTGCCGATCTGCACCAGGAGGCAATGACGTCACTTCCTGTGTTACCAATGACTACATATAATGAAGAAACGAAAAGTCTTGTCGAACCATTTTGATATCGACAAACATGGTATGAATTTTACTCATAACATTTACTCCCGACCCTCCCCCTTCCCCCCCCCCCTCCCGCCGCCCCACTCCCAGCGCAAAATAATCTAAACAAAGTTTTCATTATTTCCGTGGTGTGAGTACAACCACACCAGAGTGAAATTTGGTATCATCAAACTTCACTATCGGTACGAAATAGCATAGCACCCAGGTTTCTGCCACAGAGTAGGCAATTAAACACTCAAAGTGTGGACAGTGATAAAAAACCACATCCAAAGACTACGAATGACAAAAATCGTTTTAACAGGAATGTGAGGTGGCTGTCTCTAAAACCACTTAACATATTAAAAAAGTATGGTAGAAATACATGCACTCACATACCTCACACCGTCCAATAACACTGTAGCAAAGTTAGATTTTGCTGGGGAGGTTATGATGGTATCCTAAAAGAATGAAATCCGTGTATGTATTTACCGTGTGAGGTCAAGCACATGTAGGCCCCTGACTCTATAAATGATGATGATGAATTATGTGCAGGGAACCTAACGCTACCTCCCTAGATCTCACACGGTCACTATTCTGGCTCTAGTGTCTGGTGTATGATGTACCTAGTGTCTAGGGGGGAAATGAAATGATGGTACACAACACAAAAACACTTTAAGTTTCTATGAGGAAGTGAATAAAACCTGTTGGTAAGTTTTTCTTTAAATTTGATAATTTTTTGTACAATTTATTTTGCCTGTCCAGTCATATCGTTTGGATAGGTCTTTGAAAATGAGGACAAGATAGTTTACAGAAAAGATTAACTAAAAATGTGTGGACAATCTGCCCAAATAACTACAAAGTTAATATATGTCTTTCCTGTTGGAATGTTCACAGCTTACACTTTATTCTTCTGAGAGGGAGAGTCACTGTGTATGAGGGGCTGTATTATCGTCATACCCCACAAACTTCCTGAGTAGGATTTGAAATACCAGTGTTTATTTAAAACGAAACTGTCAGATATACCCAGGTCCTTAATATATCACCTGGGGTTTCTTGTTGAATGATAAGATAGTGTGTAGTTGCAGAAATATCGATATCACATCACACGCCCAAGCTCCTGCTAATATCTCTTGACAGCATACATGAATTGTCGGAGACTTCTTGGCGTTATCGTCACTCCTCAGGTTTCCTGTTACCAGCTGGCAACAGGAAACAAAACCTCTGCAACAAAAATCCTGGCCTTTTATATCTGATCACTTTTGATATTATTTATTTCCCTACGGAGATATGAGGTCAGCCTCGCGTGCATTACAGGTGCATTCGCCCCTAACTTTACATGACTTCCACCTTGCTGTGACCACACCTAAGGTCCCTATGGCAGATACGCCACTGTACATTTACATAGTTTTCCTCAATAATATAATGTGGGGTAACCACATTTCCTTTTATACGATTTTTCTCTACTTTTTCTTTTTAAATATAAATGCTTCAGGCATGCTTAACAGTGTTCATGGAACACGGAGGCTTACTAATATACTCTAATACAATAATATTCAAACATAATCATGACAACATACATTTCAATGTGAGGACTCAACAATGTCTGCTCCCGGCACGTCCTTCACTTTTTCCCCATAGCAGTATCTAATTTTGGTAATGGGATTAAACATTAAATTCATAAAGCATTCTTACCACAAATCAAGAAATATAAACAAATGACGCTGACTTGCAAAGAAATGGCCTCCGTTTCTTCTGCTCCATCCAGACTGTGAAATACTTATTTAGTTATTTAATTTACTTTTAAATTTATCACAGCTGTTCTCAGCGTATCTGAATAAAAAATATTGTTCAACTGGCAATGAATAGTGAAAGCTTTTGTTAATATTTAGTAGCACTGGCCAATCAAAAGCTTGCGACTACCAGAATTCAAATGCAGTTTTTGAAAAACAAAAAAATTCCAAACATACTCTGCGTCTGGTAGTCGATTGGCCAGTCTGCTTTAGTTATGCCCAATACAAAAAGATGTTTCGTTTTGGATTACATTTTTCCTACCGCTCCCCTTCTCCTATTATACTCTTTTTACCCAAGCGAATTTGAATTTCCTCAATGCCTCTCCTATAAGCTCGCGTCCCCACTACTGTTTTAAAAAACAAGCAGGAACGACAGTCTGTCTGGTCGAGCGTCCGTAGACATTTAGTATTTTCTCAATAACTTGGTAAATTCTAGGACTACCATATTATTTAAAACACATTCTTGCTCAGTGGACTCTAAGCTATACTACCATATGATTTTTATGGTCAGATTCATATTGGTTTATATTTTCAAGTTTTGTTATAGTCCATCGTCAAATAAAATTTTTACACAAGACCGCCATCTTTCACTCTCTTTCATCTCGCCAGCATATATTTTCAAATAACTAACTTGTTTTTGTGACGTCAGAAACATTACCGCAAGGACGCAACAAAATTGTCTGCGTGTTTACTTCTGTTGGCTTTGTCGCAGCGTGTATATATGCATGGCAGAATGTGTCAAGCGAAGCGGGGTGTTGGCATGGCGGGTTAAGAATAGGCGTTAAATATTTTGTATTGTATCGTGTAACACTACCAAAAAATGTAAGGATTACTACTAAATTTTGCGTTAAAGTTGACAGAATACGTTAATTCAGATAGCAGTTTGGCGACATACTTCCGCAAAATCGTTAATTATAAGTCTTGGCTGCAGTGTGTATGCAGCAGATCTGGCAAAATGTTAAATGTTGGTAGTACGTTTTCGAAACCGAAACTAAAACGCGTGTTAGATTTTGACCGTAGGATCGTTCTATAGGCTTTAGCACTGCACAAAATTCAGCGCTATGCTGGCGTGTGAGAGGATCACCGTCAGACACAATAGGGCGGGTTTATTTGTTATCATTTTATGACTAAAATCTTACTGAAATGAGCGATTATTCTCGCAGATTTTACTACACACCTCCCATCCTAAAAACATGAATTCATTTGCAGGTTATAATATGCGAGATAACTTAGCTTAATGAAGTTTTACGCGTTTTTCTGATCTTAATCATAAAAATGTCTACGTAAAAAGTCTGCACCTACGTTTTGAGGACCGGGAATATATTCTATCAGAAAAGAGTATGGCTGCAGTAATAAAGACCATCTCAATAATCTGGAATTTTCATGCTTGGCCTCTGACAGGAATACGAGTGGTGAATGATCCGTTTGGACCACAAATGTCCTGCCATATAAATAAATCTGGAATTTTTTTATCGCCCATATCAAAGCTAGACATTCCTTTTCACTTTTTGAATAATTTTTTTCCGCCTTGTTTAACTTGCGGCTTGCATAAGCGACTGGGTTCAATTCCCCATCTTGTGAGGAGGACCTTTGCAACAATGTAGCGCCTAGGCCCACATTGCTTGCGTCACTTCTAACGATAAATTCTTGATTCAAGTCAGGCAATTGCAACACTGGCCTGCTTGTGAGTTTTTCTTTTAACTCCTGGTAAGCCAGTCCACACTGTGCGGACCAATTTATTGTATCAGGTTGACCTTTGCGAGTTAAATCCGTCAGAGGAGCACATATAGAGTTAACATTTTTGATGTACTTTTGGTAGAAACCACACAACGACACGAAAGATCGCACATCTTTCTTTGTTTGTGGTCTAGGTGCTCTTTTCAATTTTTCCAGATTCTTGGGATCAGGGGTCATGCTACCCTGATGTACAGTATGTCCCAAGAATTCCAACTCTTTACAACCAATACAACATTTTGTTGGCCTAGCGGTTAAGTTAGCCTCTCTGAGTCTATCAAACAGCATATTCAAAGAGGTAACGTGTTCCTCAAATGTTTCTGTAGCAATGAGGATATCGTCCATAAAATTCGAAATACATGGATTTTTCAGGGGATCCAATAATTTTCCCATCATCCTTGAAAACACACTCGGGGCATTTTTCAACCCAAACGGTAACATGTTGAACTCATAATGACCTTCCGAGTTGCTAAAGGCTAAATAAGGTCGAACCTCAGGCTTTACTGGAATTTGGTAATAGCCTTTGCTAAGATCCACCTTAGAAAAATATTTTGCCTTGTTCAGCCTGGCAAATAGTTGAGTAGTATCAGGTAATGGATCCACCTGACCTTCTGTGACAGCATTCAGTTTCCTGTAATCTATGCACAGTCTATGTTCTCCCGATGGTTTCCGCAACAAAACCACACAGGAACTATAAGGAGACTCACTGTGAGAAATAATCCCTTCTTGTAACAAATAATCAATCTCCTCTTTCAAAGCTTTTTCCTTAGCGAAAGGAATAGAATAGGGCCTCATACAGATAGGTGCTGGGTCTAGTAGTTTCATATCATATTCCAACAAATTTGTGTGCCCCGGTTTATCCGTTAACACATCTGTATGTTTTTCAAGGACCTGTTGAACCTTCTCCTTCTGTCCTTTTGTCAGGTGATTACTGATCTTCACCTGTGCAAACGTTTCACTGGTTTTCAATGGATATTCAAATGATGGGAGAGGGTCATTTTTCATTTCGGTTGCAATAGACAAGGCCAATAGGTGTGTTCCTTCCTGGATTTGTCTGTCCAGATATTTCTTCAAAAGGTTCACATGATAGACTTTTTCCTTTCCCTTTTTGTCTATCTTATAATTTGTTCTGGATACCTTTTCCAAAACTGTGTATGGCCCTTGCCATCCGATCTGAAGTTTATTGTTGCTGCCTGGCAATAGAAGAAGCACCTTCTCCCCTACAGCACGTTCCCTATCCTTAGCTTTTTTATTATAATAAGCAGCATGCTTTTTACTGGCTTGTCTCAAATTATCATTTGCCAGTTTCCAACTAGTTTTTAAACGAGTGGTCAGTTCGTTCACATATTGATAAGATGAGGTAACAGTCTCCTCTGCCTTCTCATCTGTCCAGGTCCTTAACAAAGCTTCTAAAGGACCTTTTATTGGCTTCAAAAATAACAGGGTTGCGGGTGCCATTCCGGTGGAATTATGTGGTACTTCCCGGTACGCAAACAACGCGGCGGGCAAGTAATGGTCCCACGTATCAGGTTTCTCATGTGCCAGCTTTCTCAGGATAGAAATGAGAGTCCCATTGAACCTCTCTACCTGGCCGTTCCCTTGGGAGTGATACGGACTACAATGAAAGTGCTTGGCTTGGAACAACCTGAAAACCTCTTCTGTTAGTTTCCCCTTGAACTGAGAGCCATTATCAGTCAAGATTTGATGCGGGAATCCTAACCTTGTGAATATCGTAAGTAATGCCTCTGCCACATGTTTCGAATCGATTGATGACAGGGCTACCGCCTCTCCCCACATAGAACAAGTGTCTACCAGAGTAAGGATGTAACTGTTCCTCCTCTTGGTCCGAGTGAGAGGTCCCACAATATCCACTGCAACTCTCTCAAAAGGGGTTCCCACTATGGGCATTTCCCTAAGAGTTGCTGGAGCAGTCCAATGCTTTGGAGCTACTCTCTGGCATTCGGGACAGGATTTTACATATCTCTTTATGTCTTCCGTTATCCCTGGCCAGAAATAATGACAAGCTATACGCTGTCCTGTTGCACTAATCCCCATGTGACCACTGAAGGGGATAGCATGACCTAACTCCATTACCTTTTCCCTATATGAACTGGGAAGGATCAGCTGTCCGTGACCAGCTGAACCAGTGCCGGCCTTCCTATATAACAATTTATTCTTCATATAGAATTCTCCTTTATTAGGAGGAGTATGGCTCTTAGGGAGTTTCTTATAGCACGGCTTCAGTGACCTATCTTCAGCCTGTGCCTTCCTCATCTCCTCTGGATGAGTATTTATAGGTTCATCTTCTTCCTTTCTGGATTGTGATCGGGTCTGGACTGCTGCCAAGACCACAGGTCTCTTGGGATTTCCCAAGTAGACATAACGACACCCCAATATCAGAGGGTAGATGGGTGCGTCTATCACTGCTGCTCTGATTATCTCTTCCACATAGCGAGTTTTCACTGTTATCCTTGCAATGAGAAGTTTCATGAGTGGTAGGTCCTTGGTCGCCCCTTGTATCTCCATTGTTTCTGTGGTATACTGATCTGGGTTCACGAAGTGCGAGCTCACGACAGCATCAAAATCTAGACCTGTATCATAGAGACACCTAATGGTGACCTCATTGCATACAACATCCTCACAAACTAGGGGGTGATAAGGTTCCTGCTGTCCAGCAGGTTTGTCCTTTACTTCCTGGTTCCCCCTTCTCATAGCAGCACATCCAGAAGGTTTACTTTTACAGAATTCGGTGTTATGGTTGTCCTTCCTACAATGTTTACACCACCTCTTTCCTTGGTTAAAAGGTTTTCTTTCATCATTCTTTCTGTCATTGAAATGTGAGGTTTTATTTTTTAAATCATTCCGAGGCCTATCAAAGTTCTGCTTACTTCTGTTATCAAATTTATTATGATTTTGAGGAGCCTTACACTGATCTACTGGTTTTTTCTTAATGCCAGCTACCTCTGCCTGGGCTGCCTGATACCTCTCAGCGACATTTATGATCTCACCCAGCCTCTCCGCGCCCTGTTCCATGAGAAATTTTCTCATGTCTGGAGCCATGGACTCTCTCATCTGTTCAATGAGTATCATCTCTTTGAGATCTTGGGTTTTCCCCAAAGAAGCCCATTTCTCCATATACGTCTCCAACCGGGCGAAGAACTGGTGATACGTCTCACCCGACAGTAGCCTGGCATTCCTAAATTTCTTTCTATAAAACTCTCCGTTCTTTTCGTATCTTAACAGAAGAGCTTGCTTCAACATGTCATAGTTGTCTTGGTCATCCCTGCTCATTTTGGAAAACACTTCATAAGCTGTTCCCCGAAGACCCTAAGACAACTTTACCCCCCATTTTTCTCTTTCTAACCCATAAGTAGTGGCTAATACTTCGTATCTGCTTAAATATGACTCAATGTCATCATCCTTTTCTACAAAGTAATCTAAATGGAACCCCATGGCTGATGAGGAGGCCCCATGGCTTGCAGCTGAGTCGGAAGTGGAGGGGCTAGTTCCATTTTCAGGAGCATGGCCTTGCAGCTCTAACTCCCTTAGTCGTATCTCATGTTCTCTTTGTAATCTTTTTTCTTCTGCTTCTGCTTCCCTCTGCAGTCGTTTTTCTTCTCTTTCTACCTCCAATTTCCTTTCTTCTTTCTCTTTCTCAGCCTCAAGTTTCTTTGCCTCAGCCTCAAGTTTCTTTGCCTCAGCCTCAGCCTCAAGTTTCTTCTCCTCCAACTGCAGCCACCTAATCTCAGCCTCCCTATCAGCCTCTAATTTCTTAGTCTCCCTAGCATATTCTAATTGCATTTTCCTTTCCTCAGCTAACCTATGTTCTTCCCTAGTAATAAATTCATCACATTCTGAAGTGACATAGTCAATCAAGATTTGTCCCTCCATATTCATTTCTTTGGCAGTCTGAACAGCCGCAGATCGAAACTTGGCCAGATCTGCCATTCTGATGAATACAAAATGTTCTAACTAACTTTCTAAATAAGTATAAATTTATCTAATTAATTCTGGGTTCTGACAGTTTCTTGACTTCCCAAATCTTGGGCAATAATGATTATGGGGATTCCCTGGGACAATAGAATGTTGTTTATGCTAAGATCCAGACCCCAATGTATGTAGTACTAGGAGAAATTCAAATGCCCGGACAAGCCTACCAATTTATGTAGCAAAGTTAGATTTTGCTGGGGAGGTTATGATGGTATCCTAAAAGAATGAAATCCGTGTATGTATTTACCGTGTGAGGTCAAGCACATGTAGGCCCCTGACTCTATAAATGATGATGATGAATTATGTGCAGGGAACCTAACGCTACCTCCCTAGATCTCACACGGTCACTATTCTGGCTCTAGTGTCTGGTGTATGATGTACCTAGTGTCTAGGGGAGAAATGAAATGATGGTACACAACACAAAAACACTTTAAGTTTCTATGAGGAAGTGAATAAAATCTGTGGGTAAGTTTTTCTTTAAATTTGATAATTTTTTGTACAATTTATTTTGCCGGTCCAGTCATATCGTTTGGACAGGTCTTTGAAAATGAGGACAAGATAGTTTACAGAAAAGATTAACTAAAAATGTGTGGACAATCTGCCCAAATAACTACAAAGTTAATATCTGTCTTTCCTGTTGGAATGTTCACAGCTTACACTTTATTCATCTAAGAGGGAGAGTCACTGTGTATGAGGGGCTGTATTATCGTCATACCCCACAAACTTCCTGAGTATGATTTGAAATACCAGTGTTTATTTAAAACGAAACTGTCAGATATACCCAGGTCCTTAATATATCACCTGGGGTTTCTTTTTGAATGATAAGATAGTGTGTAGTTGCAGAAATATCGATATCACATCACACGCCCAAGCTCCTGCTGTTATCTCTTGACAGCATACATGAATTGTCGGAGACTTCTTGTCGTTATCGTCACTCCTCAGGTTTCCTGTTACCAGCTGGCAACAGGAGACAATACCTCTGCAACAAAATGAATCCCTGGCCTTTTATATCTGATCACTTTAACATTATTTATTTCCCTACGGAGATATGGGGTCAGCCTCGCGTGCATTACAGGTGCACTCGCCCCTAACTTTACATGACTTCCACCTTGCTGCGACCACACCTCAGGTCCCTATGGCAGATACGACACTGTACATTTACATAGTTTTCCTCAATAATATAATGTGGGGTAACCACATTTCCTTTTATATGATTTTTCTCTTCTTTTTCTTTTTAAATATAAATGCTTCAGGCATGTTTAACAGTGTTCATGGAACACGGAGGCTTACTAATATACTCTAATACAATAATATTCAAACATAATCATGACAACATACATTTCAATGTGAGGACTCAACAATGTCTGCTCCTGGCACGTCCTTCACTTTTTCCCAATAGCAGTATCTAATTTTGGTAATGGGATTAAACATATTAAATTCATAAAGCATTCTTACCACAAATCAAGAAATATAAACAAATGACGCTGACTTGCAAAGAAATGGCCTCCGTTTCTTCTGCTCCGTCCAGACTGTGAAATACTTATTTAGTTATTTAATTTACTTTTAAATTTATCACAGCTGTTCTCAGCGTATCTGAATAAAAAATATTGTTCAACTGTCAATGAATAGTGAAAGCTTTTGCTAATATTTAGTAGCACTGGCCAATCGAAAGCTTGCGACTACCAGAATTCAAATGCAGTTTTTGAAAAACAAAAACAATTCCAAACATACTCTGCGTCTGGTAGTCGATTGGCCAGTCTGCTTTAGTTATGCCCAATACAAAAAGATGTTTCGTTTTGGATTACATTTTTCCTACCGCTCCCCTTCTCCTATTATACTCTTTTTACCCAAGCGAATTTGAATTTCCTCAATGCCTCTCTTCTAAGCTCGCGTCCCCACTACCGTTATAAAAAAACAAGCAGGAACGACAGTCTGTCTGGTCGAGCGTCCGTAGACATTTAGTATTTTCTCAATAACTTGGTAAATTCTCGGATTACCATATTATGTAAAACACATTCTTGCTCAGTGGACTCTAAGCTATACTACCATATGATTTTTATGGTCAGATTCATATTGGTTTAGATTTTCAAGTTTTGTCATAGTCCATCGTCAAATAAAATTTTTACACAAGACCGAAATCTTTCCCTCTCTTTCATCTCGCCAGCATGTATTTTCAAATAACTAACTTGTTTTTGTGACGTCAGAAACATTACCGCAAGGAGGCAATAAAATTGTCTGCGTGTTTGCTTCTGTTGGCTTTGTCGCAGCGTGTATATATGCATGGCAGAATGTGTCAAGCGAAGCGGGGTGTTGGCATGGCGGGTTAAGAATAGGCGTTAAATATTTTGTATTGTATCGTGTAACACTACCAAAAAATGTAAGGATTACTACTAAATTTTGCGTTAAAGTTGACAGAATACGTTAATTCAGATAACAGTTTGGCGACAAATTTCCGCAAAATCGTTAATTATAAGTCTTGGCTACAGTGTGTATGCAGCAGATCTGGCAAAATGTTAAATGTTAGTACGTTTTCGAAACCGAAACTAAAACGCGTGTTAGATTTTGACCGTAGGATCGTTCTATAGGCTTTAGCACTGCACAAAATTCAGCGCTATGCTGGCGTGTGAGAGGATCACCGTCAGACACAATAGGGCGGGTTCATTTATTATCATTTTATGACTAAAATCTTACTGAAATGAGCGATTATTCTCGCAGATTTTACTACAAACACCTATCCGTCAAGTCCAGTATCAGAAGTCAATTAATTTCTTATTAATTAATAGCATTAATGCAAAGCATTAAAAATGATTTAAATATGTAATAGCGTCAATAGATGAAATGAGATATATCAAGAAAGTGAATGAATGCAGCATTATACATCTACAAAAATTAATGTTAAGTGAACCTATCAGTACAAGGCAGCAAAGGTGTACAGTGGTATGATTAAAATTTTATCTTGCATTTAACACTGTTGTATGAGCAATTAAATACGAATATGCTGATGTGTTGTACGAATAGATAATAGTATGTACTATCAGCAATATACAGGGTGTTCCACGAATAAGCGGCCCCATTCACACTACTTCCGACACAATACGTCAGCATTCCATGACGTCACGGGCCGCTTATTCGTGGAACACCCTGTATATTCATTCAAAATCTAGTGTGCGTGTGAAAAAGATTTGTATCAAAGACCAAACCATATCTGGCGAATTAAAATTAATTAACACTCATTTTAAGCATAGTAGTTAAAATGCGTAGTGTAATGATATTTGTCCCATTAATGAATTATCCACCAAAGTATAATGAAAATATGTCCAAATAGAACAATGTCAAATTCAATGATTGTCTTCCATACAATCGTATGTTCCTTCCAAGTCCGAATGTTCACGTCTAAACAGATTGAAAATCGAAAAATTGTCAGATAGGAAATTTCTTAGTAGTTTCCCTTGATTATGCGAGTTATTCTAGAGTTATGTCCCTTCATCTGTAGATGCCGATATCCATATTACAATAAAACAAATGTCTGCACGAAATATCCTCAAGTCACCGTATTTTCATCATTCCACATAACGAGTATTTGTAAGTCTGTCACCGGAATATGATCATTGTCAATAAGGCATAATACATCCACGTACTGCGCTGAGTTGAAAGAGATATTACACGAAATTGAGCGTTTCGGCATTCATCAACGTCAGGTGCCGTGTGCACCGATTAATCTTGTAAGCACTGTCACACAAGTCATTGAAGGATTTTCTTTAAAATGCGACAATTTAACAGAGTTCCCAGCATTATCATCTAACAGCAGGTCATGGTATCCTCCAGCCTTGGACTTTTTGTTTAAATGTAGTAGTGTCAGACAAAAACATTATCAGAAATGCAATATTCCACGGATCACCGTATGACGAACTTAGTACATAGGTTAGTCTCAACATTACAAGTCTACTGCATTTCTTGAGTTGATTAGTGACAGAGGGTCCTTGATACAACGCGACAGGACATCTGCCATGACATTCTGATTGCTTTTGATCACTCGTATGTCGTAATCGTAAGGCTGAAGTGCAAGAGATGCCCTGGCAGCCCTCTCATTCTTAAATCTTGCCGTTTTTAGATAAGACAGAGCCTTCTGATCTGTCTCTAAGATGAATCTTGATCCCATAAGATAACGTTGAAGTTTTGAGAAGCAAAACCCAATCGCCAGCAGCTCTCTCTCTCTCTCGCCAAAATTGGATACTTTTGTTCAGTTGGGGTTAGTTTTCTACTGAGTATAGGATTGGATGCATACAACCATCGAACTCTTGCATAAGCGTTCCACTGTTTCCTGATCCAGAGGCGTCGAATCTGAGGGTAAAAGGAAATCGAGCGTCAGGTAATCTCAAAATTGGTGATTTGGAAAAACAGATTTTTAATACATTTAAAGATACATCACACGCATGGGACCAAACAATCCTGTGTGGCGAGTTCTTTATTAACAACAATGACAGAACTGAAGTAATTTCCAAAAAATTAGTCAAGAATTTTCTATAGAAACTTACTAGACCTAACAGACTGCGTACCCGTTTCTTTGTTTTAGGAATTTCAAGATTCAAGATTTTAGAGATAGTTGAATCTTCAGGTTTAAGAAAACCACATCATACCTTATGACCAAGAAAAGAAATTTCAGTGAATCCTATTCTTGTTTTGGAAGGTCTAGCAGTAAGGGTATGACGTCGCAAAGTATTCAACAAAGATTGAACTCCAAGAACATGTTCCTCCCAAGATTGATGAAACAGACAAATATCATCAATATAAGTAATTAAGTCATCACGGTCAGAGAAAAATGTGCGCATCATGCGAACAAAAGTAGCAGGAGCGTTAATGAGACCGAAGGACATAAAATTAAACTGAAACAGTCCTAGAGGTGTAGCGAAAGCTGTATAAGGTTTAGCGTTATCCGTTAATGGAACCTGCCAATAGCCTTTTGACAAGTCAAATTTACTAAAGAACGTAGCTGTAGCTAGCCTATCTAGAAGAGACTCCAGTAAAGGTAATGGTTCGGCTTGGATGGTCAAAGCATTCAAACGCCTGAAATCTATGCAAATCCGAATGGATTTGTCTTTCTTTCTAATTAACACCATAGGAAAACTGTACGGAGATTGTGATAGAGAAATTTTATTCAACTTTATCATATCCTTTATTTCTTCCTGTACCTGTGATTGCAGATGAATAGGGCTAGGATATGGTTTCAGTTTGATAGGTCTTCTTCTTCTTCTTCCTCGTTCGCCCTGAAAAGGACGGTGGTTGCGTTGTGTCTGTTTGCGCCTAAGCTGTGATATTTGCACCTTTCGGTCGACACATCCGACTTCTGCGCGGCATTTTTTAGGGACCGGGTTTGCCTTCCCATTTCGATCCACACTCGCTCAGCCAGACTGCACTGCTGCAGACTGTTTCCAGGACCACCACGTGGAGGTGGAGTGCGGTCTTGACCAGCTCTGGTTCGCTGGTCCTGATGCAAGCAGTCAAGCTATGGGTCGCTGACTGCTTTCACTATTGCTGCATCTTGCGGTCCCAATAGGTCTGAAATCTGTCAGCAGGATAACATGTTAAATGATATCTGTATGACCAGGAACATCCGTGAGCACATCAGAAAATGATTGTAGTAACAAATACATCTGCTCCTTCTGATAAGAAGCAAGAGTTGAGGAAATAGAAATATCCTTCCAACTCTCAGTAGACAAAAGAGGTAAATTTGGTAAAGACAACAGTGGTTCAGAACCATCAGATAAGTCAGATAATTCTTCCTGAATCACTGCCAGGGAAGAGCGACGATCAATAGATTCGTCGATAGCTTCAAAGACTGGTTTTAGATGTGGAAAACGAGAATGAAATTGCTGCAGCATGCTGAAATGAAAGGTTTTTTCCTTAACCTTTATAGATACAATGTAGTCAACATCTGACAATTTCTCAATAATAGTATATGGTCCTCTCCACGAAACAAGTAATTTATTATCTTTATTTGGTAGTAATACATAGGCCTCATCACCCGGCCATAATTGGCGTAGTTTCCTGTTTTGATTCACAAACAAACGGGCCTTAAGTTTTGCATTTTTCGACGCCTCTACTGCTATCTGGCATGAGTCAATAATTTTTTTCTCTCAAATTCACAACATTTTGGTAAGAGGTTTGAACATCTTCATTCATGTCAGCTCCAACCAATAATTGTTTTAGAATGGACATGGGTCTTCTAGGCTTAGCTCCGAAGACTAACTCAAAAGGAGCAAAACCAGCGTGTTCGTTGGGTATTTCCCTATTTCGTACAATACTGCAGGTAGTACTCTATCCCAGTCTTGCGGGTACTGCGCAGTAACTTTGCCTAGCATCTGTTTAAGGTAGTAGGCTACCCACAAATGATTAAAAAAAATAAAAATCCAACAATTTTCATTTTCATGCTTTAAATCATTGTCAACATGTTCTTGTACTAAAAATAATTCATAGAAGCTTAGAGATACTCTGGTATGATAGGAATCAGTGTTTTTGTACACACACCCCCTTGAGTGATTTGCATAGCAACCAATGTTTATAGTTGGTTACCTTGTGAATAATGACCCAACATGAAGGTGCGTAATTGTAAAACTGCGAAATTATAATTATACTGAGGCAACAGGAAAAAGATATTTATAACTTTTCCAAGAGGAATCACTCAATGATTTCTTATGAATTTTTCAAAAGTGTGTGTCTAGAAAGCTTTGATCGTAAATTTCAGCATTTGTTACATGCATTGTGCATTTTCACCCACATCAACTCTATTTATTGCTAGACCTAGTTTTATACTGTATAATAGTAGTTAGCAGAGCTTCTTTTGTTCACAATGGGAAATAAGACAAAGTAAGTTCCTTGGAAATCGGTACACCAACAAACCGTTGCCTGAAAATGAGACACCTATTGTCGATAGTGGCGCTATAAAGCCTCTGTGCTCCTCAGCAAAGAAAATAAAAGTCCAAGAAAGTGAAGGACAAGCTAAAAATGACAACAGAGGAAATGTGTTTATCCTTATGGATGTAAAACTGCTGTTTGGGTTTTTATGCGCTAACTTTAGATGTGACAAATGTTATCAGTACTCACTGACCTGTGAGATCGTCGAAAAGACTCGGGATGGCTTTTGTCATGAAATCAGTATCAAGTGCACAAACTGTGTCGAATGGAATGCCAATTTCAATACTTCTGATGTTTCATCTCCAGCTACTCACAAACACAAAGAAGTAAATGTGCGAATGGTGGCATTTGTGCGTTCTATTGGGAAAGGCCACAGTGCACTGCAGAATTTTTCAATATACATGAACACAAGTCAACCCATGGCAAAGAAAGCATACAGGAGAACGCTGCACAGGATCTATTCAGCAAGTAAGGACATTGCAATGGAAAGACCCTAAGAGCACCGAAAAGGGGATTCATAGACACTGCAGCTGCAGTAGAAGGAGACCTTTATTCAACAGGAGCTCATTAAACTTCATTTTGTGAGTTCTTTTTCTGTTTTTCTTTGATTTCTCGGAATTGTCTTTTCAACATAATTGGTGATCTTTGAAACAAGATATCTCTGGATCTGTACATTCAATTGACATGAAAATTAATACAGTTGGTTGTCATATAATCTTACAGATTCTGACCTAAAATGGATACAATTGAATTCAAAGTTTTAGTTTTATGACCATCATGCATATATAATGAGGCACAAATATCAAACATTCCAGAAATATAAATTTTGAAAATTCATTAAAAATTAACCTTTCTGTCAATCTCTGTCATTTTAGGTCATTACCTTACGCTATATATAATGATTCAATTTGCCAAGTTTCAGTCAAATCCTTGTACAAATAACATAGTTATGATGTTTTGAAAAAGGTGTATTATTTATTCACTACGGCGGCCATATTGGATAGCTAATTTGCATAATTAATTAGGTCATTATGTGGACACAAATTTTAAGTCCATACTAACACTATACCCATGGTTGTTTAATTCTGAAAGGAAAATTTGAGTTTTTTACCCTATCAAGGTAGCCTACTACCTTAAGGCTACGATTGAGTCTCTCAATTTTACCATTTGAACTTGCATGGTATATTGAGCTAAGAGAACGATTTATATCCAACTCTTTCATCACTTGTATCATGACGTCAGAGACGAATTGAGTTCCATGGTCTGATAACATATTTTCGGGAAAAGTCAATCGGATAAAAATTAAAAATAGAGCATCAGCGACATCAACTGTTGATATGGTTTTAAGAGGAATAGCCTCTGGCCAGCGCGTGCACATTTTAATGCAGGTCAGCACATATTTGTGACCTTTAGCTGACGTGACTGATAGTGGACCAATAAGGTCAATCGCCATCTTTGCGAAAGGACGCAATGATATATCCGATGCATGGATAGGCGCAATATGTTTGGGTCTTTTTGTTTCTACATCTTGGCAAACTTTGAATGTGCGACAAAAAGATTTGACATCTTTTGTCACTCAAGGCCAAAAGAAATGAGACAAAACCCTCTGTTTTGTCCTGGCAATCCCCAAATGCCCTGCACAATTAATATCGTGAGCATCTCGTAAACGAATGGCAAAAACAACCTGGTACCATGATCTGTTTTCTTACCGATGTGGAATCTTGGAAATTTCTAACTAAGATTCCATTATTTAAAGTATACCACTGTATAGAATTATCATCAACCACCACATCATCAAATGAATGAATCCTTATCAATAAGTTCTACCTGTAAATTATCAACATTTTCCTCCTCATCATCATTATTCTCCTTATCAGTCACCACCTCCCCAGTCCCACTCCCATCATTCATCACCTCATCCACAACATTATCAATTTATTTGTGATTATGTTACTCAGCACGAGCCTGAGCTCTGGTCATGACATCATTTGCAATAATTAGATGCTGTTGTTCCCATTGCACAATATCTTCCTTAGTGCACTCACGAAGTCTAGGATAATTTCCCAGGGTTATTCCTGCAATAGGATTGTTCAACAGGCACACGAGAGTCCTTCCTGTAAAGTAGGGGGTATCCAAAAATACTTCTGCAGTTGGATAGTATTCCACTGTGCCTCCGAATGTAATGCATTTAACCTCCCTGCCTGTGTAATCCTTCTATCAACGACCTGCGCACGCCAATCGAAGTGCACCCCGTGTCCCTGAGAAGTGACACAAGTTTGTTGTTGACAAAACCATTATTAAAAACTAGTGAACCTGTCCCATCATACGAGGACATAACTGGCAAAGGGTGTCCACGCAGAAGCCTAGGAACTCCCTCCAGCTGAAACAAAGAATTACATTCAGAACAATTAGTACTGTTGGATAAGTCCACACTACATGCATTGGTATTCTGTACTGGATTACTGTCATTGAAATGCACAACAGGATTAGAACGTTCAGGGTTCCTTGACTGCCTAAAGTTATTGTTCTGTAGAGAACCTATGTTATTAAAAGAATTGTCATTATTTCTGTAAAATGACCTTTCCCTGATCTGAAACTATATCCACCTCTGTTCTGATAGTCATTAGACCTGAAGGATGATTGTGGAGGAAAATACCCATCGTCATAAGAGTTATAATTTCTTTGAGGCTGTTGTGATTTAAAAAAAACAAACTTATATTTCCCCTGAAATTGCCATTAGTATGATCTCGATTTACTCGAAAGTTTCTATCCATACTATTAAATCTCTGTCTAGGTGAATTAGGCCCCACAGTTCTAGCAGATGCCACTGGCAAGGAATCTTACTTACTTACTTACTTAGTCGTTCCCCTTCTACCGTGAGGTGTAGAGGTTTGGAAGAGAGAGCGCCAGACTATCCTATCGGCTGTCTTCCTCCTGGCCTGGTTCCATTCTAGTCCTCGATCCTTCCAAGGTAGTCTAATGTTGTCCTCCCAGCGGACTCTGGGTCGTCCTCGGGGTCTGGATCCTTGGCTCTTTGTTTCCCATGCTTGTCGTGGTATCCGATCTTCTCCCATTCTGCAGACATGGCCAAACCATCTTAATTGGGACTGTTCTACTTGGGTCTGCAGGGGGTAGGATTTAAGGCCTTGACGTATCGTCTGGTTGCGTACCATGTCTCTTCTTGTTACTTCAACCACCTTCCTCAGATACCTCATTTCTGAGGTTTGGATCTGGCTTTTATGGGTTGTAGTCATTGCCCGTGACTCGCATCCGTATGTCAAGACTGGGACATAGGTGGAGCGGTATACAGCCATCTTCGTTTTCTTACCAACCTCTCTCTTGCTGAGGAATCCTCGATTTATGGCCTGAAAAAGTCTCCCAGCTGCTGCTTTTCGAGTGGCCAACTCTTCTTTGATGCCTCCCTTTCGGTCTATAATAGCTCCGAGGTATTTAAAGTGGTCGACCTGCTCCAGGACCTGTTCTCCCAGCTTAATCTGATGTTTCCTTTCTTCTCGTGATATCACCATGGATTTGGTTTTAGAGCTGCTTATGACCATCCCTCTCTTCTCCAGCTCTTCCTTCCAGACTTGCAGGTTGGATTGGAGATGTGCCTCTGATTTAGCAATCAGGGCAACATCATCAGCAAATGCCAGCTCCGAAATATAGACCTGTCTCATCTTCCAGTACCCCACTGAATACTTTCTTGTTCTCTCCTTACATGCCTTGATGACATCGTCCATAAGGGGTATGAAGAGGTAAGGTGATAGGATATCACCTTGTCTTACACCAGAGTTGGTGTAATCTTTAAGGTTATTTTTGTTAAGGTTCCTACCAGGATGTGCAATCTGGTATTGACGTCCAAGATTTTACAAAGTAGATAATGTTTCAGGTTTTCTCTCCTGTATGAATGATAAAAAGCCACCACTGATGGAAGACAAAACTTTGTCTCTTAGAATCAAGTCAGCCAGCCCATCAAAAGTTCTTTTCAGTTTTTGACAAATCAACCCATCTAGAAAAATAAAGCTTAATAGATGAGACAAATTCAGTAAAATCCTTAACTGAATCGAGTAATAATGACTTAAGTTTCAAACTATACCCATTTTCATTCAATTGATACTTCTTTAGCAACAAGGCTATTACAGCCTCATAGTCATTTCTAGTCTGATCATCCATTGTGCAGACTGCAGTAAGAGCCCCACGTACCAATAAACTCATCAACCTACTAGGCCATGTAGCTCTATCAATTTTAAACTCTTGGCAATAAGTTTCATATCTATTTAGAAAGCATGAAATGTCATAAATATTTGAGTTAAATTTTGGCAATTTGAGCTTAAAAGTGGAAGCATGGTCTTTTTTTCCAGCTTTACCATTCACTGGGTTAACCTGTGGATATTGAAGTCTCAACTTTTCTAATTCAAGCTCTGCCATTCTTTGAGCAGCAGCTAGTTTCTTTTCCTCAAGCTCTTGTTGTGCTTTTATTTCAGCCTGAGCTTGTGCATGTGCCAATTTTTTTCTTCCAGTTCATATTCTCTTCTCTTATTCTCTTGAGCCAATTCATCTTGTCTCCTCTTCTCAGCTAATTCTTCTTCTCTCTTCTCCTTAGCGAATTGCAATTCTTCAACTCTCCTCTTTTCAGCTAACTCCAATTCCTCCACTCTCTTCTTCTCCTCCCTCTCTTATTGTCTTTGAGTTCATTGTCTCCTAGCCTTTTTAATTCTTTTGCATGCTCATTTAATGCAAATTCCTTTAAAGCTTCACCCTCCATACCAAATTCTTTTCCAATTTTCATAAAATACTCCAAGGTAGCCATTATTCACTATTATTGTGCTTTCAAATAGCTGAAAAATAATGCACATATCATATAATGAATATGTGAGCAATATTAGCAATAATTATCTCACCCCTCCAAACCAACAAACTGCATGTAATATGAGATGTTATTAAAGGAGCAAAAGCAATAGATACGAACAAGATGACGGAATACAGTGAAAGAACTAACTGAAGATAATGCAAATGATCAACCAAGGCAGAAATGTATGAACTGTAGAAAAAAATGAAAAAATTCAGCGCTACCACACTTATGACAAGACAAGCACAATTTCACAACATATATAACATCTAATAACTGAGGGAAAGCAAGAACAGACCAACAATTTCACAAACCATAATGGGGAAAAACTGAATAAAATTACAATGAACTTTACACTAAGAACAAACTTGCCAAAGAACAGGACCTTCACAACTAGAAAAATATTGGATCTGGTTAATTCAATTAAGGCAGTAACTCTCAGCTATGTTCGCCGGCCCTTTAACTTGAAAGAATCAGATACAAAAAACTAAAGAACGACCATGAATTTACGACCGTCCATCGGAGGTATAGCATATTCACAGTTCCCTTCCAACCGCGCGCTTAATACAAAAACATAGAGATACGAAAATACACATAGCATAAAGAAAGAACTATGGCAAACGAGATTCTTTAAATCACAGGCTGCATGTATCCATAAATATACTTATCTGAACGCCAGAAAACCCTTTTGGTTCCACTGGCCAAGAAACTGTTAGGGGTATTCAACAGGACCACCGCACACAATCCACATAAAACTGCCATAGTCAAGTAGTTGAAAAGCGAAGTGGAACGATTACAAATGTTTAATAACATGAGACGCTGCTACATATCAGTTACACATCCAGCCAATATATTACGGCATTCTTTAAGCCGTCATAAAGCAGTCCCTGTAATGTCGTAGCTCGCAAAACACTGTCGTTAGATCGACATCCAAGTTTAATTATTTCAGACTCACGTTTTCAACAGAATGCAGTATCCCTTGTACAAATATAACTAGCATCACATAACAGAGGCATATTGGTGATCTAGTGCTGGAACATCATAGGAATTATACACAATTAATATATAATTCACGAGCTCAGAGACATACGTCCACTTGCCACAATTACACACATAGAATAATCTAGTACCCGATCTCCCACTTTTGCAGATCGTAACTTTGACGTCTGCCGATCTGCACCAGGAGGTAATGACGTCACTTCCTGTGTTACCAATGACAATGTTACCAATGACAAATAAACAAACGAAAAGCCTTGTCGAACCATTTTGATATCGACAAACATGTTATGAATTTTACTCATAACAGTCCCATGGGGACATAAAGTCCTATCCCCAGTTTGTTATCTTCTCCCTTAGATCTATCTGTGTACACTGTAATACTGTCTTTTGATATTTGTTGAGTATATTTCCTGGCTTTGTTTTTGATAGTAGCCATATCAGTTGTTTTATTAATTATGTCTGCCAGGTGGAAGTCTGTATCTGGTTTCTTGGGTTCCAATGTTGGTACCACTGGCTTGTATATACAACAGTTATTAATTGATACATTTAGAGCATCCAAGTGTTCCTCCATGCATTTCCAAGTTGCCAGGTATCTACAGGTATTCATGAACATGTACTGATTTGTTGATAAATGATACCTAGTAAATGCTGGGAAAGCTGGATAAGTCTTGTACAACATAATTTTAGTCATATAATTTAGTCTTAGTTCTTTTCTCCGAAGTTCCAAAGGGAGGACTCTTAAGACCACCCCCAGATCACCCCTCGATGTTGATCAGATTGCACCTGCAATTGTACATAATGCTTGATGCTGAATTCTATCTAATTTAATCTTGTGGCTATGTGCCGCAGAGTCATATACTATGCTTCCATAATCAGTGTTGCCTCAAATGAAAGATTTATAAAACATGATCATTGTCTTAGTGCTTGCACCCCATCGATGACCTTTCAAATATCGTAGCACGTTAGTTAGTCCTCTACAAGACTCTGCCAGTCTTTCTATGCGTTTGTTCCAGTTCAGTTGTTGGTCTAGTATCATTCCTAGGTACCGTGTGGTTTGGACATTACTAATTTGTTGCCCCTGTAAGTTTATGTCAATTATCTTACTTTTAACAATCCTACCTTTACTGAAGATCATTTCTACCGTATTATTCTCATTTAAGTGAAATTCCCATTTATTCATCCATTTATGTACTTTATTTATCTGTTTTTGAAGATGATTGTTACATTTTTACCAGAACTCCATATAGCAACATCATCTGCGAACTGTGTCAAATTATTTTTGATATATTTAAATTCTTCATTCAAATCATTTACCATTATTGTAAAGATTGAAAGGGATAAAACTGGTCCTTGACCACAACAAAGACTGCCTTTGTCAGCTGGTTTTTCTCAGTGTGTGTCTGTCTATTCAACAGTGTCTTCTGACAACTTGTTCAGGTGGTATTTGTCAGTTTCTTGCCATCAGTTCCACAATGGTGATCTTGTCGTACCTCTTCTTCTTCTTCTTCTTCTTCTTCTTCTTCTTCCGTCCTTAGCCAAAGACCGACCAAGCAGTCAGAGGCCATCACGCATTGTGGCGTCTTAAGGGCAACAGCCACCCGTGTGTTACCGGGGCCCGAAAGGGGAGCAAAGAATAGTAACACTGCACCCTACCACGCATGTCGTAAAAGGCGACTAAGGAGGGTATGGGCATGGGGCTGTTTACCCCATCCCGTAAAAACTTCGCACAGTGGGCTGATCACCTGCTTGCCAACCAATCTGATTACGGAAACAATGATAGATTGTTTGGTCTGTTTTTGTTCCACAAAGACGCCACTAGGCGTGGTGGAAACAGCGATAGATTGATCAATTTGTGGTTGCCCTAAGACGCCACTAGGCGTACTGGCCACATACTGCTTTGCCGGTTGATGGCTAAGGATGGAAGAAGAAGGGCAACAGCAGATTGATTTTCTCTGTTGTAGTTTCCCATCACGCCTAGCGGCGTCTTTAGGGCAACAACAAATAGATCCATCTGCCGTTGTTTCCGTAATCGGTGTGACAAGCCAACGGGTGATCAGCCCATTGGGTCGTACCTCTTCACAATCCTTTAATTCTACACAAGCACCTATTAATGAAAGTCTGCAGCTTCTTGGTTGTAGTTTTTGTTGTTCTCCATATTTCAGAGCCATACAGTAGAACAACCTTTATGTATGACTTGAAAGTTGTTTTTGTTGTTTCTTTTTTAATGTGACTTCCAAATATGTCCCAGTGCAATAAAAGCTCCACTTGCCCTTTGTATTTTTATGTCATAATGTGTTCCTTCAACTTTGTCTATACTGCTCCCAAAAGATATATATTGTGATAGGGTGGGCGAGAAATGTTGATGCTGTTGTGATATATGATCACTTTCTTGCAGACTCGTACCCGACCCGAACAACAATAAAACTCTGATTGTTAGGCAGGGGCTGTATTTATTTATAGAACCTTCTCAGTGAAAAAAAAGCAAATAAACGAACGCTAAACAAGCACCAAACAAACACCCAGCTTGTGCTCAATTGCTAATTCTGGTTTCTTTGTCCATCATTCTACCGGCTGCGCATATTTCGTCGCTTGTTCTCTCCAGGCCTCTTGTGAAAATGATTTTTTTTTTTTGTTTTGTTTCGGTTTTTGCCCTCTTCTGGCAAGGCGCGTTCTTTCAACCTATTTGGTTATATCAGAGCACATTTACCATCCTAAAAAAGTCAACTCTGTTGACTGCTAACCCGATCAGCGTTGATAGATACTAAGTCCTGAAAAGGACCAACATTATCTATCTGCTAGTATAAAGCCTTAAAAAGGACTCGCCAGCTGCGCCAACGCCCGAGTCAGTCTGAATTCTTGGGAATGTTTTGGCGGCTTGACCAGATCACTCACCGCGTGGTGCACGCGCGTAATAATTCGTCACGAAAGTAACACACGCGTAGCAGGGCTAAGGACTATTTACCGGTGTTCTTGCAAAACTTATACTGGGCAAAAACACAACTATATACTTCGGGTATTAAACACATAAATATGAAAATGAGAGCGTTATTATGGCCCTCTCCCAATATGATTCCACATCTTTTAGAGATGTATCTATCGTGCAGTCTAGCTAATGTCAGTTGCATTTGTTCTCATAATCTTTGTCATTTCACTGTATATTTTAAAACTCAGTTGCTGTGACCTTCCATTAAGGGGCTCCACTACAATGAAAACAGGATTTTACGTACAAAATATCGATTTTTTACTTTTGAGCTTATTTTATTAAATAATCATCGAGGAATCGATTGAGCAAGGTTTTATAACATAAAAAATGCATTTGATGTATCAAAAAGCATATTGTCGGCACTACCCCCATGTTATGATTTTCAAATTTGTGCCGAAAATGCACGATTTCTCTCTAAAACTATCTAACAGAGGAGTCTCAAATTTGGCATGCATGTAGTACACATCTATATCTTTAAAGTAACACATCTGCATTTTTGATATTTTGGTAATTTTATTTTATAAATTTTTAAAAAATATTTTTAAAAATATTTTCTCCCACAAATTTTTTTTTTTTTTAAATCATTAAAAATAGAATATTAAAATTATCAAAATAATCATAAGTAGTACACATCTACATCTTTAAAGTAACACATCTGCATTTTTGATATTTTGGTAATTTTCTTTTATAATTTTTAAAAAAATATTTTAAAAAATATTTTTTCATACAAATATAGTTTTTTTTTTTAAATCATTAAAAATAGAATTTTAAACTTATCAAAATAATCATGAGTAAAATTGTTTTAATTGTCAGTCACAACATGTGGGTGCAATTTGATAAAGTTTGGTCAATGGGAAACAAGATTTTTGCTCTTGAAAATTGGTGAAAAACCCAATATAGCGGTTGTTTTTTTGGTTACCATGGTAGAAGGAGAGAAGAAAAATTAGGCAAGAAAAAGGCGAGAGGAGGAGCTGCAGGAAGCTGAAGAAGGTGCAGCATATAGTCCTGGAGGATTTTAAACACATTCAGCCCCCCAGAATGGAGTATATTGGACAAGACCAGTCACTCGGTGACTAAAATGCATTTTTCTCAAAACTAACATTTTATTAACAAAAAATGTTATTTTTTACAAACTATCTAATAGAACAATCTGAAATTTGGCATGCATGTAGGACACATATATACCTTTAAATTGACAAGGGCTTTTTTTTGATATTTTGGTAATTTGCTTTGATATATTTTTTTAAATATTTTTTTTCATTGTTTTTCGTACAAATATAGTGTATTTTTTAAAAAAATCATTACAAATAGAATTTTAAACTTATAAAAAAGGCCTATGACAAATTGTTTTAATTGTCAGTCACAGCATGTGTGTGCAATTTGATAAAGTTTGGTCAATGGTAAACATAAGATTTTTGGTCTTGAAAATTGGTGAAAAACCCAATATGGCGGTTGTTTTTTTTTGGTTACCATGTAGAAGGAAAGAAGAAAAATTAGGCAAGATAACGGCAAGAGGAGGAGCTACAGGAAGCTGAAGGAGGTGCAGCATATAGTGCTGGATAATTTTAAACACATTCAGCCCCCCCCCCCCCCCAGAATGGAGTATATTGGACAAGACAAGTCATTCGGTGACTAAAATGCATTTTTCTCAAAACTAACATTTTATTAACAAAAAATGTTATTTTTTACAAACTATCTAATAGATCAGTCTAAAATTTGGCATGCATGTAGGATGCATATATACCTTTAAATTGACAAGGGCTTTTTTTGATATTTTTGTAATTTGCTTTGATACAATTTTTTTAATATTTTTTTTTCATTGTTTTTCATGCAAATATAGTGTATTTTAAATAAAAATCATTAAAAATAGAATTTTAAACTTATCAAAAAAGCCCCTGATAAATTGTTTTAATTGCCAGTCACAACATGTGTGTGCAATTTGGTAAAGTTTGGTCAATGGGAAACATAAGTTTTAAGCTCTCGAAAATTGGTGAAAATCCAAAATGGCGGATGTTTTTTTTTGGTTACCATGGTAACCACATGCTTTTTAACAAAATAAACTGTAGAATTTGGTTCATGGACATACACTGTGTCTATTGAGCACATAAAAAGTTTGAAAATGTTATTAGAACAAAAGTTAGTTTTCATTGTAGTTCATGTTTGTCTTGCATCCGGCTGCAGATATAATGCAGAAGAGCAAAATCTAGATCATTAAGTTCATTATCATCAACACCATCATTTTCTTTCTTGCTCCAGATGGAGCCACCATTGTAGTTTGTCCCATTGTAGGAAACCTGCATCATGCATTCACATGCTCCTGCAGTGGTAGTTACTTCAACCATTTGTTTTGTGTGATGAATGTGCCAGCCTCTTGCACAACCTGATATATATTAGTCACCTTGAATGAAATTCCTGAGCGAGCTGTAATCCTATACTTTCTTTGTGTTATCATACCCCTGGGAACTACACGGGGCAGACCATCAAGTTGTTTTCTCAGAATTCTAAGTTGTCTTAATTTATTTTATTATTTTATTGTTTCACCTTAACATTGATTTGTACCCGCTGCTCTTGTTGTTCCTTTTGACTTTCACTGACTCCACTCATTTTTATCACCAATAACACCTCCATTCCTACCCCTCTCCACTCAATGCCCCGAAACAACAGGATGCACAATTTTTTTTCTTTCAACATCCACTTTCTAATTCACTACCTTAAGTTCCCATTGGTTACGTTTTAACTTTGTTTAGTTTGTTGCAACATCCATAAATTAATCCTTTTCCTGCTCACAGCAACATGTGTACTAGGCTTCCATTCAGAGACTCCAGTTACACTGCCTCGCTACAGCAGGACCAATGAAGTCACCTGCCGCATGCTTCCAGACGTTACGACCCTACGACCTCTAAGTTGGCTTTGCAATGGAGGCAGGAAGGTAGCTTTCTGTGCCACCAGTATGATCAACTATGCCATTGTAATGATCTCTGTTCATTATTCTGCCACCATCAACTACCATTTGTGTACACTTATAGAGAACTAAAGAGATAGTTAATATTTTCATTTTCCTGTTCACTCCTTATGGAGCATGAAGTCACTATTGCAGCTCGTCCTTCTTGCAGGAAGCCTGCACCAAATATTCACAATCTCTTGTAGTGTTGGTTTTAGTATCAGTTTGTATAACATGATGAGGTTACCAGCCTCATGCACAACTTCTTTATACTCACCTTGTATAACATGCCTCATGGAGCAGTAGTCCTCTTCTTTATTTGTGTCATAAGATACCCCCGGGAACAACACGGTACAAAGAAATAGTAACAACAGCACAGACACCTCATCAGAACATGATCAAATTAGCCGCCATCACAACCTTCAGCAGCAGAAGTTCTGGCTACAGGGCAAAGGGGTGCATAAAATAACGATGGATTGTTATTGTTATTGTTGAAGAGGATCAACATCATTTCACTCCGGGCAAACCTAGAGGTCTTCAGTCTCTCTCAGTATATTTAAAAGAGTGTGAATGTTAACTGTTCATGCAGCTCGCTGATTATATTCACAACAGAGGCATCTTCTCATAACGCCCATCTCTGCTAGCCTTACGGGGAGGTTTAACCCCCAAAAATGAAGAATTTCATTGAAAATATCAAATTTTATATACATATTGCACTGGAAAGTACATTCATTTGCCCACATTTCTATATGTTTATTTTCACTAAAACCTTTGTGGATGATTTTATATAAATTTTTAAAGTATGTCAGGTAAGTGTATTTTTACCTAATTATATATGTAAAATATACAAATTGGTATATTTGTGATGCTATATTGCTTCTAATGCATGGATTTTAATTTTCGGTACCATATTCATTTCCCTGAAGCAAACAGAATTCAAGTTTTTCAAACATAGTTTCATGTGTAAAAATAATTTTGACTGGCTAATTTTTATTAACCATGGGGTCCTTTGATGGGTCATCGAAATAATAACGTGGCTGGAGGTATTCCAGTAGAGTGGTAGGGTACCTCCTTATACGCAAATAAAGCTGCAGGTAAGAACGAATCACATGATTCTGGTTTCTCCTGTGCGAGCTTACATGCATTTGTAAGTAGAGTCCCGTTATATCTTTCCACTTGTCCAATCGATTGCGGATGATAAAATGTGCGGACGAGAATATTTTGAAAAATCCTAAAAACTTCCTCTATCAGTTTCCCTCTGAACTGTGAACCATTGTCAGTTAATATCTGATAAGGGTATCCTAATCTTGTGAATATTGAGAGCAAAGCCTCTCCTACATGTACTGAGTCTGCTGAGGGTAGAGCAATCGCTTCCCCCCACATAGTACATGTCTACCAGAGAAAGGATGTATTTTTTCGGAAACTGACGAAAAGCGCATACAGTCTGCTGAAATGAAGAATTTAATGAAAAGTAAGCTGCAAAGTATGACACAGAACATGGAATCAATAAAGGAAAATACCAGAGATGATTCCTACATAGCAGGGGGATACTGAGGTGAGTAAATTTTGTGTAAAAGGGTAATTCCTCCCTTTTTTCTTAATTTTCTCAAAACCTCATTTTTCACACAAATGTGGGCACGTTGCCCATGATTTTTCAAAAACTATTAGTGATACAGCAGTAAATTTTGGGCCACATGCTGTACACATAGTGCTCATTAAAGTAAACTAAAATAAAAGATATATATTAACAAACTACAAAACTGTTAAGAAATAGCTAAGATACCCCCCTTAAAATTTCAACTTTTTTTCGATTGGTATGTTAAAATCCAAAAAAACTCAGATATCAAACCAATCAAAATTATTTTAGTATACAATCATTATCATATATTAACAAATGAAACAGCCAAATTTCATAACTCAAGTTGTACTCACATTTGAGATATCTTGGGCAACAAAATACCCAAAAAAGCTAAAATTTGCCTTTTTTCACTGTTTTCCGCCATAGATTGCAAGTTTTTAGTATATACCTCAATATTTTGTATTTTTTCCAGTCATTTCGCTTGTATAAATGACCAGATATAGATATTAACTTATAATTCTGTGTTTTTCATTTTGGGGGTTTAATCTCCCCTTAAGTTTGATGCCAAATTCCAACAGTCTTAACCTTGGTGATTCATCTTTTACAGTGTCGTTCTATTACAGGCGATAATTAAATGTTCTCAGCATTTTTTTTTACCGTTATCCATATCCAGTGTCCCCACTTTGGGGGCTCTTGATGCTAGTCTGTCAGCACTCTCATTATCGCGTACCTCTGCATGATCAGGACAGTAGATCCACACCAATTCTTGCAGATTTGAAGCTTCTATGAATGTTTTCCATTCATGCTATAGCCAACCATTGTGAACCTTTGGAGGCATGGACATGCCTTTGTTAAGTAAGTTTCAGCCACCTTAAGGCTGCAGTATCTGCTTCTACCTTTATTCGCATACTGGAAAATGTTATGTTATAAGCCCCGCTATGTTCGGCAATGATGGATAAATAGTGATAAAGGAATCCTGAGAAAACATGGCAGGATACCATCACACCAACACACATCTTGCAAGGATGAATACTTCTCTCCATGACATGTAAAAAAAAAGTGGCTGAAAAAAGTCAAATCAAATGGTAACTTCTTTGATCCTTCTGCTTCTGCCACTGTCACTGAAAATAAAGAGGCAATACTGGGTATTTCTATGACCTTCATGATGGTGCACATTCCCCTCAATGTTTAATCCACTCTCTGTCCACATTTTTCATCTCCTTCCTTGTGCTCTCTTTTTTCCCTTCTAAATAATCTAGAATGAATGCGTATTATAACAGTTGGTCTGACTTTAAACTAACCAGGTATAAGAAGTAAATAATCTAGTAAGAATGCGTATTATAACAGTTGGTCTACTTCAAACTAACCAGGTATAAGAAGTAAATAATCTAGTACGAATGCGTATTATAACAGTTGGTCTGACTTTAAACTAACCAGGTATAAGAAGTAAATAATCTAGTTCGAATGCGTATTATAACGGTCTGACTTCAAACTAACCAGGTATAAGAAGTAAATAATCTAGTATGAATGCGTATTATAACAGTTGGTCTGACTTCAAACTAACCAGATCTAAGAAGTAAATAATCTAGTATGAATGCGTATTATAACACTCGGTCTACTTCAAACTAGAAAGGTATAAGAAGTAAATAATCTAGTACGAATGCGTATTATAACAGTTGGTCTATTTCAAACTAACCAGGTATAAGAAGTAAATAATCTAGTATGAATGCGTATTATAACAGTCGGTCTACTTCAAACTAGAAAGGTATAAGAAGTAAATAATCTAGTACGAATGCGTATTATAACAGTCGGTCTACTTCAAACTAACCAGGTAAAAGAAGAAAATAATCTAGTATGAATGCGTATTATAACAGTTGGTCTACTTCAAACTCGAAAGGTATAAGAAGTAAATAATCTAGTACGAATGCGTATTATAACAGTCGGTCTACTTCAAACTAACCAGGTAAAAGAAGAAAATAATCTAGTATGAATGCGTATTATAACAGTTGGTCTACTTCAAACTAAGGAGGTATAAGAAGTAAATAATCTAGTATGAATGCGTATTATAACAGTTGGTCTACTTCAAACTAACCAAGTATAACAAGTAAATAATGGCTTTGTTTCTCTTACAGGTCGGTCACATACTCTGTGACCTCTATGACATGAAAGGCCACAGTGATAAATCTTCCACACGAGCAATAGCATTAAAGCAGCTGAGTAACTTGAAAGATCTAGGCTTCGTGATAATGACGTCATTTGAGGCTGAGTACATTTTGTACCACAAAGGCTCACTAAATCCTTTAGGTGGCAACGTAAGTGTTCACCTGTGGTTTCCCACCATATATCATCGTTAAACAGCACTGTAGTTTCTTGTTACCAAAAACAACGGTACACGACAAAATGATATCTTTGACAGTTTTTAAAAAGTTTTAAAATAATGAACAAAGTCAGCGACATGATGAAAACATCCTCAGCAATTACTGCATATGTCAACAAACAAAAGATACACAAGACAATTAATAAAAACTATAGAGAACCTAACATACCTGTTAAGGTTAAAAAGGGAGGTGATACTTTGTATATGGGTTGGTCACAGTAAACTAAGGGTTACATCGCTTGTATGCTTGATTAACGATGAATTGGGTTAACAAATATTGATAGAGGTCATAGGGTACAGATAGCGTCATGAGCGCTGGTCTGTATTGTTAGAACTGTAAATAGTTCGCACGACTAGTTCGTGGAAGGGACTGAGCGGAGGTGAACTGCGAAGTCCCGTGACTGTTTAGGCGGGAGTTTTTGTGACCGCTGGCAGTCGGGTGGAAAGTGTTGACGGAGGAAGTCAACCTTGGTTTTTTCTAAGTGTGTGTTCCCGACCAGTGTTCGGTGAAAATGGTAGAGTGTTTTTCAATGTGTGTCTCGATGGAGACTTTTTGAACAGGCCTGTATCTGAATATTCTTCCTGCATATGCATTCTTCCATGTGTTAGATTATTGGAGGATGGTATGTATTAATATTTATGACTGCGGTGGATGCAGCTTATGAGATATTTTTGTGAAGGAGATTAGGCCATATATAGAGTCTGAGAGGAAGACATGACTGTGTAGGCCATATGTATAGTCTATGTAGGCGCTATGAAGAGTCCGAGAGGTGGAGAGACTATTTTGTAGGCCATAGACATTTTTGTGAAGATTAGGCCATATATAGAGTCTGAGAGGAAGACATGACTTTGTAGGCCATATATAGATATTATGCAGGTTATATTACTGCAGACTGCTGTGTGCGCAGTCTTTCCTTTGAGGAATATGGTGATGTGCATCTTCTAGAGGAAGTGCACCACTATTTATGATTAGGCCTTGGATATATATAGCTGACGATGATTATTCAACTGCCGGAGAGCAGCCCTGGTGGAGAAGGGGAGGACGGAGTCCTTTGAGGAAAATCGTGATGATCATCTTCAATGAGAAGTGCATCATTATGCTATAAGTTATGAGGCCATATTTATAACTGCGGTGAGCGCAGTTCTTTAGGAGTGTTGTACGTGCATTTATATGAGGTGTGCACCACGATTTATAAGGGAGCTCTGTGGGGTGTTTTGAGCTTATGAACTGACTTACCTATGATTTGTACTGTAAGCGTAATTTCCGTCTGTGTCATCGTGACTGTGTGTGTAGCGTTAATAAAACTGTTCATTAACCATCACCAGTCGTTCTACGCTACATGGCTTCTATGTGTGTTACTGTGCTGTGACGAAAGAATGCACCAATACACACCCACTTTGAACATGCCAGGCACAGTGACAATAGGGACATATTTACAAATAGCCCTGAGGGGCGTGGCCTAGATAAGGAGAACACATTTACGCCTTCATCACTTATCTACCACTGGTTTCAGTTACATAGAATTATCAGTGGTGACCTAACATTCTAGTGGATTAGCAACCTTAGATGTATCAGTGGTATCACTTATCCACACAATATCATCACTCAACTCCCACTGTTATCAATGAACATAGCTTAACATACTTGGTACCCAATACAGAAGAAGTTAATGCACAAAGGAGACAAAAGTACATTTAACATACTTGTCGGCGATATACATCAACATACATGGTGGTTTCAGTAAAGTTGGAATTTAGAACCTATTTACGCCATTATCCCTGGATAACGAAAAATAAGCATTAACATTACTTGATGGCCAAGACTGGTTTTATCTTCTGTTCCAGTCATTTTGGAATTTAAAACCCGCAAAATTCGCGTTGAAAGGATAAGATTACAAGGAGGCTGTGTTCAGGCATAATATTCAGAACGTAACGTTCACCTATTCATTTATTATAGCTCTGTGTGGGCGTATTCATACATATAAAATAGACTTAGGAATGTCAGCTAGCATTTGTTGATGAACAGCATTATCAGTAGTGGGCCAACTTTTCGGACGTAAGGCTCATGATTTCACGTGGTAAGATTGTTTCTACCAGACCTTGACCTGTATTTAGTGTGCCCTGTGTGTGGCGTATGCACTATCAAGTTCTCTCAGCTGTGAAAGTAGTTAGCCTTGTGTGGGCGGAGCTTCGATTTAGAACCAGGTCAGCTTTACCTGTGTTATGTCGTCTTCTATGCCTACGGACTAGTATTCAGTTGACAATAGGAAAGAGTAGACTAGTGTCATGTTAGGAACAGATGATTATGACACATTATTCCAGCCTAAATGAGTCGGCAGTAAAACACTTCAAGCCTGTATTGACACCTGCATTGCTTACAGACAGTTTGGTGTCGCTGGTAACCTTTGATCGGTGACACGGTGATGTGTCTAATGTTTACATGCTTCCTATAACATACTTGCAGCATTCAAGTTTCAGCATTCAAGTACCAGAAGTGACAGTTAACGACGAGTTCAGTAGCGGTTCCTGTAACTTTCAACAAGGGAGTGTGCTTATGGTGTGTTGTCTGATACTCATCAGTAGTAACAGAGAAAGAACGGAACGGTTTTCTACTTACAAGATAAGTGGTTTTTATGTTTGAAAACTGTGTCTCTGTATGATGTTGTCGAGCCTTCCAATATTATTGTGTATGCTATTGAGTATTTCATGTTGATAGCGTATTATGGTGATATTTAATGCATAATTGATTGATGATTATGTAACTTAATCTTATTAGAATTATAAGTGGTCTATAAAATTTGGTAAATTCAGTGATTGAATCACCATGGACTGTGATACAGATCCAGAAGATATGAGGCCTATACTAGAGTTTTTAGCTAATGAAGCTGAATATGGCGAGGGATTAAAAGGCCCAGCTCTAGATAGATACGTTGTCGATGGTTTTTTGTTTAATGCTGTACAAGCCATAAAGTTTTTTACTGATGATAACCCTCATTCAAATCCTGAAATGATCATGGCTAGAGATTTGGCAAAGTTGTTAGAATGTCTACGTCCGATGGTGTATGATTATACTCGGGCTAGACACAATTATATGCATAAGATTATACACAATATAATCTGCAACGACATGCAGGATGATAACAAAGAGGAATTAGAAGAGAAGGAGCGGATGAAGAACAACAAGCGAATTGCCCTACAACAAAGAGAAAATTGTTTGCAGGATATTGCTGAAAAGAAAAAACTACAAGAAACAGTATCTAAACTCACAAGTGATTTGCATAAATCAAACTTGGAGCTTTCTAGTGTGAAAGCAGCATTAGAATCTGCGTGCAGTAGAGTAAAAGACTTGGAAACACAGATTGCACATAATCAAGGCAAAATTAGTAATCTCAAGCAGGAGATTGAAAATAAGAGAGAAATGTATGAGAAGTTGAAGATTGATAGCAATGTAAGTGAGAAGAAGTATATAGATATGCTTCATGATGTGTTGGATGAGAACAATATTCTCAGTCACCAACTGAAAGAAAAGAATAATGTATCTTCCGAGAAGATTAATGAGTTGAAGCAACAAGCTGCTAAAGTTGATGGACTTCAGGCTCAGGTAGCCCTACTTCAGCCACAGATAGAAGAGGTGCAAAAGAAGAGATTAATAAAATTAGAACCACAGAGGAGAACAATTAAGGAAAAGGATGATAAGCAGAGGTTAGAAGAGTTAACGGTGCAGAGAAAGAAAATGGTTAAGATTGAGAAGTTACTTACAGAAGAAAGATGTAAAGTTATGACATGTAATAACTTAAATAAGAAACTAAACCAAGAGATTACTGAATTGAGTACAAGGGTCAATGGTTTAGTGGATGTTGTTTTAGGCATCAAAGATTTGTCTACTGTTAAGGTTGACAATAGTAGACAGAAGGTTGTTTATAAACAAGCAAAGAGCCTGCCCTATACACTCTTAGCGAATTCGAAAATGGAACATGATGGACTTAAATCTCGGCGTGGCAGATATAATTTCCCACGTACGGAAGACGCTACGTTGAAGATTAATGGCTATTGGCGTCAGACCAGCAAGGATACTTCATGTGTAATATCTAATTCTGGTAATAAATATAACAAATATCATGTTGGTAACCATAAGGATTTTATGAGTTCCACTGCTTGTCATACACAATATAGACAGTGTGATACAGCAGATAAGCATGTTAACACAGAAAGGAATAACAACAGTTCTGGTAAAAGAGATAACCATAATATTAGACAGTACCAGGGAAGCCCATTAAATGGTAGTTTTTCCAAACAGTCTAACAGATCTCAAAAGATTGATTCTGAAGAGTTTAGAAATTATGGTAGGAATAGTTACATTAAAGAATATAAACTTGGTGATAATTGTTCTAGGATACAACAAGATTCATTTACTAGATACTTCTATCCTAGAAGATATGTTAAGCATAACAATGCCAACTGCAGTTCTAGGCAGAACAAATGGAATGATAAGGGGAATGGTAATAGAGATAATGACACTCAAAATATTACTACACTTAACCAGGTTAACTGTGTGCAACAAAATCCCAAAGTCATTTGTAGTAAATAAAGTAACAGTAACTATTGATGTCCCAAGTACTACTACTGTTATGTTTTTTGGATTACGAGAGAGCATCTCGTTTTTTTTTTTGAGTGCATGACTTTATTTCAGCTCTGTTGTGATGACCGTCATTTTCGGTCAGGTTGACCCAAGCATCCTGAGTTGTATACTATGTGTGAACGAAGAGTTGGTGACATCATATGAAGACCAGAGGTTTTCATAACCACGGGTATAGGTAATTGTGTGTTTAACCTATCCGTTTTTCATGATAACCTTACAGTTGATTAAAATGAAGATTTTCATTTGTATTTTTCAAACAGTAGCAGCTGTGCGATAAAGGTCAGCGTGCCTGTTTTTTCCTTTACCTGTGACAGAAATGTTTGTTACCCTACAACCGTGTGTGCAGTCAAGGGTAACCCAGCCAGTTTGTTGACCCTGTATTATTCGATGTCATCCCGTGCGGTACAGAATACTACACCGGAGTAGTGACCTATTTTTTTTTTTTTTTGGAATTGATTCAAGATTGCTACAATGTTTCTTATACTTGATTTTTTTTTTTAGGATCATGTATTATTGTATAGTATAATATGATTGTATTGTATAATGTTTCATTGGATATTGTGTATGTCCATATTTAGGCATTATTTGTACTCTATCTTGTTATTTACATAATTGTATTGTTGATGAACATTGTACGTGTTATTATTGTAATGAATTGTAACATTTCATTTTGTATTGACGTGTCTTTGATTGTTAATTTTTTTTTTGTTGATGAAATTATGGATTTTTGTATTTTCATACACTAGTCTGAAGACTATTTCATTTTCTCATATTGTATTTGACCATATGTGATTTGTTGTCAAGATTGGAGCTATAATAGCTGTTACATCAAAACATTGATATGATTTTGCAGGACTAATTGATAAAATGTTTTTACATAATGAGATTGTCAGCCCTAAGCACAAACTCATTGGTTATGACTATGCGTTAGTCGCTTTCAGAGAATTTTTGGTTACTAAATTTATTTTTTCTTTTTCGTATCTGATTACATGTTTAGTTAATATATTACCTTATACAGAGGTTATATGAAGTAATTGTTGTGTTGTGAAATGTTATTTTGGAACTAAATTATAACATGTAGAATTGTCAGAGAGAGCAGATACTATTATTTTTTGAAGAATTTAGTAGTCTGACTTAAACACTTTTTTATGAGAAATAATGATATGTTTATATGTGCATGTTGGTATAATGTTAATAGTGTGATTTTTTGTAGGTGCTCATTTGTGGTTACTTAGAGATGAGAATTTTTTTTTTTATGTCTCACATTTTGTTAAAGCTCGTTTCACTTTTGAGTTGTCAATTAGTGGTTGAAACTTGTAAAAATTTAAAATACTATTTTTATTTAACTTAATGTTAAGAAACTTTTTTGTATTGTAATTTCGTAAATTTGTATTTGTTTTTCTTTGTGAAAGTATTGTATTTTTTATGTGTCCAGTGCTTAATATATTGATATGTCCACATTTAAAAAAAAAAAAAAAAGAGAGAAACAGATAATAATTTTTTTTTTCTTTTGAGATTGTGATATTTGTGTTTTTACAAATCACACTTTTTTGTGTGTGAGGCCTGTGATACTTCATTTTAGTTACGAATAAGTGTTGTAATTTGGTTAAATTATTTATTATGCATTATTTAGTTATATCCTTCGTTCGTGTTTAGTATAGATATATACTTTGTCTTTTTGTTATACGATTTTCTGTCATGATTGTATTTCTTTACAATACATGGTTTGTTTAGATAGTTATTAGGATGTATTACTACTTATTCTATACATTCATTTCTTGAATTTTCTTCTTTCTTTTTGGATGATTCTTCATTTCATTTCATTTCTTTTGAAGCAGTTTATACTTTCGTGATGCTTCTATGTTTCATCTAGATGTCACTTAATTCTATTTGCATATCGTTTACTTCTTACACTTCGTATACTTCCTTCCTTAGGATTGTTATGTTGATTATATGGTTTGGTATGAGGTAGTTTTTATGTCGGTTGTATCTAGTTTGATGTAAGGATTTGATTTACTTGATTGTTATCAAATGGGATTATGGATCTTTGTTACTATATTGATTTCATTGTTGATTTTTGATGTTGATCATGCTTCTTTTGCTTGATCTTATCTGTTACTTTCTATTTATTGTATACTACTTGCTCTACAGTGTTCATAGTTAACTTTGTTTGAAACTGTTTATTTAATGTACTTAGCAAATTATTGTGCATAATTTATTTTATTGTACACTTGCTTATATTTTTTGTCGATGTATTATTATTACCTTAACATAAGCTAATTTTTGTATGAGTATTTTAGAGCTTATCTGACCCCTCAATTTTAATTGATGTAGTTTTTGTTAAAAAATGATAAATAATTTTTTCTCCGGGGGTGGTGGTAAGATGTTAAGGTTAAAAAGGGAGGTGATACTTTGTATATGGGTTGGTCACAGTAAACTATGGGTTAGTTACATCGCTTGTATGCTTGATTAACGATGAATTGGGTTAACAAATATTGATAGAGGTCATAGGGTACAGATAGCGTCATGAGCGCTGGTCTGTATTGTTAGAACTGTAAATAGTTCGCACGACTAGTTCGTGGAAGGGACTGAGCGGGGGTGAACTGCGAAGTCCCGTGACTGTTTAGGCGGGAGTTTTTGTGACCGCTGGCAGTCGGGTGGAAAGTGTTGACGGAGGAAGTCAACCTTGGTTTTTTCTAAGTGTGTGTTCCCGACCAGTGTTCGGTGAAAATGGTAGAGTGTTTTTCAATGTGTGTCTCGATGGAGACTTTTTGAACAGGCCTGTATCTGAATATTCTTCCTGCATATGCATTCTTCCATGTGTTAGATTATTGGAGGATGGTATGTATTAATATTTATGACTGCGGTGGATGCAGCTTATGAGATATTTTTGTGAAGGAGATTAGGCCATATATAGAGTCTGAGATGAAGACATGACTGTGTAGGCCATATGTATAGTCTATGTAGGCGCTATGAAGAGTCCGAGAGGTGGAGAGACTATTTTGTAGGCCATAGACATTTTTGTGAAGATTAGGCCATATATAGAGTCTGAGAGGAAGACATGACTTTGTAGGCCATATATAGATATTATGCAGGTTATATTACTGCAGACTGCTGTGTGCGCAGTCTTTCCTTTGAGGAATATGGTGATGTGCATCTTCTAGAGGAAGTGCACCACTATTTATGATTAGGCCTTGGATATATATAGCTGACGATGATTAATCAACTGCCGGAGAGCAGCCCTGGTGGAGAAGGGGAGGACGGAGTCCTTTGAGGAAAATCGTGATGGTCATCTTCAATGAGAAGTGCATCATTATGCTATAAGTTATGAGGCCATATTTATAACTGCGGTGAGCGCAGTTCTTTAGGAGTGTTGTACGTGCATTTATATGAGGTGTGCACCACGATTTATAAGGGAGCTCTGTGGGGTGTTTTGAGCTTATGAATTGACTTACCTATGATTTGTACTGTAAGCGTAATTTCCGTCTGTGTCATCGTGACTGTGTGTGTAGCGTTAATAAAACTGTTCATTAACCATCACCAGTCGTTCTACGCTACATGGCTTCTATGTGTGTTACTGTGCTGTGACGAAAGAATGCACCAATACACACCCACTTTGAACATGCCAGGCACAGTGACAATAGGGACATATTTACAAATAGCCCTGAGGGGCGTGGCCTAGATAAGGAGAACACATTTACGCCTTCATCACTTATCTACCACTGGTTTCAGTTACATAGAATTATCAGTGGTGACCTAACATTCTAGTGGATTAGCAACCTTAGATGTATCAGTGGTATCACTTATCCACACAATATCATCACTCAACTCCCACTGTTATCAATGAACATAGCTTAACATACTTGGTACCCAATACAGAAGAAGTTAATGCACAAAGGAGACAAAAGTACATTTAACATACTTGTCGGCGATATACATCAACATACATGGTGGTTTCAGTAAAGTTGGAATTTAGAACCTATTTACGCCATTATCCCTGGATAACGAAAAATAAGCATTAACAATACCTTTTAATACTTTCTGTACCAGGCAGTTTTTAGGTTTTACCCAGGAACAATAATGGTAACAAGTATATATATATATATATATATATATATATATATATATATATATATATATATATATATATATATATATATATATATATATATATATCAAGAGCGCTGGCGGTCGCTGTCTCGAGAGACTGCGCGTGGTGATCCCGGTATAACCGGGCCCTCCCAGTTGATCGGTTAGCTAGGCAGTAGTTTTGGCTCCTGTGTCCGTAAATCGCAGCCTTCGGTCGTGATGTTAGCAAGCAGTCGCATCTCCGTATCGTGGCTCGACAACAGTCTCGAAAAACGGCCCCGCTCTCGCAACGAGTCGTGGGCCGGCAGTCAGTAATCTGGTGTCGCTTTCGGCCAGTCCTGTCCGACTGACTAGTCGGCAGGCGGGCGGCCAGTGGTTTTTGCAAGAATAAAATCGCCGGGGCCGCCGGGATCCGCTCTGCACAGAGCGCTGTCTCCCTCCCCGCGCGAGCGAGCGACGAAATGCTGTGTTCGAAGGACAGTTATCTGGTTGATCCTGCCAGTAGTCATATGCTTGTCTCAAAGATTAAGCCATGCATGTCTAAGTTCACACTGTCTCACGGTGAAACCGCGAATGGCTCATTAAATCAGTCGAGGTTCCTTAGATGACACGATCCTACTTGGATAACTGTGGCAATTCTAGAGCTAATACATGCTTACGGTAAGCGATTGAGGGCAAGTTCCGTATCCTACTAGTGACTAGGCTGTTGCTACTGGTGTCAGACTGTATCGGCTAGACCGTTCCTCTGACGTCCAGGCCGGGTCATGCTGCATGGGAACAGCTTGATCTAACATTGCCCAACCTCGTGCCACCGAAAGTTATTTCGGGAGATACGCTCCTTCGGTCAGAAATGACTGGTAGGGAAGATCACATGCAAGATCACACACACACACACACATATATATATATATATATATATATATATATATATATATATATATATATATATATATATATATATATATCTGTCTGTGTGTGTGTGTGTGTGCGCGCGCGTGTGTGTGTTTTGAGTATTGTGAACCTTATAAGCAACAAAAATAGTTTAATATTGTGTCAAATGCAGACATGTGAAATCTGACTTTAACCAAATGGGCTTACTAGGCAACCCTTGCAGAATCATTTACCATATAGTGAAAAGAAAACTAGTCAGAAGGTCTTTTATATTTGAACATGTGCCCTAATATAACCGACTAGGTTGAACGGGACGCGTCTCGCCAAAACGAGGCAATTTTTTTTTTTTTTTTTTTTTAAATACATCGTGACAAACCATGCAGCTCTTGGGGTAGAAAGAGTTAAAGAATAACATTAGCTAAAATAACTAAATAAACTAAATAATAACTAAAGTCACAAATGTGGAATTGATGGCAAGAACCAGACAAGTGCCAGCGGAACAAGAGCTGAGAAGAAGACGTTGGCGATGGATAGGACACACATTGAGGAAACCTGTTGATAGCATTACAAGGCAGTCCTTGTTCTGGAACCCACAGTGAAAGAGAGACAGAGGTAGACAAAAAAAAACACACGGAGAAGAGAGCTGGAAACAGAGGTGAAAATGATGAGGAAAACATGGAAAGAACTTGAGCGGACAGCACGGGACAGGAAGACTTGGCATGTGTTTGTTGAAGGCCTATGCTCCTCGGAGAGCTAAAAGGGTATTGATTGATTGATTGAAAATAACTAAAAGATAATGAAATATATCTCTTGACTGATAAAGTCGTTCACCTAGTATGGAACCTCATCAGTATAGAATACCCTGTGACTGGAACTAAGGAAGAAGCTTCACTCTCCTCTTTAAATTATTCATCCCTAAAGATGAAAGCATTCTGTACTTTTTAATTGTCTATGTAGTTAACTATAGTGTTAACTTGCCTGCATATGGAATAACATCAGTGGATAACTTTATCCTTATAATTTGATATAATGGGTGTCCTGTAAGTCTACTATTAAAGAAAATGATACCCCCTTTCTCCCTCCAGAATAACACACAATAGTTGATATTAAAACTGTAAAAGAGCAGGCAGAAATTGTCCCTTTGCATGCTTCTGGCTTAGTCAAAGGTGAAAAGTTAAAGGAAAGAATTCAAGTGGTTTCTACCCCTGTTAAGCAGACTAACTAGACATCCTTAATTACAGCATTTTTTTTTCTAAATTATTAATTTTGCCTCATATTGGAAATGTATGCCTGTTCAAAATAGATACAAGGTCTGTTGGTTATGCTATAGTGCATGTCTAAATATAAGGCTGGTTTGTTTGGCTACATTCATACCAGAAAGCTGAGGTGATGCCATCTGGGTCCTACATATTACTTATTGTTATGATTAAAATTCATAACCAAAGAGTTAGTTCTAAGGAAAATCTAGGACAGGCTGAAGTCAACAGAAGAGCAACACTTCTTAAAAAACTCAGTAAAGAAGTACCTTATAATACTGAAAATGTATCATATTTAAATGCAGATATTACAATGGAAAAAGTTGAAAATATAATAAAGGACAAAACAAATACATCAGCAGGGCATGACATCTTGAGCTATGAAATCTTGAAACACATACCAAAAAGTACCATAGAAATTATAACATCCCTTTTAAACAAAATTTGGAATACAGGAAAAATTCCCAAAACATGGAAAACAGCAGTAATTATTCCAATACTAAAACCAGAAAAAGATGCCCATGATGCCAGTTCATACAGACCAATTTCTTTAACTTCCCACCTAGGTAAAATATTAGAAACCATAGTAAATAAAAGATTAAAGTTTTATTTGGAAAAAAAATAATTTATATAGTCAGGATTTAGGAAGAACAGATGCACTATGGATAAGACAATTAAATTGGAACATAAAGTAAAAACAGGATTTCAAAAGAAATAAAAAACTGTGGACGAACGAACGAACGAACTTTATTTTCGAAGGGTAAAGAATTGGGCGCGCAGGCCCGTCTAACATTCTGCCCTTCCACTCTCATTAATCTTGCATACTATATCCTTTCATTCCCACATGATGCTTTAAGCATTAATTTAAAGGCATGCAACATTATAAAGTTACCATAACAGCATTCATTTACAGTATGCAATCGTAATTTAAAAAAATGAGTCGGTTTTTTTTTTTTGTTTGGTTTTTTTTGAAACAAACAAGCTAGTAATTGGGGGAAAAAAGTAATAATAAAATAAAATAAATAAAACAATAAATAACAATAAATAAATTCTGTATACCGACACTCACTCATGCGGTCAATCCGTCTACAATTAATCTGTATTTTTGAATGTGTCATCAATCATCAATACAAAAATTACATAAACACATTCTCGCTTATGTCCATACATTCTTGGTGGAAAATGAAATAATAATAATAATAACACTTTCTTACGCACTTCTGTGGCAGGAAAAGTCTTTTAGCAGTAAAAAAAAAAACAAATAAAAATAAAAAAAAACAGTTCACATTTCTAAAGTACAGTGGTATGCGGGTACATTCTCACGACTCACATTTCTAAAGTACAGTATTATGTGGGTACATTCACACATACATTACATTATATAATAATATTTTAAAGTGAATATAATAATGATATTACATGGATATAAAACAAATTATTCACACACAAAAACGAGCGGAAGAGGAAAAGAAATGTTGACCTATGGATGAGATGTTGACAGGCAAATGCTGTTTCTATGGGGGTAGATAATCAGTGTTGAGGAAGTGTTTGAAAAGTGCTTTGTTAAAAGAATATTGTGTAGGTAGGCTTTTTAGGTGGTGTGGAAGGCTGTTCCATAAGTAGGCACCAGAAAAGGCTAGACTCTTTTTGAACAGGTCGATCCTAGGTTTGGGCAGACGTAACTGATGTAATCGTTGTCCCTCCCTTCTACTGGTTTGAAACAATGATCTTAGGTACGACGGGGCATTGTTAGATAGAATTGTGTGAGTCAGCTTGGCTTTGTTGTAGAGAAGACGTTTTTTTTAGCGACAGTATTTTGGGTTCTATTCCTGTTCTTGTGTGTGGTGTCGTGCGATTATCGGTGATCAGACGTACTGCTCTCTTTTAGATATAGCTAGGGCTTATGATGAATGCTGGAGAGATGGTGCTCTCTTTAAAATGAAGAAGATAGGAGTAACCGGTAAAATATATAATTATTTAGAGAATTTTCTGCAAGATAGATATTTCACTGTTCTGGTAAACAATGATAGATCAGAACTGTATGAACAACAAAATGGAATACCCCGAGGATCAGTAATGTCTCCTTCAATCTTTACAATAATGGTAAATGATTTAGGTGAGGAATTTAATGATATAACAAATAAATTGTCACAGTTTGCAGATGATGTTGCTATATGGAGGACTGGGAGACATCTGCCAAAATTATATAAGGATCTACAGAAGTAAATAAATAAAGTTTGTAAAAGGATGACAAAATGGGGTTTTCAGCTGAATACAAATAAAACATTGGGAATGATCTTCAGTAAAGGTAGGGTTGTAAAAAATAAAATTATAGAAATAAATATCCAAGGGCAAAACATTAATACAGTGCAAACCACTCGATATCTAGGGATGATATTGGACCAACAGCTGAACTGGAATAAACACATAGATAAACTAGTGGAGTCTTGCAGAGGATTGACTAACTTATTAAGATATTTGAAAGGTAATGGATGGGGTGCAAGCACTAAGACAATGCTCAATTTTTATAAATCTTTTATTAGAGGCAAAATAGATTATGGATGTATAATATATGACTCTGCTGCACACAGTAACAAGATTAAATTAGACATAATTCAACATCAGGCTTTATGTACAATAGCAGGTGCAATCAGATCAACATCAATGGAAGCTATGGAGGTGGCTTTAGGAATTCTACCATTGGAATTACAGAGAAAGGAGTTAAGACTACATTACATGAACAGAGTTATGTTAGATAAGTCTCACCCAGCACATACAGCTTTTACCAGATGCCAACTAACAGCTCAGGCCAAACCAATGAATACCACTAGATACCCTACAGGATGAAGTGTATGGAGGAAATTGTCCATCTGGGTACATTAATTACATCAATTAATAACAGTGTTGAATACAAGCCAGTGATTCCACCCTGGGAGATCAAGAAACCAGATACGGACTACCATCTAGCAGAAATACTTAAGAAAAGAAATAATATAGAAAATATTAAAAACACAGCCAATAAATATATATATACAACAAATATCAAAAGACAGCCTTACTGTGTACACAGATGGATCCAAGGGAGAGGATGGCAAATTGGGGATAGGAATATATATTCCAATATGGAAAATGGCAAAAGAATATAGCATCACGGAAAATACATCCATTTTCACTGCAGAGACGAAGGCAATACTAAAAGCACTAGAAATATTCTCTAATAACCCTCCCAAAAAACTAACAGTTTTAACTGACTCTCTTTCAACAATTAAAGCACTTAGAAACTTACGAGAATGTAGTAGACCTGATATAGCAGAGGAGATATTTCTGACTACAACATACTTATATTTCAGAGGATGTTCAGTCTTAATTGCTTGGATACCTTCACATGTTGGCATAGAGGGAAATGAAAAGGCCGATAAAGAAGCCAAGAAAGGTAGATCTGATAAAAATCTAATAAATGTAGGGACGTGTAAATCAGAGATTAGAGCTTAATTAAAGATTTAATAACAGATGAATGGAAAGCAGAGTAGGATAAAAATCTGAGAGGAAGACATGCATATAAGTTGTTCAAGTCTCCAACAAGAAAATGTCAGATATCTAGGGAATTGAAAATTCCCAGTAATAAGAAACTCCTCAGACTACAGCTGGGAAAAGGCTATTTCAGAATAGAAGAACCTTACTGTGCAGTATGTCTTCAAGACAATAATATAGAACATGTTATGTTAAAATGTAAGAGGCATGAACAAATGAGAATACCAATATTAGATTATTTGCAGGCATCCAATTTACCTTTAAATATAGAAGAGGCGTTAAGAGTAGACAGACCTAGGGAAACGCATAAAATAGTCAAACAATATTTAACACGAACAAATGTTAATATATAGTGGCTGGGAAAGTGAAGGTCTGATGCTGTTATTATAATGCTTATGTCTTTTAACAGATGAAAGTCAATTAATTATCTGTTAAAGTCAGTTATATAACTGGAACCACCAAGCCTTTACACCCCTTCACTTTAATATTATTCTTGTTCAGAGTTTCTTCTTGATTTTGTTTGTTTGTTTGTTTGTTTGTTTTTTTAATTTTTATTATTATTATTTTTTAATTTATTTATTTAATCTATAAGCACAATTGTGATTGTCCTTATTTACAGTGATTTGACAAATGTGATGCCACTTTCTCATATCGGCAGTTTTTCATATTATTTGGAATTGAAAACAATATATATCCTAATTATAACCCATCAGAGGTTGAACGAGATATTTAAAAACAAAAAACAAAAAAGCTGGGCTCCTTGTTTGTTTATTTTATAAGTGACGTCATGCCGATATGATTTATTTGGCAGACGTGAAACTAAAATTGCAGAAGTGAGGAGATTGTCTGCTGGTTGATTCCATTGTGTGTCATAGCGAGTGGACGCATGTGTTTGAGCTCTTAAATTGAAGTGTCTATCACGGAGTTATTTCATTACTAATACATCAAGATCTTCTGTGAGGTGTATCTAGTTATCTGCATTTACAGGGAGTATAGTTTCTCATTGTCGAGTGTGAATATATATTTAAAATGTTGAGAATGAAAAGGGCAGCGTTCCAGGCATGAACGGACTGCCTAGCGTTATATCGACGACTGCATATAATATGCCATTTGTATATTGGTCTGAACTGTATTGAATTTGGAGCAGTGTCACAGTCTTAATAAAAATGTTTACCGCCCACTTCGTCCATTGTGTCTCAAATGATTCTGAGTGATGTTGGCTTGTTTCGGTGTCTGATACGTTTGCTACCCTAGAAGTGAACTTGGCCTACAGGAACCATCCTGTCACTAAATATTAACATTAACCATATAAAAGACACGTAATACTTTTGTAATTCAATTTTTTCAGCTTCTGCTATGACATTATTCTTTGTATTCTTTCTTTTTCCACATCTTATCAGATTGGCTACTTTTCTGTTCTGAGAATTTAAAAAAAAAAAAAACCAGAGTTTAAATTTAGAGTGCTTTTTATTTATTGTTTTTAATCTGTTTAGCATATTTTTAAACAATGACAATGACTTTCCTGATGTCACGGGTTGCCTCCCTTGCTTTGCAGTAGTGGTCCAACAATGGCCAAAACTCAAGAGTATCTAATATGCGTCTTCAAAGGTGTCTACCTTTGCACAAGATTACTCTTGGCATCGTGGTAGATAGAAGGATAATGATGCTTCTATCTCAAGGTAATATCCACAAGATATTCAGAAAAGCGAGAACATTGCTGCATTGGCTCAGCACGTTAACTCTGTCATCTGCCGACAACCTTTGCGAAGGATTAAGCAATTATTATTTTTGCTCGTCAAGCCCCCACCATGATTTACTCAATGGAATTCTTATGATTATGATATAGCTCTGTTTAGAGTGTATTTAGTAAATTGACTGAGACAAACAGGAAGTACATTTAAAATGATTAAATCGAAGTTAAATTTGCATAATTACAAACAACAAATTTAAAAATCATTTAGTTTTAACAAGGGTTTAAAAAAATGAATAATGAATGTTCAGAAAGTTCTCATCACTGTTGTGATGGAATAGAAGTTTTTAAATGAGTTCACGTGGCAGCTTATAGGTTTCCAAATTATATCAAGGAGTAACTGCCAAGCTGGTCGCGCGTTTCTAAGACCCTCTGATGATGGTGTCTAGTTCTACGTCAGTCCACTTCTACCTTCACTTTTTTCCAGAGATTAGTACCATCAGTGGTACAAATAACAACAACTATGGTAAAAGAATAGATCGAAACGCTCTCCTGAGTATTGCGTTTCCCGACACATACTTATGTGTCCCCTTTCTCTTATTCCACTATCCGATTGTTTAGGATAAAAATTAATATGTTATTATATGTTGCTACACGCAGGCATATATCCATTGATTTGAGGAGATGCAGCTGTCTGTAGTAAAGTCAGTTTTTGTGTACGATTTTTCACTTATATTGAACGCCGCATAACTTGCTACGTCACCGGTCACTAATGACGTAATATATCACGCGCTTTTGCATTCTAACGGTCAGCCGTTTTGGCCTTTCAAATTTTTCAGTCATCCGGAGTAGACGTACTTTTTTTCAAGCTCCCTAAGTTTGTGGAGACTTGTATTCTGATGATCAGTGGCATTGTTATTTCGGAGGCCGCCACTTACTTGATATTATGCAGGATGGTACATTAACTTACCCAGAAGTTATTACCATATCCAGGGAGTATTTTTTCGAATAATGCATCTAAGATTTTGTCATGAATATTTCTGCCGCATTGCTTGGCGTCCTCGTGGTCTACACGAAGCTTTAGACACAACGGCCAGAATTATGGAGAGGAGACGATTATATTGTATTTCATTGCCACTTATTATAAGATGCCTATGATTGAGATTTATTGACAGAAGACTGACTATGAAGAACTACATTGCTGATACATTCTTCCATGCCACATATATTATTACTTTATGGAGCCAGTTTTTATGAGAATAAACCTTTGCCATATTTGCTGTGGACCTGTCACTTGCCGGCTCATGTTGTACCTAGCAGATTTGTCCCGAATGACTGCCTATTACCATTTGCGTTATACAGCACGATGTGCTCTACAAGATCTACTGTCATATTTGTATTCGTCACATCTAAGCCATAACACCCATATACTCAGAATTTACAATCAACGAGAATTAAACTTTATCCCTCGAGAGAAAACTTTCTGTACATTTAAATTGAATAGCTTTTATCGGTATTTTATATTTAAATGAAAAGGTTCATAGTACCGATAGAATTTGTTTACATTTACATCTCCACTGATTGAAAAGTGTTCACAATATAAATTGAACGTGTTTTCATTTATATCTACACGTGTTGAACAGTTTGAAACGTTCGTTAATTTTAAAGCGAATATGTTTACATAAACATTTACACTGGTTTGAAAATGTAAAAATTTTACCTCGAATGTACATCATTTCTTTTATCTTTCCCTCCCTGCTCCATGTGGAACTTAGGACTACTTAGCTTTAAGTTCTCTATATGAAACTAGCGATAAAGCAGTCCCAGCCCTCGCAGTGGTGGTTCATAAAATCATCATTCTATACGCTGAGGTTACCAGCCTCAAATGACTTGGACATCCACTAGCGATTTTCACATATTAAAAATTCTCACATGGCAATATATACATATTAGTTCCCATGTTAGTAGTGAAAAATATAGAATATAAAATGACAACTTACGCCAATCTTGGCTCACATACTTTTTGCTCAGATGAATGAAGTTAAGGCACTTGATTAAGCCTCTTACACGTGTTCTTGGGGTAGTTATTTTTATAATTTTTTTATTCCCTCTATGACTCCATGTGTTCAGTTTTCTCAGACCCGATTTCCTTGCTAAATTTATAGAGTTTTCCTGGGCTGTTTTGTATGTCCTTTTAAATACTCCAATAAAAGGTGTCCGGTCTGATAATTGGAATTCTGAATTCTAACACAGGCAAGGTCTGGTTGTGTCGTCTTTGCAAGTGATTTCTCACAGTGAATTTTCGCAGTGTCTTAAAACTGGAAAAAGGTCATGTTATATTCACTGTCCTCCCCCGCATCTGTTTGTTATGAAGCTACTCAGGGCTGCTATCATTTTAAACAAAAATGTTATGTGAGGTAATTTCAAAATATTCTGGCATGGAATAATTTTGCGCATGATGCAAAGGTCACGTCTCCCATTTATAGCAATAAAACATTCGATGCCTTGTGTACAAACTCACAAACACATCGGTAAACTCTCTCAGCAATGTGTGTAAGAAGTAACATCTTATTACTTTATCTAAAGTAATCTTGTCAGTCCTGCCTGTCTATAAGGTGTCTTCCCGTATTACCCGCTTGGCGACGAGCATAGTCTGGCCTTATAAGTGATTAAGCAATTACGCTGGCGATTTGTACGGCTAATCTGTAGTCTGACGTCGGCTGCACCCGCGATAAACCAACAGGGTTGTCCTTAATATTATCTCAGGCGCTCTTTGCAAAGCAGGGAGAAATGGATAACAAACAGACATGACGACTATCCCTGAGAGGAGTGTAAGAAGGAAAATACAAATTATCTGCTACAGTGGCCAGGGAAAGAAAAAGTGCGACCATTGAAAAGCACGCAATAAAGTTAGTACAACAAATGTACTGATTACTGCCGTAGTGAAACAGAGATCGAGAAGAGGTCGCCCCATTCTCTCACACCTGACCTGGTTGGTTCAGATTACAAATGACACTGAATTTAATGATAGTGGTAATGCCCAAGCTAATATTAGTCTTCATATTGGTTGCGTTAATTAATATAATAAGGATGATATATTTTGATGTCCCAGTACAAAGAGATTTCAAACATGATGAGACTGGACACAGATCTTACAATTCTCTATGACCACATGACGGGACTTCTTGCGTCAGGAATTCCTGTAGAAACACAGATGGAGGAATCTGTACCTGGTCAGATTGAGGTATTATTTAATTATTTAATAGTTAGTCAAAACTCAAAGATGGTTGTTGTTATTGTTGTTTAACTGGAGCAGCTGATGACAGGTCACATAAGTAAGTCTGAACACCTACAGAGAAAACACAAAGGTCATGAAAATAAATGCAACTAATGATAACCTGTTTCCACGCGGTCATGGACCAATACAAGATATAACTCATTCATTTATCTTGTCAGCAGCATCGACCATAATTGGAAGAACTGCGATATCATAACAGGGATTCAGAAAGCAAAATAAGCTTTTGCTGCACTGGAAAATATTTAGAAATTGGAGATTAAGTTCACTCAAGTTAAAAAAAACTTTCAACTCAAATGTCAGGGCAGTCTTATAGTATGGCTCTAAAGTATGAAAAACAACAAAAACGGGAACAATCAAATTATTTACTTTAGTAAATATGTGCTGTGATATCACGACCAAGGTCTTTCTCTCGTAATATTTAAATGGTCACTTATAATATTTGAATCATTCATATTTGCAACATTATGTTTCTATTAATTGCACCTGACAAGTGCGGCATGTAATGTCCGTCCCTCTCTCCTGTCCCCTTTTGTTGAGATAGTGTTTGATTTGAAACGCAGGGCGCATGATGCCAAACTTTTTGTGTGCTGCTTGCATCAGAAAAGTTTTGTATCATTTGGTAACCCAAAAGTGGAATGTTAAATACTCGTATAAACTAACTGCTAGCATTCTGAAACGTTCGATAATTTAAATTTTGAAAATTGTGGGATATTAATTTACCGGCAAAACTTATTTTCAAACTTGTTTCGTAGCCCGATATCGTAGTATAAAAACTGGAAAATTTCGAGTCATTTTCACATACGTCCTGAACGAACGAGAGAATGACTCGAAATTCTGCGCAGAGAGAGCACCCATGCAGTAATCGCTGTAACATAGTAATGTTCAGCAAGAGTTTTCTCACCAGTTGGGACAGGGCCGTATAATAAATAATAACTAGACAAATAATAAATGTCTATAGGATAAAAGATAAATCATTTTTTTAAATAAATTATTTTTTTATTGTTCAATGTGTGAAGACGTTCATACTTTGAGTAATCATTTTTCATGCACATGACATTGCACTTCTCGCCCATTCACATCAAGAAAAACAAAAGATACGCTGAATAAGTATAGCCAGCAGGTGGATCTGGACATCAATCTAAAGAAAACAGAGGCCATGACACTCAATGTGGGCATTTACATACATAGGATGCATAGTAACACCAGACGGTAGAACAAGCAAAGACATCAACAACAGAATGAATACAGCAAGAACAGTCTTTGCTAGTCTAAGCAACATATGTAAGTCCTCTCAGTACAGCACAAATACAAAACAAAGATTATATAAGAGCTGTGTACTTTCTGCACTTCTCTGTGGTGTGGATATGCTGGGGAGTAACAGAGAAGGAAATGTCGAAATTATCCTCTTTCCACACAATCTGCCTAAGGAAAATTCTCGAACCTTTTGGCTAAATACCATCACCAATCAAGAACTGCTTACTGGGAACAACCATAGGGAATTTAACCCACATTCAACTTTGTTATTTGACAAACACCAAATCACCTTGCGGCATGTGCCTACATAGAATACAGGTATTAAAATGGTAGAACAGGATCATTATCGTGAAAATTATGAAAAGAATCAAACCCTAGAGCATCTCAAGGCAGTATGTTTTTCTTAAATCTCCAGGATAAAAGATTTAAATGGAGACCAAAAAAAAAAAAAAAAAAACCTCGTGGAGAAAGTGCCCAAATCAGATGTAAGAAACAGAAACAAGACATGGAAAGATAACTCGAACTGATAGTGCAAGACAGGCGATGTGGCAAAAATTACTGAAGGCTTTTGTTCCACAGGATACTGAAATGCGAAAAGAAAAACTATTGCTCATCCTGTTAGCTTGCTTTGTCTGTGGCAGCCACAAGTGATCATGGTCTTCCAGAATGCTGTTTGAAGAAACACATCCTTATATACATCTTTTTTTTCTCACAACACGCATCATTCTGAATTTCTGTCTGTCTCTCCTTCAATTCTACTTGTTGGTAAGGTGTTCTTGACTTACTTTTTTCTGAGGTGACCCAACGTTTTCATATTATATTTTAGTATTTTAATGAGGGCTGTTTATGTTTTTGTTTTGTTGAGAATAATTTCAGTGCTAATTCTTACCATGTATAGAAGTCTCATTATCCTCCAGCAGAATTACATTTATCTCTCATGAAAAATAATACAGTTTTCACAGCATTCATGACCACTTTCATGTTTTTTTTACAGTACTCAATGCAACCCCAGTATGGAATCACCATGGCTGATTCGGCCCACAGACTACGATATGTGACCAAATCTCTATGCCAAAAGAATGGGCTGGAGCCAACATTTATGACTAGGCCCAAAGCTGATGGTTACAGCAGTGGCTTTCATTTTAACCACTCCCTGTGGACTCTTGATGGAAAGTAATTACAGTTGTCTAACCATCTTGTCCCAACATTTTTTAGGACAAAGATATATATTTTTTATTCTAAAAATACAAATTGCATATCCCCACATGCTGACTTTTGTTGTTGTCGTCTTCTTCAGTCACTCTCAGAGGTCGACTTGAATAAGTTCAAAGACAGCAGTGGTCGGCTTGAGGCTGTTGATATGTCTGTAGAGCTTTTACAGGAACTGTACTGGTGACGGCCATATCTGCTTTCTCTGTTCCTCATTTGTTGGACATCGTTGAAACAGATGTTCCGTAGTTATTTTATCGGTGCCACAGTTACACTCATCGGTAGTTCCTATCTTTAGCTTATTGAATTCCAATCTGTTGTGGCCTGTGCGAAGTTTGAAAATTACCACTTGTTCACTGCTAAGCTGGTAAAATGCATCATTTTTTATGGAGGCGTGGATGCTCTGCTTCCCACTTGCTCATGTATCTGCTCTTGATAAAACTCTTAGCCACTTCATAAGTTGTACTACCAAGTAGCGAGGTATCTGTGAACTTTAACGATTAGTCAGAAATCTTAGGGATTGTTGTATTCTTTACTGTGCAAAGTGGCCACGTCATTTCATAGATTCTGGACAGCTTGAAGATCTATATACTAAATGTTGGGAATCACTTACACAAGACATATCAACAGTACCACCTTTAAATTATGAATAACAAAAGATTATATGAGTCCATTAGATATAGTTAATATAAGTCAGCAGAGAACAAAAGAAAATAGTTAGCTTATTATGTTGGAGGAAAAGCAAGTACTGCAGTCTTATCATTGTTATCATATCTTCTAGAAAGACCTAGATCACCTCCAATGAAGATGGATATGAAGAGCATTCATTTATCTTTTTTCATTGAGAAATTCATTTATCTGTTGTCTCATTAGTGATAAGGATGCTGCCCTGGTAGAATTTAAATATGAGAAACATACCCACAACAAAAACATTTATAGAATGTGTGATTCCTATATACACATACTAGGATTCTCGTCGGTGCTACGGAGTTCGTGCACTGTGCTGAGATCTTCCTTGTGTTATCTAAGAGAGGAGATCGGAGCACTGATGGAGTTGCCCTTGTGCAATGAAGATGGTCCTTAAAACCAAACAAAACATAACTCATTAATGCATAACAAACATCATGACTAAAGATTATTATTATACATGACAAAAACACAACACAGCCTACACTGTAACCACACGGTCTTTGTCTGGGATAGGATGTATGACAAAAGTACATGTCGTAAATTTATTTGAGATAGGTCTTAGAAATAGTGGTCCCGTTAGAGTGAAGAATGATGGTGAAGGCTCTATGATAGAAAGGGGTAAGAAATAGATAGTTGATTCACAAGGGTGCTGAAAAGAGTAAGGACAGTCTCTGAGATCGGGTAATTTCTCCGATCTGCCTATCTTACGACGATTTTTGTTTATCTGTAGACTCCTAAACCTCTCCTGGCTAAACAATTTTTGCCAGTTACTCAACACTCATGTACACACACCAATTTGGTGCTTCAAACACACATACGTGAATACTAACTACATATAACATATATGGGGTAATGGGTCGGCCAACACAGTAATATCAGTTTTATGGTGTTTATTATCATTAAACCAAAATCACAACATTTAGCATGGTACAGTCAAAAATCATAGTTACAGAAAAACACAAATAACTAGGTGGGGAATTTGGGGGGGGGGGGGGGGGTTGAGGAGTAGTATCCCGATATGCCCTTCCCGCTTGTATAGACAAAGAAAACCCAGTCCACAGACAAATGGTTATCAGAAAGAGATAATTTAACCCAAAAAGATAGATTAATTTATTCTGATAGGGGGTTTTACAATATTTGGTATGGGGTGTCGTGGAATATTCTAATCCACATATATAAATTATCAAGTAAATATAAAGCCTAATAAATACATATAATAAATAAAGGAAGAAGAATGGTAAAGAACAGTGCTGTCACAATGACTGTACTCGAAATCCCCCTTGTTTTCTGCTTCGTCTGCAAATTGTAACGCTTTCACGTTGATAGTAAAAGCTTACTGTATTATACCCGCTTTCTTCAATGAAACGTGTGCTGTATTTCTTGGAAAAACATTGAGAGGCAGACTGCGTAATGACCTAAATTAATCCTAATATTAATTATACTGCGTTACCAAAACGAACGAACAGATGGACTAAAGGATAAAGAGAGAGGGAGGGCTGAAAATCAGGAACGCATGCAACACGCGTCGCGCGATACACAAATGCTGCCATCACGCGTGTAAGACTACATGCACTAACTTTTTTTCAGACGGACAGTGATAAAATACATTACCCTTCCCAGAGTTAGGTTTTAAAATCACAAAAAACGCTTATTAGGAAAGATAACAATAGATGGGTTTACGGTTGAAAACATAACAGTACCCAGACAGCACATCTTCGAAACAGGAGGTAGAAAATACATATTTTGAACGCAGCCACGTAGCTCTTTTAAATTTGGATATTTGGGTTCCTTAGGGCTTGCTGACAAAGAATATGTAAAACGTTACGCAAATAGTCCAGGAATTAATAAATTATACCCAAAATAAAATAGTGGGGATGCCTGACAGCATGGAATCATTTCTGCTCATAAAATTTTTTTATAACGTGTTTGAAAAAAATCTTACGTTACAGAATTAGCCTACCATGTAAACTCCAAATTGATTGGAGCGCAACAAATGAAAGACTAACCACGATTGGTCGGGCTATAAATACTATCTTTCGTTGTTAGGGGAGACGTGAAAAGGTAACATTTTTTCAAACACTTGTCGAAACGTGGCCTCATTGGCTAGACTCGCTGATATACTCACTTAGGAGCGTTAGTTCGAGACCACTAGTGCAAATAATCTTGATAAAGCAACAGTGCGTTGAAGCCAGCTCATATTTGTGTTAAATAAAAGCCTGGAACATAAGCAGATGGGAATTTGTGCCAGTAATTGTGCCAGAATTCATTGCTAATCAACGTATCTGTGTTTATTTCCATGAAATTGTGGTAAGCTTGAACCATTCAGTATCTTTTAATGAAAATTGAATGTAAATTGTTAATTTATGCCTGTATATATATGTGTAGTTCAGTGGCAAACAGGAGATAAAGCCTATAATGCTCCAGCCTGAACAGAGGGTGTCGGAGGGAAGTAAAACGGCATGGAATGGCCAAATAGTACACTGACACCTGGATGATTGATTAGACAGAAATAATGCTGGAAGTGCAGAGGCGTGGTAACCATTAAGGAGGTAAATACTGGTATAAAGTATTTCAGATGAAGCTGACAGTTGGCCTAACGCTCTGAACTCAATGTTTGTGTTGTATTGTGCTCAGTGTAGAACTAGAGTATCAATTAGTTATGAAGTAGAAGGTACATCCTTCTTGTTTTCAGGGACCGTGGTCTTGATGGTACTGAGCAGCACCTGGTCAGAGCTTTGCTGAATCCAGAGTCGGACAGCATACTCCTTGGTCTTTTTAGCTATCAGTGAGGTGTCTCCAGAGCCCAGGGGAGAATTCGAGCAGAGGAGTCCTTTCCTGCCGCCATCACGCAAGATAAGCTGATTTGGCCAGCTGAGCTCAACATTATGTCCCCTCATCTTGAAATGACTTTGTAAAAATAACATTCAGAGGGGAATTTAATTGTCTTAATATCAGGAACTGAGAACATCTCCAATACTAGTCCCAAAAGACAAACTATTGAAGTCATGATGACAAATACCAACAGAGCTTGAACAAAACAAAACCAGTATTACCTCATATTACCACTACACAACTGACACACATAGGATATTTTAATAATATATGTCACTACAATATTCATATTGATAAAGTCTGTACATATACTTGTAATTAAAATTGATTGTGATTCCTGGTTCCTTTGTATTTGAATCAGGACACATATACCTTTATGATAACCATGAATACATATTGTTATTTGAAAAGTTATCAGTGACTCCTTAAGATATTCTCATAGAGTGTTATATGTATGTGAGTGTCACAGTGTTGTCAAGAGTAGTGGATTAAATTAAATTGTTTATCTGTCTGTTGTTGTGACTTACACTTCATCATACACATACCCTAGACACATAACGTAGTCATCACACTATTCCAGAATAATTCTGACTGAGATATATAGATATGTGGTAGCAAGTAAGGTTATCTATAATACACTACTCTTAATAGATATAGATACCTTCACAGCTGATCTCAGTCAGTACACTAAGTCCCCTATAAATATTTATAACATCCCACTTCACCACATATATTGGGGTCTCGCTCTTGGGATTTTGAATCTTTCCCTATTAAAAATATTGGGGGTAATTCACTTCAGGGAATATAAGAATTAAAAGGTATCCTTGGGTGGAATTAAATAAGGTTGAGCTCACGGTGCCTGTGTTGTCCATTAGATATATTTAGAGATTAAATTGTTGGTTAGACATTGTAGAAATTTACCTGATAGACAATGGCGGACCTGGCCAAGTTTCGATCTGCTGCTGTTCAGACTGCAAAAGAGTTAGGATTAGATGGGCAAGTTATGGTTGCCTATGTCACTACGGAATGTGACAAATTTATTGAACGCGAAGAAAGAAGATTAGAAAAAGAAGCCGAAAGAAAGTTAGAGGCTGAAAGGGAAATTAAGAAGTTACAGTTTGAAGCTGAGGCTGAGACTAAGAGGTTGCAAGCTGAGGCTGAGACTAAGAGGTTGCAGATTGAGGCTGACAAAGAGGCTAAAGCATTGACAGCCGAGGAAAGAAGACTGGCTGCAGAAAGGGAAGAGAAGAAATTAGCTGCAGAAAGGGAAGAGAAGAAATTAGCTGCAGAAAGGGAAGAGAGGAAATTAGCTGCAGAAAGGGAAGCAGAAGATAAAAGATTACAAAGGGAACATGAGTTACGACTAAGGGAGTTTGAGTTTCAAGGCCATGCTCCTGAAAATGGTGCCAGTCCCTTTGCCTCTGATGCTACGGTTACTCAAGGAGCCTCAACCTCAGCTATGAATTTTCATTTAGATCATTTTGTTGAGAAAGACGATGATATAGAGAGCTACCTAAATAGGTATGAACTATTAGCTACCACGTATGGGTTAGAGAGAGAAAGGTGGAGCTTAAAGTTATCTCAGGGACTTCGTGGGGCAGCTTATGAAGTTTTTGCAAAAATGAGCAGAGGTGATCAGGAAAATTATGACATGCTAAAGCAGGCTCTTTTGTTAAGGTATGAAAAGAATGCAGAATTTTATAGGAAAAAATTTAGGAATGCTAAACTACTGTCAGGTGAAACCTATCACCAGTTCTCTGCACGAATAGAGACATACTTGGAGAAATGGACTTCTCTGGGGAAAACCCAAGATCTTAAGGAAATGGTCCTTATAGAGCAATTAAGAGAGTCCATGGCTCCAGACCTGAGAAAGTTTCTCATGGAACAAGGTGCAGAGAGGCTGGGTGAGTTGCTAAATGTTGCTGAAAGGTATCAAGCAGCTCAAGCAGAGGTAACAGGTAATAAAAAGAAACAAGTGGATAACTTTAGGGCACCACAGAACTTTAATAAATTTGATCCTAAGGATCAAAATAAAGGTAAGCACCAATTTGATAGGCCACGGTATGAAAATAAAAATAAATTCCCACAATTCGATGAAAGGAAATATGATGAAAGAAAATCTTTCAACCAAGGAAAAAGGTGGTGTAAAAATTGTAAGATGAACAATCATGACACTGACCATTGTAGAAGGAAACCTCCTCATTTTGCTGCTATGACATCGGGGAAAAAGGAAAAGAAGGGCAAACCTGAAGAATTACAGGAACCATACCACCCCCCAGTGTGTGAAGATGTCATCTGTAATGGTGTCACTATAAGATGTTTATATGATACCGGTTTAGATTACGATTCCGTTGTGAGTTCTCACCTGGTGCAGGCCGATCAATACACCACAGAAACAGTGGAGATTCAAACTGCAACCAAGGATGTAGCTACCATGACACTTCCCGTCGCCCGAATAAAAGTGAAAACGCGATATGTGGAAGGAATCATAAAAGCAGCAGTGATAAATGAGCCAATCTACCCTCTAATATTGGGGTGTAGATATGTCTTCTTGGGGAATCCCAAGAGACCTGTGATATTGGCAACAGTGCAGACCAGATCACAGTCAAAGAAGGAGGAGGATAATCCCATAAATACTCACCCAGATGAGATGAGGAAGGCACAGGCTGAGGACAAAACACTCAAGCCATGTTTCAAGAAGTTGCCCAAATCTCATACACCTCCAGGCAAGGGAGAGTTTTATATGAAGAACAAACTGATATATAGGAAGGCTGGATCTGAATCCAATGGTCACGGACAGCTGGTCCTTCCCACTTCATATAGGACTAAAGTGTTGGAACTAGGGCATGCGATTCCCTTCAGTGGTCATATGGGAATCAGCGCAACAGGACAGCGAATAGCTTGTCACTATTTCTGGCCAGGAATAACTGAAGATATCAAACGATATGTAAAATCCTGTCCAGAGTGCCAACGAGTAGCACCTAAACATTGGACTGCACCAGCAACTCTGGGGGAAATGCCCATAGTGGGAACACCCTTTGAGAGAGTTGCCGTGGATCTTGTGGGACCTCTCACCCGAACCAAGAGAAGGAACAGCTACATTCTGACTCTGGTGGACACTTGTTCTATGTGGGGAGAGGCAGTAGCCCTGTCATCGATTGATTCAAAACATGTGGCAGAGGCATTGCTCACAATTTTCACAAGGTTAGGCTTTCCCAATCAAATCTTGACTGATAATGGCTCTCAGTTCAAGGGGAAACTAACTGAAGAAGTTTTCAGGATCTTCCAGGCCAAACACTTCCATTGTAGTGTGTATCATCCCCAAGGGAACGGCCAAGTGGAAAGATTTAACGGCACATTGATGTCGATCCTGAGAAAGTTGGCACACGAAAAACCAGATACATGGGACCAGTACCTGCACGCCGCCCTCTTTGCTTATCGGGAGGTACCCCATAGTTCAACCGGTATGGCCCCGGCAACATTATTGTTTGGAAGGCCAATAAAAGGTCCACTCGAAGCTTTGTTAAGAACGTGGACTGATGAAAAGGCAGAGGAAAACATTACATCTTCATACCAATATGTGAATGAGCTGACCACTCGGTTAAAAACTGGCTGGAAACTTGCCAATGAAAATTTGAAACAAGCCAGGAAGAAACATGCTGCCTATTATAACAGGAAGGCGAAAGACAGAAATTTGGCTGTGGGAGAGAAAGTACTGCTTCTTTTGCCCGGGAGTCAGAATAAGTTACAAATTGGATGGCAGGGTCCATATACAGTTCTAGAGAAGGTGTCTAGAACAAATTATAAGATAGATAAGAAGGGGAAAGAAAAAATCTATCATGTGAATCTCCTGAAGAAATATTTGGAAAGAGAACATCAGGAAGAGACACACTTGTTGACCTTGTCCATCGCCATGGAGATGAAAAAGGAACCACTTTCATCATTTGAATATCCATTACACCCCTGTGAGACAGCAGCACAGGTGAAAATCAGTACACATTTAACGAAAACTCAGAAAGAGAGAGTGCAACAGGTTCTAAATAATCATGCAGAGGTGTTAACAGACCGACCAGGGCATACAAACCTATTGGAATATGATATGAAACTAATAGACTCCACACCTGTCTGTATGAAACCATATTCGATTCCGTTTGCTAAGGAGAAAGCTTTGAAGGAAGAGATAGACTATCTGTTGAAGGAAGGAATTATTTCGCACAGTGAGTCTTCGTATAGTTCCGGTGTTGTACTCTTAAGGAAGCCCTCTGGAGAACATAGACTCTGTATAGATTACAGGAGACTGAATGCTATTACAGAAGGACAGGTGGATCCATTGCCGGATACAAATCAGCTGTTTGCCAGACTAAATAAAGCTAAATATTTCTCAAAAGTGGATCTGAGTAAAGGATACTATCAGATTCCAGTAAAGCCTGAGGTTAGACCATACCTAGCTTTTAGTACCTCAGAAGGACACTATGAGTTTAATAGATTGCCATTTGGATTGAAGAATGCGCCTAGTGTCTTCTCTAGAATGATGAGAAAATTATTGGATCCTCTGAATAATCCCTGTATAACAAATTTTATGGATGATATCCTTATAGCAACAGAAACATTTGAGGAACACATTGACTCTCTGAACATGCTGTTTGATCGACTTAGGGAGGCAAATTTAACAGCCCGACCAACCAAATGTTGCGTTGGATGTAAAGAATTGGAATTTTTGGGACACACAGTTTATCAGGGAAACATGACCCCTGACCCAAAGAATTTAGAGAAACTACAGAAAGCCCCGAGACCACAAACCAAGAAGGACGTGAGATCCTTTGTCTCATTATGTGGTTTCTACCAGAAGTATATCAAAAACTTTAATTCCATATGTGCACCGTTAACTGAATTGACACGTAAAGGACATCCAGATCGCATTACATGGACACCACAATGTGAAATGACTTACCAAGAATTGAAGGAAAAGCTCACAAGTAAACCCATTTTGAAATTACCTGACTTAAGTCAAGAATTCATAGTAAGGACGGATGCAAGTAATATTGGGTTAGGTGCAACTCTACTACAGAAATCAGATGCATTGGATGGGGAATTAAGCCCAGTGGCATATGCTAGCAGAAAGTTGAATAAAGCTGAAATCAACTACTCAACTAGCGAAAAAGAATGTCTTGCAGTAATATGGGCAATAAAGAAATTCAATATTTATCTGTATGGGAAGGCATTTAAGTTGCAAACAGACCACAAACCTTTATCGTTTCTAGCACAGGCTAAGCATGAGAACTCTAGGTTACTCCGATGGTCTTTACTTCTGGCTCCATATAATTTTAGCATTGAGTATATATCTGGAAAAACCAATTTGGGAGCGGATTTTTTAAGCCGCCATCCGTGTGATGAGAATCACCGTAAACCCCAGAAATAATAATAAATTTCTCTATGTGTATATAGAATAAAGGACTGACATATAATGTCTGTTTTAAGAGGGGAGGTGTCGTGGAATATTCTAATCCACATATATAAATTATCAAGTAAATATAAAGCCTAATAAATACATATAATAAATAAAGGAAGAAGAATGGTAAAGAACAGTGCTGTCACAAAGAAGGTACTCGAAATCCCCCTTGTTTTCTGCTTCGTCTGCAAATTGTAACGCTTTCACGTTGATAGTAAAAGCTTACTGTATTATACCCGCTTTCTTCAATGAAACGTGTGCTGTATTTCTTGGAAAAACATTGAGAGGCAGACTGCGTAATGACCTAAATTAATCCTAACATTAATTATACTGCGTTACCAAAACGAACGAACAGATGGACTAAAGGATAAAGAGAGAGGGAGGGCTGAAAATCAGGAACGCATGCAACACGCGTCGCGCGATACACAAATGCTGCCATCACGCGTGTAAGACTACATGCACTAACTTTTTTTCAGACGGACAGTGATAAAATACATTACCCTTCCCAGAGTTAGGTTTTAAAATCACAAAAAACGCTTATTAGGAAAGATAACAATAGATGGGTTTACGGTTGAAAACATAACAGTACCCAGACAGCACATCTTCGAAACAGGAGGTAGAAAATACATATTTTGAACGCAGCCACGTAGCTCTTTTAAATTTGGATATTTGGGTTCCTTAGGGCTTGCTGACAAAGAATATGTAAAACGTTACGCAAATAGTCCAGGAATTAATAAATTATACCCAAAATAAAATAGTGGGGATGCCTGACAGCATGGAATCATTTCTGCTCATAAAATTTTTTTATAACGTGTTTGAAAAAAATCTTACGTTACAGAATTAGCCTACCATGTAAACTCCAAATTGATTGGAGCGCAACAAATGAAAGACTAACCACGATTGGTCGGGCTATAAATACTATCTTTCGTTGTTAGGGGAGACGTGAAAAGGTAACATTTTTTCAAACACTTGTCGAAACGTGGCCTCATTGGCTAGACTCGCTGATATACTCACTTAGGAGCGTTAGTTCGAGACCACTAGTGCAAATAATCTTGATAAAGCAACAGTGCGTTGAAGCCAGCTCATATTTGTGTTAAATAAAAGCCTGGAACATAAGCAGATGGGAATTTGTGCCAGTAATTGTGCCAGAATTCATTGCTAATCAACGTATCTGTGTTTATTTCCATGAAATTGTGGTAAGCTTGAACCATTCAGTATCTTTTAATGAAAATTGAATGTAAATTGTTAATTTATGCCTGTATATATATGTGTAGTTCAGTGGCAAACAGGAGATAAAGCCTATAATGCTCCAGCCTGAACAGAGGGTGTCGGAGGGAAGTAAAACGGCATGGAATGGCCAAATAGTACACTGACACCTGGATGATTGATTAGACAGAAATAATGCTGGAAGTGCAGAGGCGTGGTAACCATTAAGGAGGTAAATACTGGTATAAAGTATTTCAGATGAAGCTGACAGTTGGCCTAACGCTCTGAACTCAATGTTTGTGTTGTATTGTGCTCAGTGTAGAACTAGAGTATCAATTAGTTATGAAGTAGAAGGTACATCCTTCTTGCTTTCAGGGACCGTGGTCTTGATGGTACTGAGCAGCACCTGGTCAGAGCTTTGCTGAATCCAGAGTCGGACAGCATACTCCTTGGTCTTTTTAGCTATCAGTGAGGTGTCTCCAGAGCCCAGGGGAGAATTCGAGCAGAGGAGTCCTTTCCTGCCGCCATCACGCAAGATAAGCTGATTTGGCCAGCTGAGCTCAACATTATGTCCCCTCATCTTGAAATGACTTTATAAAAATAACATTCAGAGGGGAATTTAATTGTCTTAATATCAGGAACTGAGAACATCTCCAATACTAGTCCCAAAAGACAAACTATTGAAGTCATGATGACAAATACCAACAGAGCTTGAACAAAACAAAACCAGTATTACCTCATATTACCACTACACAACTGACACACATAGGATATTTTAATAATATATGTCACTACAATATTCATATTGATAAAGTCTGTACATATACTTGTAATTAAAATTGATTGTGATTCCTGGTTCCTTTGTATTTGAATCAGGACACATATACCTTTATGATAACCATGAATACATATTGTTATTTGAAAAGTTATCAGTGACTCCTTAAGATATTCTCATAGAGTGTTATATGTATGTGAGTGTCACAGTGTTGTCAAGAGTAGTGGATTAAATTAAATTGTTTATCTGTCTGTTGTTGTGACTTACACTTCATCATACACATACCCTAGACACATAACGTAGTCATCACACTATTCCAGAATAATTCTGACTGAGATATATATATATATGTGGTAGCAAGTAAGGTTATCTATAATACACTACTCTTAATAGATATAGATACCTTCACAGCTGATCTCAGTCAGTACACTAAGTCCCTATAAATATTTATAACATCCCACTTCACCACATGGGGTGTAGGAACAGAGTCCTAGTATTCTCCAAGTTATCCCTTGACTAAGCAGATTAAGGGAGGGGAAATAAGCAAAGGTAAGCAATCCCACTTACAGAGAACAATACAAGGAATACAGTATAAGGATATTTAACAAGTAAAGAGAATTATAAGTTTAGCTAATATCTCTCATTCATTCATGCACGCTAGCGAAGGCCATCACACATTTTCTCACACTTACCGCTCGGTGAATCTGGCACTCCATAGAATAACACAAACAGCAATTAAATTACTCAATAAACTGTCTGAGTCTTTTCCTTCGTTTTCCAGCCCCAGACTAGCGGGTTTGGCGTTTAGCAAATTTTCCCGTAATCGCTGGAAGGTGAAGCATTAGTGTTCCTTTTTGATTATCTAAAAAGTTTCTATGGGATTGCACTGGCACAGGTACAGTTATGAGAAGGTAGTGGTCTCCTGGATTGTCACCGCTGGTGGTGTAAAACTTCTATAGCGTGATGACAAAGACTGAACAGTGAGGTATGTTTTTCTTCGGGTTTTTTTTAAATCCAGTGAAAAATACGTGACTGTCAGTGTACATAGATGATAGATTCTTTTCCACATCAGACCAGTAAAAATTAAATATATCGCTCTGGCAATTGTTCTTCTCCAGGTAATCTTTACATACTTTATTGATTTATGATTTAAATGTTCTTGGGTTTGCTTTCTCTCATGTAAATTTAAACAGCGAGACGGCACAGGCCGCCACAAGATTATATTTAAATGTTCAAAAAATTCTGGATGTTGAAGAACTGAGTCTGGAGGACTCTATACTTGCTGGGACGCAAAGGTGTATGATCATTCTATGTGAAAAAATAGAAAAACATGAAATCATATTCTGACGCGCGATAATTTTACAGTTAAGACTATTTTATACACTTGCATATTCAATTATATATATTTAAGAAAAACTCTCCGTGAGTCTAATGGTTAAAAACACACATTATATATATATATATATATATATATATATATATATATATATATATAGATATATATAGATATATATATATATATATATATATATATATATATATAATTAAACTGTATTAATTGGTTATAAATCCCTTAACGGTTTCAAAATTAAATTTAAGCATCTATTATATTGGAAAATAACGTATAGACATCATTTAATTTACAACTGGAAACTTTTGAGATGGGTTTATTTAATAGGTTTAAATTAACACAAAATCCAGTGAAATAAAAATGAAAGAACTAGACCACTGATCACTTGAAACTAATATATTTTACCGTTGCACAGAATGAATTCACTCCAATATAGCCGAAAATCCAGAGAAAATCTAGTAGGATTCTACTATAAGCTAGTGCTTCTTTATATCTCTGGCAAACGAATGATAAACTGCATTCTTCAGTGGTCTCAATATATATTATATGAAATGAGAGGTAATATCTAGATGTTAAGTTTAACGCCTTATTTAAAATCAGGGAACTTTCTGATTCTGCGCCGCCAGTCCCCGCTCTATTACCTAACTATCTGACCGCTCGTCTTTCCCGTTCGTCTCGTTCTGCAAGCGGTTTCAGCGCTCTTCTCTGTTTTGCACTGAGATGCTAGACGAAGGCGTGAAACTGCTTCGTCCGTTTTGGGGACCAACACTACCTTTGATCGTTAACCGCTTTCCTCGTTGGACTCTGCCAACGCCCTACTAGGCAGGAGGACTGGCAAAGTAGGGAAATAACTGCTTATAATTGCTTCAGAGATTGGCAGTAGGCGTGGTTTTACCTCCCCTTAGACAAAGCGAAACTCCTGGATGCACATGATAACGGTCTACATATTAATTAGCCCACGTTGTAGAATTCCACGTTTCTATTGTGCATGCTAATGAGCCCGCGTGGAATCCACGCTGACTATTGTGTTTCACACAAATCCAGGGGCTGCGATGCTATACGAGGCTACAATCCTATCATCTCACGGTTCAGGGACAGCTGTGTTTCATCTGTCACAGTACACAAATAAAGATTAAGTAACATAAAAGAATAACATAAGACAGAAAAACTATAAATTAATAGCACAACCACAAGATGCTTTCAAGATTCTATGTCAACTGACTTGACCCAAATAGTTCACAGAAGTGTCGGTAAAGACAAAGAAAGAATAGGCCTACTGCATCCACTGGCCTGTCGTACTAGGCGACTAATATGAAGTTGTACATGGGGGGGGGAGGGGGTTGGCAACCACATCATGTAAAACAAATTGCTATAGAAACCAACTCTGCAAGAGCACGTGACTGCTTGGTGCGGGCTTCTTACAAGGGAACCAGCTGCAGTAGTAGCTTCATGCTCCGTGAGGAGCGCAAAGGAAAATGATGAAGATGATGCTGACTGGCTTAGGTGATATGTCTCCTCAATTCTTTGTCTATAGTGATGTTTATCAACAAACCTCAGAAATGAGGTATCTGAGAAAGGTGGTTGAAGTAACAAGAACAGATATGGTCCGCAACCTGACGATACGTCAAGGCCTAAGAACCCAACCCCTGCAGACCCAAGTAGAACAGTCCCAACTAAGATGGTTAGGCCATGTCCGCAAAATGGGAGAAGATCGGCTGCTGTGATGAATTTACCGTGATACAACGATAAAATATCTCCAAATATAAAGATAAAATGTAGGGATAAAAATAATGCGTAAGTTACTAGGAGACATGCTCGCCCATGCCCGCATTTCCTACCGCCATTTAAACTAACTAGTTAGACGTGCAGACGAAACGGTTTACCCTTTGTAGAGGGAGGGAAACGAAGATCAAAAAAGGAAAAATATGACTGAACACGTGTTTGAATCTAGAAAGGCTAAAAGACGCAATTGGTAGTAAAAGAAAAAAAAAATTCACGTCACTAGTTGACACAATGTAAGGAAATGGACAAAAAAGACCTTAGCTCTTATTCGAAACAGTCATTTCTTGGATATTTTACGATACTTGGTCGTTTTATTTGAATTCAGCGGCAAACGCCGTAGAGAAGGTTCGCGAACAAATTTCAAAAAGATAAACTTGAGAAAAAATATGTTTTTTCTTAATAATAGAGTTATGAATATAAAACCTAGAGTGTTTGATAGCCCATCTTAAGCAGAGAACTAATATACTTTAAATTATACAGACGGATAGATAACAAGGAAGATATTGACAAAAGACTGTATTGTTCATATCAGACTAGCAACTGTACTGTTCAAACTTTCACTAAAGTTTCAAATTTTCGTCCTTGAGACACGCAAATGCAAAAATCAAGCTGTAATGAAAGAGAGGGGGAAGGTGGAGAATTGTGGCTAAAAATAACTTGAGAGGCAGATTTGTGTAGGGTATTGCATGTAGAACCAAGTGTGTTTTTGTGAAAAACCAAGTAGAGACAGACGGACCAACAGACAATAATACATACTTGACTGAGATCTGACTGAAATTTGACTTTTGGTTGTAGATTTGAAAAAGTTAGGGGGGAAGTCTGTGATTGGGCAAATGTAATCATATTAGCGGGACAGAGATGCGCACTTTTGCCATTTGATACAATTCTGTCCAGGGACACAGTCGATTATTGCCTGTGGTGTTTTTCCCAGAAGATATTACATACATTTAGTGGGACGCCATCATATAGCCAGCAGCTCAGCTGAGTTTTGCTAGCAATTAACTGTGTTCTCAATTCTGAATTCTGGTAAGAATGAAAGTATTTATTTGGTATATTTTAATATTTCGAGTGATTGATACTGTCATATTATATAAAATGATTACGACAAGTAAGTGCTCGCTCTAGGTCCCCAGCCCCAGTTCAGGGTCTAGAGACAAACAAAATATATGGACGCCTAACTAAGACTATGGAAGGCGGATCTATTATTGAGATCAGTGGGAACATATCACCTATCTTATTGAATAAAAGGAAACTATTGAACATATCTCAGATGCAATGCAGTCTTGGGGAACTAGTACTATATGAAAACAACTGGGTAAGATGTGCTGTGTGGTCAGAGAGATCTGACCCATTCTGTGTATTGTTGATGTGTTGTGCTGTGGGTAAGAGTGGTGCAGTAAATAGATTACTGACACAGCGCACACATTTTGTTTCAGAATTGTGAGTTTCTGTTGTGGCACTAGGGTAGTGCCACATAAGTAATCAAGATTACACAAGCAGATGTGTGTGCAGCCAAACAGTGTGTCGGTGCAGTCTAGCATTGTATTCTAGCTACCGAGATGAGTGGGCCACCGGAATCCAGCATCAGATCTTCACAGACAAGATGAGTGATTAGTGGCCTGCTGAGGATTCACCATACTCCTAAAGATTTATAAATATTTCCCCATCACAATTATACTGAATTTTGGGAAAGATACATTTATTACAGTTTATAAGACAATGGACAAAGCTTGTTCTAGTCACAGAGTGGGTGTGATGACACCACCCCAACAGCACATTCAGTAATAGTTTCCCAGAGACATTAAAAATATAATTAATATTACTTACTTACTTACTTAGTCGTTCCCCTTCTACCGTGAGGTGTAGAGATTTGGAAGAGAGAGCGCCAGACCATTCCATCGGCTGTCTTCCTCCTGGCCTGGTTCCATTCTAGTCCTCGGTCCTTCAAAGATTGTCCAATGTTGTCCTCCCAGCGGACTCTGGGTCGTCCTCGGGGTCTTGATCCCTGGCTCTTTGTCCCCCATGCTTGTCGTGGTAGCCGATCTTCTCCCATTCTGCAGACATGGCCAAACCATCTTAGTCGGGATCGCTCCACCCGGGTCCGCAGGGGGTGGCACTCCAGGCCCCGACGTATCGTCCGGCCGCGCACCACGTCTCCTCCTGCCACTTCAACCACCTTCCTCAGATACCTCACCTCCTAGGCCTGGATCTGGCCTCTATGGGCTGCAGTCGCTGCCCATGACTCGCATCCACATGTCAAGACTGGGACATAGGTGGAACGGTATACAGCCATCTTCGTTTTCTTACCAACCTCTCTCTTGCTGAGGAATCCTCGATTTATGGCCTGAAAAAGTCTCCCAGCTGCTGCTTCCCGAGTGGCCAACTCTTCCCCGACGCCCCCCCCCCCCTCGGTCTACAATAGCTCCGAGGTATTTAAAGTGGTCGACCTGCTCCAGGACCTGCTCTCCCAGCTTAATCTGATGTTTTCTTTCTTCTCGTGATATCACCATGGATTTGGTTTTAGAGCTGCTTATGACCATCCCTCTCTTCTCCAGCTCTTCCTTCCAGACTTGCAGGTTGGATTGGAGATGTGCCTCTGATTTAGCAATCAGGGCAACATCATCAGCAAATGCCAGCTCCGAAATATAGACCTGTCTCATCTTCCAGTACCCCACTGAATACTTTCTTGTTCTCTCCTTACATGCCTTGATGACATCGTCCATAAGGAGTATGAAGAGGTAAGGTGATAGGATATCACCTTGTCTTACACCAGTGGTGGTCCTGAACTCTTCTGACTTATGGTTTGCTGTCCTCACATAATTTCTGCAAGACTTGTAGAAGCTCTGTATAGCATGAATCAGAGGTGCTGGAATATTCTTCCTTGCCAAACAGTCCCAAAGTTTGCTCCAGGGGACCCTGTCAAACGCCTTTTCCAGATCTATGAAACAAAGATGGATCTCACTCTTATACTCAAGGGCCTTTTCACTCAGCTGTCTGAGTGTGAAGATTAGGTCTTGAGTACTTCGGTTTGCTCGGAATCCGCACTGGACCTCATCCAATTGTGGCTCAGCTAGGCGTCGGAGTCTCTGCTCTAGGATTCTAGAGTAGATTTTTCCAGGGACACTGAGAAGGGATATGCCTCTATGGTTTCCACACTGTCGATTGTCACCCTTTTTGAAAATTGGTGTTATGATGGCAATCTCCCAATCCTTTGGTATGGTCTTGTTGCACCATGCTGCCTGTAGGACCCTTAAGAGTAACAGGTCGCCTGATGCTCCCATGTACTTAACCATTTCTGGTGTTATACCATCATGCCCTGCTGCTTTGCCCATCTTGATTTTCTCCAGTGCTGCCTTCAGTTCTTCCATCTTTATGTCATCTTCATCACCATTGGTTTCCTCTTCTGTGCTAGTGGTTATCATTTCTGATGTTTGACCTTGCTCACCATCAAGGAGTTCTGAGAAATATTCTTTCCATCTTTCCATTACTTCCTTCGGGGCAGTAAGCAATTTGCCTTGCTTGTCCTTTATAAATTTGAGAGGGCATTGTTTTTCCTTCCTCATGTTCTTTAGGGTCTTATAGAACAATTTCTGGTTTTCTTGTGCATCTTTTTCTAGCTTTTCTCCAAATTCTTCCCAGGACTTCTGTTTTGCTGCTAGCACTTTGTTCTTTGCTTCTGTTCTGAGTGTCACATATTCTCTATATTTTTCCATTTGTCCTGTTGTGTTTTTAGCTCCTAAGTATTGTTTCCATGCCATTTTCTTCTCTCTTATTTTCTCTTTGACTTCCTCTGTCCACCAAGGTGTCCTCTTTCTCTTGTTCCCAAGTCGGACTTCACCACATGCTTCTGCAGCAGCTGTCTTTATGATATCCTTGAATTTAATCCAGAGGGTTTCCAAGTCATCAGGTTGTTCTTCTGTGTTGCTCACCGCTGCAGCAATAAGCCCCTGATATCTGGTCTTAATTTCTGGCTCTCTCAGCTTGTAGGTCCTAATGCTCATTTCTCCTGCTCGTTTACTTGGTTTCTTGCGTGATGTTGAGCAGTTCCTAGGCTGAGCAACTCTTTCAGTTGTTCGTTTGATTGTTAGCAGGTAGTGATCACTTCCAATCTCTGGCCCCCTCCAGACTCTTGCATCTCGGACATATTTGAATGAGCTTCTCCGAACAATGGCATAGTCGATCACTGACTTCTCATTCTTTGTTGGTTCACATCTAGTGTATGCATGTATGCGCTTATGGGGGAACTTTGTGTTTGTAATGATCAGATTCTGCTCACTGCAGAATCTAAGGAGTCGCTTTCCATTGTCATTGAGAGTATCTTCTCCATATCTTCCGATAACTCCACCCCATCTAGCATGGTCATTTCCAACTCTGGCATTAAAATCTCCGAGCATGATAACTTCATCTAGGCAGTCATCCACTGTCCTTTGAAGCAGCTCGAAGAATTCCTCCTTGACCTCTGCTCTCTCATCCTCATTTGGCCCATACACTATGACCAGGTTGACTATGGTTTCTCCTTCTTTTAGTTTCACAACCATAATGCGCTCTGAGACAAAGTTCCACCCCTTGATACTATCTTTTTGATTTTGGGCCACAATGCAACCCACACCCCCTTTAGCTCTTTCGGATATGGGTACACCACTGTAGAGCAGCGTGTTGCCATTGAGATCCATGACTCCTTGTCCTTTTTTCTTTGTTTCTGTTATAGCCAGGATTTCTAGTTTTGCTTTCCTCATCTCTTCCACCAGCTCCTCTTCCTTCCCATTTATACTTCTTGTGTTCCATGTTCCATAAGTCGTAGTCCGTAGTCCCTTCCAGTTCGTCGCCTTTAGAATCAGTCCGGCCCTCTCTCTTGTGTTACTCGTAATCGTGGTTTAAAGCAAACAGGTGATTGGCCTGTTGTGCCTTTGCATGGTGGAGGGGCTGCCTCCTTACGGCCTCCATGCAGGCCGCCCTCCTCCTTTTTCATCCGGGTAATTAATATTAACCAAGTCTTATAAATTACTTATGTACACACATTCCATTTTATTATGCCATATATTTATGCATTCCATTTATAACTCCATAACATTTCATATGTTCTGACCAAAATAAAACATTGGTTCAGAACAAATAAATTTAGAAAAAATTTTAATATTTAAACTAAAACAGTCTGAGTTAGTTCAGTGTGTTATAAATTTTATTAATATTATTAGACTTATCAATTATCTGTGTGTGTTTGTATATTCTACTACAACACATTACATTTCAGTACCCTAGACTTTTTAACGTAGCTACATTCATAATTGTAAAAGAGATATGTTTGAGGTCGTAAGTGGTAGTAAGAAGGACCTTATGTAATTCACATCTACATTTATCTCAGGAGCCTTCACAGCTGACCTCATACATTACACTAGGTAACACAACAACCATACAGTACCATCAAAAACCACTACAAATATTGGGGGCTCGTCCGGGATAATTAGTTTATCATAGATAGAATCTCCTGGTGGGAGAATTAAACTAGTGGGGACAGATTGTAAAAATTTAAAAAAGTGTCCCTTAAAATAAAAAGGGGAAAAATAAAAGTTTATGAATCTTCACAGCCAGTGGTAATTAGTTAATTAATTAAATAATTAGAATTACCTTAGTCATTAATTGATTAGATTTACCTTGGTCATTGTTATTTTGTATGATGGCTGACCTGGCAAAATTTAGATCGGCTGCTGTGCTAACGGCAAAGGAAATGAATATGGAGGGTCAGGTTTTAATTCAGTATGTAACTTCTGAATGTGACAAGTATATTGAAAGGGAAGATAGGAGGTTAGCTGAAGAGAAGAGGTTACAAATTGAGGCTGATAAAGAACTTAAGAGGCTGCAGATTGAGGCAGAAGAAAAACGACATCAAAGGGAGGCAGAAGATAAGAGATTGACTGCCGAAAGGGAGGCAGAAGAAAAATGACAGCAAAGGGAAGCAGAAGATAGAAGGTTGCAAAGGGAGCACGAACTACGACTAAGGGAGCTGGAATTACAAGGCCATGCTCCTGAAAATGGTGCCAGCCCTTTTGCCTCAGATGCTACCCCTAGTCAGATGGCCTCAACCTCGGCTATGGGGTTTCATTTAGACCATTTTGTTGAGAAAGACGATGACATCGAGGGGTACCTCAGTAGATTTGAATTATTAGCTACTACATATGGGTTAGAGAGAGAGAGGTGGAGTCTAAAGTTATCACAGGGACTGAGAGGTACTTCTTATGAAGTCTTTGCTAAAATGAATAGAGAAGACCAAGACAATTATGACATGCTAAAGCAGGCTTTGTTATTGAGATACGAAAAAAATGGTGAATTTTATCGTAAGAAATTTAGAAATGCCAAACTGTTGTCTGGGGAGACATACCACCAATTCTCTGCCAGACTGGAAACCTATTTGGAGAAATGGACTGCTCTGGGGAAGACCCAAGATCTTAAAGAGATGATCATGATAGAGCAATTAAGAGAGTCCATGGCTCCAGACTTGAGAAAATTTCTCATGGAACAAGGTGCAGAGAGGTTGGGGGAGGTTTTAAATGTCGCTGAGAGGTATCAGGCAGCCCAGGCAGAGGTAAGTGGCACTAAAAAGAAGCACATAGAAAATTTTAAAGCTCCACAGCAATTTAATAAATTTGATAACAGAGAACAGGGTAATAAAGGCAGGACAAACTTTGATAGGCCAAGAAATGACTATCGTGACAGAAACTCACAGTTCAATGACCAAAAATATAATGAAAGAAAACCGTTTAACCAAGGAAAAAGATGGTGCAAATGGTGTAAGAAAGACAACCATAACACCGAATTTTGTAGAAGGAAACCTTCAAACATTGCTGCAATGAAGTCGGGGACTAAAAGATTAAAGGTTAATCCTAATGGACAGCAGGAACCTTATCACCCCCCAGTTTGTGAGGATGTTATTTGTAATGGGGTCACCATAAGGTGCCTTTATGATACAGGTTTGGATTATGATTCAGTTGTGAAGTCTAGCCCAGTGGACCCAAGTCAGTATACCACAGAAACAGTGGAAATACAAGGGGCGACTAAGGACATACCACTCATGACACTTCCCATCGCAAGGATAACGGTGAAAACTCGCTATGTGGAAGGAGAAATCAGAGCAGCAGTGATAGATGAACCAATCTACCCTCTGATATTGGGGTGTAGGTACGTCTTCTTGGGGAATCCCGAGAGACCTGTGATCATGGCGACAGTGCAGACCAGGTCACAGAAAAAGGAGGAAGAAGGTGAACCTATAAATGCTCATCCAGAGGAGATGAGGAAGGCGCAGGCTGAGGATAGGACACTCAAGCCATGTTTTAAAAAATTGCCCAAATGCCACACACCTCCAAGCAAGGGAGAGTACTTTATGAAGAACAAACTATTATACAGGAAGGCCGGAACTGGAACAAATGGTCACAACCAGCTGGTTCTTCCCACTTCATATAGGGATAAAGTGATGGAACTCGGGCATGCGATTCCCTTCAGTGGTCACATGGGGATCAGCGCCACAGGACAGCGTATAGCTTGTCATTACTTCTGGCCAGGGATAACGGAGGATATAAAAAGATATGTCAAATCCTGTCCAGAATGTCAAAGGGTAGCTCCAAAGCATTGGACTGCTCCTGCAACTCTAGGGGAAATGCCCATAGTGGGAACACCTTTTGAGAGGGTTGCAGTGGATATTGTGGGACCTCTCACTCGGACCAAGAGGAGGAACAGTTACATCCTTACTCTGGTGGACACTTGTTCTATGTGGGGAGAGGCGGTAGCCCTGCCATCAATTGATTCAAAACATGTAGCAGAGGCACTACTTACAATATTCACAAGATTAGGATTCCCGCATCAAATCTTGACTGATAATGGCTCACAGTTCAAGGGGAAACTAACGGAAGAAGTTTTTAAGCTATTTCAAGCCAGACACTTTCATTGTAGTCCGTACCATCCACAAGGGAACGGCCAGGTAGAGAGGTTCAATGGGACTCTCATTTCTATCCTGAGGAAGCTGGCACACGAAAAACCGGATCTGTGGGATCAATTCCTGCCCGCCGCGTTGTTTGCGTATCGGGAGGTACCACATAGTTCAACCGGGATGGCTCCCGCAACTCTGCTATTTGGGAGGCCAATAAAAGGTCCATTGGAAGCCTTATTAAGGACCTGGACAGATGAGAAGGCAGAAGAGACTGTTACCTCATCGTATCAATATGTGAACGAACTGACCACTCGTCTGAAAGCTGGATGGAAACTGGCAAATGATAATTTGAGACAAGCCAGGAAGAAACATGCAGCATATTTTAATAGGAAGGCAAAGGACAGAGAACTAGCTGTGGGAGAGAAGGTGCTTCTTCTACTACCCGGCAGCCAGAATAAATTACAAATTGGATGGCAAGGTCCATATACGGTTCTAGAGAAGGTGTCTAGAACAAACTATAAAATTGACAAAAAGGGGAAGGAGAAAGTTTATCATGTAAACCTTTTAAAGAAGTATCTGGACAGACCACTCCAGGAAAGCACCCCCTTACTGACCTTGGCTATCGCAACTCAAATGCAAAAGGAACCACTCACCTCACATGAATACCCATTACATCCTTGTGAAACAGCCGCACAAGTAAAAGTCAGTAAGCACCTGACTAAAAATCAGAGGGAGAGAGTTCAACAGGTTCTGGAGGAACATACAGATGTATTAACAGATAAACCAGGACATACAAATTTGCTACAGTATGACATGAAACTGGTAGACTCAAACCCAATCTGTATGAGAGCCTATTCTATTCCGTTCGCGAAGGAGAAGGCATTGAAAGAAGAAATAGATTATTTGTTGAAGGAGGGGATTATTTCACACAGTGAATCTTCTTTTAGCTCTAGTGTAGTTCTGTTGAGAAAACCGTCTGGGGAACACAGACTGTGCATAGATTACAGGAAACTGAATGCTGTCACAGAAGGACAAGTGGATCCATTACCAGACACAAAACAGTTATTTGCCAGATTAAACAAGGCAAAATACTTTTCAAAGGTGGATCTTAGTAAAGGCTATTACCAGATTCCAGTGAAGCCTGAAGTGAGACCTTATTTAGCTTTTAGCACCTCGGAAGGACATTATGAATTCAACATGCTACCATTCGGATTGAAAAATGCTCCGAGTGTATTTTCAAGGATGATGCGCAAATTGTTGGATCCCCTGAATAACCCATGTATCACGAATTTCATGGATGATATTCTCGTCGCCACAGAGACATTTGAAGAACACATTAACTCTCTAAAAATGTTATTTGATAGGCTTAGGGAGGCGAACTTAACTGCTAGGCCAACAAAATGTTGTATTGGATGCAAGAGTTGGAATTCTTGGGACACACTGTATATCAGGGTAACATGACCCCTGACCCCAAGAACTTGGAAAAACTGCAGAGAGCACCTAGACCACAAACAAAAAAGGACGTGCGATCATTCGTGTCGTTATGTGGATTTTACCAAAAATATATCAAAAATTTTAACTCTATTTGTGCTCCTCTGACTGATCTGACTCGCAAGGGACATCCAGATAAAATAGTTTGGACTGCGCAATGTGAATTGGCTTTCCAAGAGTTAAAGGAAAAACTCACTAGCAAGCCTATTCTCAAATTGCCTGATTTGACACAGGACTTCGTGGTGAGAACAGATGCAAGTAATGTAGGCCTCGGGGCGGCTCTGTTGCAAAGGTCATCTTCACCCGATGGGGAACTGAAACCAGTCGCTTATGCAAGCCGCAAATTGAATAAAGCGGAGCAAGGATATTCCACAAGCGAAAAAGAATGTTTAACGTTGATCTGGGCAATAAAAAAGTTTCAAATCTATCTGTATGGTAGGACTTTTGTGGTCCAGACGGATCATCAGCCCCTAGTGTTCTTATCTCAGGCTAAGCATGAAAATGCAAGATTGTTGAGATGGTCTTTATTATTACAACCTTATAATTTTATTATCGAATACATCCCGGGGTCATTGAATGTCGGTGCAGATTTCCTCAGTAGGCACCCCTGTGATCAAAATTAGAGTAGTGGCAGGCGCGAGGAGTAATTTTATCTATGTGTATCACTGGTTTTGGAACTTGCCGTAGTGCATGTTTTCAAGTGGGGAGATGTGTGATGAATTTACCGTGATACAACGATAAAATATCTCCAAATATAAAGATAAAATGTAGGGATAAAAATAATGCATAAGTTACTAGGAGACATGCTCGCCCATGCCCGCATTTCCTACCGCCATTTAAACTAACTAGTTAGACGTGCAGACGAAACGGTTTACCCTTTGTAGACGGGAGGGAAACGGAGATCAAAAAAGGAAAAATATGACTGAACACGTGTTTGAATCTAGAAAGGCTAAAAGACGCAATTGGTAGTAAAAGAAAAAAAAAATTCACGTCACTAGTTGACACAATGTAAGGAAATGGACAGAAAAGACCTTAGCTCTTATTCGAAACAGTCATTTCTTGGATATTTTACGATACTTGGTCGTTTTATTTGAATTCAGCGGCAAACGCCGTAGAGAAGGTTCGCGAACAAATTTCAAAAAGATAAACTTGAGAAAAAATATGTTTTTTCTTAATAATAGAGTTATGAATATAAAACCTAGCTGGTTTGATAGCCCATCTTAAGCAGAGAACTAATATACTTTAAATTATACAGACGGATAGATAACAAGGAAGATATTGACAAAAGACTGTATTGTTCATATCAGACTAGCGACTGTACTGTTCAAACTTTCACTAAAGTTTCAAATTTTCGTCCTTGAGACACGCAAATGCAAAAATCAAGCTGTAATGAAAGAGAGGGGGAAGGTGGAGAATTGTGGCTAAAAATAACTTAGGAGGCAGATTTGTGTAGGGTATTGCATGTAGAACCAAGTGTGTTTTTGTGAAAAACCAAGTAGAGACAGACGGACCAACAGACAATAATACATACTTGACTGAGATCTGACTGAAATTTGACTTTTGGTTGTAGATTTGAAAAAGTTAGGGGGGAAGTCTGTGATTGGGCAAATGTAATCATATTAGCGGGACAGAGATGCGCATTTTTGCCATTTGATACAATTCTGTCCAGGGACACAGTCGATTATTGCCTGTGGTGTTTTTCCCAGAAGATATTACATACATTTAGTGGGACGCCATCATATAGCCAGCAGCTCAGCTGAGTTTTGCTAGCAATTAACTGTGTTCTCAATTCTGAATTCTGGTAAGAATGAAAGTATTTATTTGGTATATTTTAATATTTCGAGTGATTGATACTGTCATATCATATAAAATGATTACGACAAGTAAGTGCTCGCTCTAGGTCCCCAGCCCCAGTTCAGGGTCTAGAGACAAACAAAATATATGGACGCCTAACTAAGACTATGGAAGGCGGATCTATTATTGAGATCAGTGGGAACATATCACCTATCTTATTGAATAAGAGGAAACTATTGAACATATCTCAGATGCAATGCAGTCTTGGGGAACTAGTACTATATGAAAACAACTGGGTAAGATGTGCTGTGTGGTCAGAGAGATCTGACCCATTCTGTGTATTGTTGATGTGTTGTGCTGTGGGTAAGAGTGGTGCAGTAAATAGATTACTGACACAGCGCACACATTTTGTTTCAGAATTGTGAGTTTCTGTTGTGGCACTAGGGTAGTGCCACATAAGTAATCAAGATTACACAAGCAGATGTGTGTGCAGCCAAACAGTGTGTCGGTGCAGTCTAGCATTGTATTCTAGCTACCGAGAGGAGTGGGCCACCGGAATCCAGCATCAGATCTTCCCAGACAAGATGAGTGATTAGTGGCCTGCTGAGGATTCACCATACTCCTAAAGATTTATAAATATTTCCCCATCACAATTATACTGAATTTTGGGAAAGATACTGTAGAATACTGTATAATAGTATAGAATAACAACTATTTAGTGGTGTATCGTGTCTCTGTAGGGTTACCAGGCATGCTGTAAGGTACTGCTTTCATTCTCCTTACGCAAACCAGTGGCGAATCTGATGGAGGCTCCAGGGGGAGCAAAGGTCAACTCAACCGACGCAGGATTGTATCTAGTGGCCATGTTGATGTAGTGTGAGAGTGGAAAATACGCGAATGGTGTACTGTTCGATGTAGTTGACACTTGATAATGTTTCACTCACACTCTTGTACAAGTCAATGATGTTAGGAACCGCTGTTGGCGTTTCTATGCTTTTAATAATGACGCACACACTTGGACAGCACGGAATACAGTCATGAGTATGTTGACATAGCAAATCATTAGGCAGTAGAAAAGTAGTACATTTCATGCAGCATTCAATATTAAATAGTCATTCAATGTTCTGGCGGACTATTTTCATATCCCTAACTGACTGAACGCATCAGTGGGTATGTGTGTGTGAACATACAAAGAGTTCACTGGACGAACCTTTTCTTTGGCTAAGTTCTCCAGCTGTATATGTTAAATATTTAGGTAACAAAGTTAAACCACGATAGGGGTTTTAATCTTAATGAGATCTCCGTGCCACTGTCTGAATAATAAGATTCCTGATCCGTTCTCTGGACAGTGATCCATAATGATGACAGGAATACAACATGGCTTCCTTCCCTGAGTTTTCGCTCACTCGCCCAGCGGGAGGATAATCATAAGCCAGAGTTAATTCATAACTTGTATATATAGACTTTCCTAGAGTTTCCATACAGTCCCTTAGTCAGAAGGTTGCTTCATAAAGACATAAGCGCTGATGGAACCTGTCATCTTCATCAATCTATATTTAAGCGACCAACGATGCTCGAAAATACGATGTTTCATCTAGGTCTAACCATAAGGAGATCATCAAAGGAAAAAGGGTCTGGCTTTACCTGGAGTCCGAATCTAAACATAATGAAATACATGAGAAGAGTCTCTGACATAACACTCTCGCAGAGACATTCCTTCCTTATGGAAAAATCATCCACAAATCACTTTTAACCTTTAACAGGACCAGCCCTAGAAAACACACACCCGGCCATTACGACCAGCTTCTTCGGAACTCACTACAACTCTCTAGGACAACGGATACCTCCGCCAGAGTTCGGTATAGTCCGACCTTAGCATACGAAGATATACAATATAGGACTGAATCTTCTTGTACTAGACAAGTAATACATATAAATTCAGGCCATAAACATATTGAACAAGATCAATCTATTTTCTGGCCCTAACAAACGAGAACTGACATGACTTCCATATTCATACGCCGAATCAATATCAAGAGAGATCATCCATATAATCAAACGTATAAATCAATCATGGATTATCTCGCTTTCCCAAGGGAAGCATTTTCGTACACAAATAAATACAAATATATATTTTCCCTATTAAATAGACATATCGTATTTTTGTAATCTGTGCATTCAAAAATATGTATGCAACAGATTACCACACCCCCCGGGAAAAAAATGGTACATTTTTTTTAAAAAATACATCCAGAAGCAACATACAATAGGCTCACAACGCACGCATAACAATGCGCAGATGATAAGCATTCCAAACAAATGTAACGCCTAATGTAAGGCTAAGTCGTCATATGGCACGACAAGTGAGAATATATCTCAGGAATCAGAGAAAGTTTTTCCCTGAGTATAAATATTTCCAGAGAGGTGTCACCAACGCATACTACAATACTGGCAATGCCACAATTTCTACACTAGTTTATCCAAAAATTTCATCTTAGGTATTTTAACATCATGATTATCAAAGACGAAAAAACATCCAAAGATCAGCGGTGAATATACATCAATGAACCGCTAAGTAGTGATACAATCAATATATATGATACATTACTTATGTATACACATTTTAACATAGCAAAAAAACTGTAGCAAAGTTAGACATGTTAGAAATCTCAGGATCTAACAATTAGGAATCATGTGGGCATCTAGACAAAATGTCTGCCATCACATTTTCTGACCCACGGATAGCTCGCACCGAAAAATGAAAAGGTTGAAGAGCAATCGCGTATCGCGTTGATCTCGCGCTCTTCAGATTTTTACTCTGAATAGCAGTAAGAGCTTTCTGGTCAGTTTCCACAATGAAATGCGCGCCAAGAAGAAATCTTTGAAGTTTAAGGATTGACCAAACCATAGCCAATAATTCACGGTCTAGGACCGAGTAATTCTTCTCTGCGGCATTTAGTTTTCGAGAAATATACATCACAGGATGCAGAGTTCCAGAGTACTCTTGCATTAGTGCTGCTCCAATCCCTGTGGATGAAGCGTCACTACGAAGAACAAATGTCTTATCCTTAGTAGGTAATACCAAGATAGGTGAAGTAGAAAACATAGTTTTAACCTTATCTAAAGAGGATTGACATTCTTGAGTCCAATGGACTATATTAGGAGACCCTTTCTTTAGTAAAGAAGAAAGAGGTGACATGATTGAGGACAGATTCGGAATGAATCGTCCATAAAATTGTATGAGACCTAAAAGACTTCGCACTTGCTTTTTAGTCTTAGGAATCGAAATGTTAAGTATTTTACTTGTATTATGGTCTTCTGTTTTTAGGAAACCATGACCAACACGGTGACCTAAGAAAGATATTTCGCTAAAACCAATACACGCTTTCGATGGTTTCGCTGTCAGGTTATGCTCGCGTAAGATAGACAATAGTTCATTTAACCCGTTATAGTGATCTTCCCAAGTATCACTGAAAAGACAGATGTCATCAAGATATGCAATGACATCTGAGCGATGAGATAGGATTCGACGCATCATGCGTACGAATGTTGCAGGGGCGTTCATAAGGCCGAAAGGCATGAAATTCCATTGGAATAGACCCCTAGGTGTCGAAAAAGCAGTAAACGGCTTGGCGTGTTCGGATAGTGGAACTTGCCAATATCCCTTAGACAAATCAAGTTTAGTGAAGAAATGAGATTTCGATAGTCTTGTAAGTAGCTCTTCTAGTAAAGGCATAGGTTCAGCATCAAATTTCGTCACTTGGTTCAATTTGCGATAATCAACGCAAAGACGTATGTTATTGTCTTTTTTCCGTACAATAACCATCGGCGAAGAATATGCTGATGTGGATGGTTCAATTATTTTTAAATCTATCATCTCATCCAACTCTTTCTCAACCTGTGCTTGAAAATGTATCGGGATAGGATACGGTCTGACCCTTATAGGATTATGGTCAGTAAGAATAATGTCATGTTCAATGACATCAGTTTGACCAGGAATGTCAGTAAGGACATCCTGAAATTGTTGTAACATAGTAGAAACTTGTTTCTGTTCTCCTGGAGATAATTCGGGAGAAATCGCAACATCTTTTCATGATTCATTAGAATGAAGTGGAATCATCGGAAAAGGCAAATTCACATCCGAGAAACTCGTTTCCTCATCCTGTATTACTGACAGTGATGAGTAATGCCCATGTTGGACTGGAGAATCGTCCGTTGCCTGGAAAACAGGTTGTAAATAATCCGGACGTTCATGGAATTCCGTGAGCATGTTGATGTGGAAGGTTTTATGCTTCCCATCAATATCGACAATATAGTCGACATCGGAAACTTTTGATATTACATCATATGGACCTTTCCAAGAAATAAGAAGTCTGTTTTCCCTACAAGGTAGTAAGACAAATGCTTTGTCTCCTGGACAAAGTTGTCGTAAGCATCTCTTCTTATTGGCAAATTGCCTTGCCTTCTGTTTGGCAAATTCAGAAGAAGCAGTTGCCAATTTGCATGCTTCAATAATCTTGTGTCTAAGCGCAATGACATATTCGTAAGAGGATTTTGTGTCATCGACAATATTATCAGCAGTTATGATGAGATCATGAAGTAAGGACATAGGACCTCGCGGTTTCGCACCAAAAACGAGTTCAAAGGGAGAAAATCCTGTATGTTCGTTGGCGACCTCTCTATATGCAAAGAGAGCCGCGGGTAAAACTCTGTCCCAATCCTGAGGATGATCTTCAGTTATCTTACCTAATAGGTTTTTGAGAGTCCTATTCAGACGTTCTACCATCCCATTAGACATAGGATGATAAATACTACTTAAAGATCTCTCTATCTTAAGAGTCGACATTACTTGAGACATAGTATCCGATATGAGTTGGGTACCATGGTCCGATAATATTTCTGCTGGAAATCCCAGACGAGAAAATATTAACCAAAGAGCATCTGCAATATCAGCAGTAGTTATGCTCTTTAGAGGAACAGCCTCTGGCCAACGTGTGCACATGTCAACACATGTCAAGATAAATTGGTGTCCTCTAGCAGACTTTATTTTAAATGGACCGATGATGTCTATCGCCATCTTTTTAAATGGTCGAATTGGAATATCTGCAGCCTGAATAGGTGCAGCATGGCGTGGACCTTTGGATTTAACTTCCTGACATACCTTACAAGATCGACAATAGATCCGTATGTCCTTGTTCACAAAAGGCCAAAAGAAAGACGCAAGAACTCTAGATTTAGTACGGGAAAAACCCATATGCCCAGCACACTGAGAATCATGAGCGTGCTGTAAGATTTTAACTCTCATATTTTTGGGCACTAGAATTTGAGAATGAGCGGACTTAGCGGAGTCTTGTACCATACGCACAAGTACGCCATTCTTCATCGTAATCCAAGATTTACGATTTGTGTCTTTATTCGGATCACCTTTTGTTGCTAGCGTAAAGAATTTTTTAAGAGTAGGATCATCTTCCTGCTGTTTCATAAATGAATCACGAGAAATTTCCAAGGGATCATCTTGGATCTGCGCATCATTATCTTCAGAAGGCGAAGATTGCAGCATGTTAAGAGCTTGAGCCCTAGTAACTACTGCATTAGCAGTTTGCATATTCCTATTTTCCCAATCAACAATTTGTTGCGGAGTGCATTCTTTCACTCCATGAATGCGACCGATTATAAGATCAGCGATCGGATTCGGGAGAAGACATGCGTGCACATCTCCTGTAAAGAAGGGAGTAGCAATGTTAACAATGGCAGTAGAGTACTTCTCCAATGTGCCACCAAATGTTACGCATTTGATTACTTTGCCAGTGGCTCGAGAAGGATCTATGAGTGACTGCCTCACTCCAATGGTTGTGCACCCGGAATCGAAAAGAATTGAGACCGGAGTACCATCTACTAGACCTCTATTCAAGACAAGAGCACCTCTTCCATCATGCGCGACTGACGCAGGAAGAGCAGAAAGAGGATGACCACAGCTTAAAGTAGAAACCGTGGTTGGATCGAATAACGTTTTGCATTGGGAGCACTGAGATGCTCTACTAAAATCAAAAGCAGAACATCCTACATTACTAGAGTCTTTCTTATCATTATTATGATTACCGGCTTCATGAAACTCTTGTTGTGCAGAGTGAGCCTGGTAATGAGATTTACCATGTCTTTTGTGTTGTGATCTACCTCGGTTATAATTGCCTCTGTAATTATTATTTCCTCTGTTATAACCCCTATTTGGGTTTGAATCATAATGTTCATGATCGTAATCATCATACTCATTATAATGAGTATCCCTGTAATGTTGGTTTTGTTGTTTCCATGACGAACTTGGGTAGTTCCTATAGTTACTCCCTTTTCGGAAATTTCTATAATTATGGGCACCCCTGTGTCGAGGACTGTCAGCCCGATTCCAGGTCTTCGAAGAAGAACCCTGATTTGAGTGCTTACCTTGGTTTTGATAACTATTCCAATTAACCTTTTTGTGAGATTTATCTTGAGCTCCTTGGGACTTGTGTGAGTAATTATTATTGTATTGAATTGCTGATGCAACTGGCATACCCTCTTTAATGTTAGTGTTGCTTAGAATCATGTCAGGGTGTGCCGTGGCATATTGGTCACAATATTCTTCCATTTGTTTTAATGTACTTGGTTTACGCTCATGTAAAAATTCTAGGAATGGTTTATTCACCAAAGACATGATCTTGTCTCGGAGTAATAAATCCGTAAGAGCCTCAAATGTTTTCTGTGTTTTGGATAATTCAATCCATCGTGAAAATGTAAGACGTGCATTTGCAATGAATTCTGAGAATTCTACACCTGTCTCAGGTCTCATTGTTTTAAACAAAAGACGGTAACCTTCCTCTGACAACTGATACTTCCTTATCAAGGCTGACCTGATAACATCATAGTTATCCTTGTCGGCCTCTTCAACCAACCATAACTTATTCAGAGAATCCCCTTTTAGATTTTCAGACAACTGATTCACATACTGTGATTTATCCACATTATGAGCTCGACAAGCACGTTCAAATCTCTCAAGCCAGAATGTTATATCGTCACTGGCAGAGTTGAACGCTGGTACCTTAACCTTATAAACAAAGGGTTTACCACTACCACTAGATGCCTGATTAACATTACTCATACTTGTCAATTTCAATTTCTCTAATTCAAACTCATGTTCTCTTAATGCTTTTCTCTCTTCAGCTTCTCTGTCTAATCTTTTTTGTTCAGCAGCAGCTTTTTTCTCCTCAGCAGCAGCTTCTCTGTCTAGTCTTTTTTGCTCTGCCTCAAATCTCCTTTCTTCCACCTGCATCTGCAATTTCTTTTGTTCAGCAGCAGCATCAGCTTCTCTGTCTAGTCTTTTTTGTTCAGCAGCAGCTTTTTTCTCCTCAGCAGCAGCTTTTCTTTCCTCAGCAGCAGCTTTTCTTTCCTCAGCAGCTAGTGCTTTGTCATATTGAGCAACTGTCCATTCTTCTAAGTCTTTACCAGTCTTATCAAGGGATTTCCCTTGTGCAATAAAGTAATCTAATGTAGACATCCTGTCTAATGAAATATTAATCTGAAAAAAGTAAATAAATTACCTTGTCCCACTTAAATGGGAGGCAAGTCTATACTATAGACTTGTATAGTCACTTCACTCTATTTTACTCTCTTAGTATTATTCAAAGACTTTGTATCAACCTCACTGGGAAGAAGTCTCTAGATAAGTATCACTTTACCACAACACTGTGTGAAACAAGTCTCTAATAAAGAGCTTGTATAATCACCTTTATAATCTAAGTACTCTATAGTATCAATAGTGTATGATTATATATATATTTCCAAGTAATGCAACCACAAGTTTATAATAAGTTGAATAATCAGCTCACAATCACAATCTCTGTGTGAGACAAACCTTATATGGTTATCTTGTTTATAATATAACAAATGATAACCTGAGTACCTGTGGAAACAATATCTGTATAACCCAATCACTGTGGGAGGCAAGCCTTACAAAGGTCTTGTATACTTCCTTAATGTAATCAATGATCACTTGAGTACCTGTGGAAAATAATATTTTCTATCCCAATCACTGTGGGAGACAAGCCTTACAAAGGTCTTGTACACTTTGTTTTATAACAATAATAATCATAAAGTACTGATCTGTACTATAATGTAAGTGTATTCAACTATACCTCATATATCATCTGTCAACTAAAGAAATTAACAAGGACAAACAAGAAAAGACAATATGAAAACAATTGCAGAAGTCAAATTAAATTAAATAGGAAACTAAAGTAAACAGTCACAGAACCTGTGATGATAACTGCAATAGAACTAAACAAAACAAATGACGCTACAGTGTATAGATATGAATTGTGTATAGAACTGAAAGATAGCAAAGGGTAGGCCTACAAATACAAACAAACCAAAACAAAACTAAAGAACAGAAAAAATATTACAAAAACAAATATGAACACAGTCATCACAGCTAACAGAAATAGCAAAAAATTTTTGCTAACAAATTTCCAATTAAGAAAATTTGTACCTATGGAACACTAGTACCAGACCAATGTCACTCGGTATACTTTGTACTAGTCACACAGAACATAAACTAATTTAATACATAACAAATAACATATAGACATAAATAGCATACATGCAAATATATATATAATATAATATGGCAATGTGATATAAATAGAGTGTTGCAGAAAGAATGTGTTGCAGAGTATGTTCAGCTTTCACTTTAATGGCACAGCTTTTAATCAAAATAAACTGGCACTTTTAATGAATTTTAAATTATTGAACTATTTTATTACATTGTTCAATTTTTTGAGCACAATAGAAGATCCAGCGATGAATTAAATGCCCTTCTCTGTCCATCAACATTGCTCTTCTACTTCAGAAGGATAAACAATCACTACAAGTTAGAACACTGTCTGTACTGCAAAAAATGTCAACAAGTGCTGACCCAGATACCGTTACACTTGTCAGAACAGGTCAAGCTGACATCGACTGTATAGTTCCTACTGGTGTTGATGTGTGTCACATTTTGCCAAAATAAACGTTCTTGTTATACTTGGTGACTTCAATCATCAAGACTGCGAAGGCTGGACCCAGGAAACTGGCCTACCACTGTAGAATACTGTATAATAGTATAGAATAACAACTATTTAGTGGTGTATCGTGTCTCTGTAGGGTTACCAGGCATGCTGTAAGGTACTGCTTTCATTCTCCTTACGCAAACCAGTGGCGAATCTGATGGAGGCTCCAGGGGGAGCAAAGGTCAACTCAACCGACGCAGGATTGTATCTAGTGGCCATGTTGATGTAGTGTGAGAGTGGAAAATACGCGAATGGTGTACTGTTCGATGTAGTTGACACTTGATAATGTTTCACTCACACTCTTGTACAAGTCAATGATGTTAGGAACCGCTGTTGGCGTTTCTATGCTTTTAATAATGACGCACACACTTGGACAGCACGGAATACAGTCATGAGTATGTTGACATAGCAAATCATTAGGCAGTAGAATAGTAGTACATTTCATGCAGCATTCAATATTAAATAGTCATTCAATGTTCTGGCGGACTATTTTCATATCCCCCAACTGACTGAACGCATCAGTGGGTATGTGTGTGTAAACATACAAAGCGTTCACTGGACGAACCTTTTCTTTGCTAAGCTCTCCAGCTGTATATGTTAAATATTTAGGTAACAAAGTTAAACCACGATAGGGGTTTTATTCTTAATGAGATCTCCGTGCCACTGTCTGAATAATAAGATTCCTGATCCGTTCTCTGGACAGTGATCCATAATGATGACAGGAATACAACATGGCTTCCTTCCCTGAGTTTTCGCTCACTCGCCCAGCGGGAAGATAATCATAAGCCAGAGGTAATTCATAACTTGTATATATAGACTTTCCTAGAGTTTCCATACAGTCCCTTAGTCAGAAGGTTGCTTCATAAAGACATAAGCGCTGATGGAACCTGTCATCTTCATCGATCTATATTTAAGCGACCAACGATGCTCGAAAATGCGATGTTTCATCTAGGTCTAACCATAAGGAGATCATCAAAGGAAAAAGGGTCTGACTTTACCTGGAGTCCGAATCTAAACATAATGAAATACATGAGAAGAGTCTCTGACATAACACTCTCGCAGAGACATTCCTTCCTTATGGAAAAATCATCCACAAATCACTTTTAACCTTTAACAGGAGCAGCCCTAGAAAACACACACCCGGCCATTACGACCAGCTTCTTCGGAACTCTCTACAACTCTCTAGGACAACGGATACCTCCGCCAGAGTTCGGTATAGTCCGACCTTAGCATACGAAGATATACAATATAGGACTGAATCTTCTTGTACTAGACAAGTAATACATATAAATTCAGGCCATAAACATATTGAACAAGATCAATCTATTTTCTGGCCCTAACAAACGAGAAATGACATGACTTCCATATTCATACGCAGAATCAATATCAAGAGAGATCATCCATATAATCAAACGTATAAATCAATCATGGATTATCTCGCTTTCCCAGGGGAAGCATTTTTGTACACAAATAAATACAAATGTATATTTTCCCTATTAAATAGACATATCGTATTTTTGTAATCTGTGCATTCAAAAATATGTATGCAACAGATACATTTATTACAGTTTATAAGACAATGGACAAAGCTTGTTCTAGTCACAGAGTGGGTGTGATGACACCACCCCAACAGCACATTCAGTAATAGTTTCCCAGAGACATTAAAAATATAATTAATATTAACCAAGTCTTATAAATTACTTATGTACACACATTCCATTTTATTATGCCATATATTTATGCATTCCATTTATAACTCCATAACATTTCATATGTTCTGACCAAAATAAAACATTGGTTCAGAACAAATAAATTTAGAAAAAATTTTAATATTTAAACTAAAACAGTCTGAGTTAGTTCAGTGTGTTATAAAATTTATTAATATTATTAGACTTATCAATTATCTGTGTGTGTTTGTATATTCTACTACAACACATTACATTTCAGTACCCTAGACTTTTTAACGTAGCTACATTCATAATAGTAAAAGAGATATGTTTGAGGTCGTAAGTGGTAGTAAGAAGGGCCTTCTGTAATTCACATCTACATTTATCTCAGGAGCCTTCACAGCTGACCTCATACATTACACTAGGTAACACAACAACCATACAGTACCATCAAAAACCACTACAGCTGCCACGGCAGGTATGGGAGGCTAAGAGCCAGGGATCCAGACCTCCAGGACGACCCAGAGTCCGCTGGGAGGATAACATTAGACAATCTCTGAAGGACCGAGAACTGGAATTGAACCAGGCCAGGGGTAAGACAGCCGATATGATAGTATGGCTCTCTCTCTTCCTAACCTCTACACCTCACGGTAAAAGAGGAATGAGTAGGTAAGTAAGTTGTTTATCAACTCTGTGGTTGACTATTTCCTGTCATGATAAACTTTGAGGTATCTTTTGTCTTTGCCACCCTCTTTTTCTTCTTCCCATCAGTTTTGCCATTGTCGCAATGTGTACTAATTTTTCTATTCCCATAACATGCCAGAGTAGCATGGAATGATCTTTCGCATATGTGTAAGAAGCTTCCTTTATGTCTTGGTCTCTGTCAGAACATCCTCCTTAATGTTTTAATAGCATTCATATTATTCTTCTTAACAACCACATCTCTGTTGCCTCCAGAGTTCATAATGTTTGTTTATTAATTGTCAATGATTGATTACCATAGGAAAGAATTGAAACTTTGTAATACCGGTATATATACATGCAAAGTCAATCCTGTTATATGATAGTGAGTCATGGATAATTAACTAAACGGTATATAGGAAGAACATAATTTAAATAAGTAATATATAAATTAAAAAATAAAATGGTGTGGAATCAGTTTTACAAATTAACATATTCAGAAAACACGGGACGTTACGGTATAATATACAGTGATTAGTGGGGATATGGTGGGAAAGTGAAGGTCTAGTGAGGTTCTAATAACACAAATTGATAATGACAAGTAAATAGTTACTTTTAAGTGTCATCCCAAACACCCCAAGCTTTCATACCCTCCATCTTTCCCCCCATCGTCCCTTTTTAAAAAATACCATGACAGGTCTGAGGAGACTACCATTTTACGACAAAGGCGGATAAAGCACATGCTCACAGATCCACAAAATTTTACACTTTTGATGTACTCTGTTTGCAGTAATTGGAAGAGAGATGATGCCATAATCAAATATTGACAAGCGAAAACACTACCCAAAGTAAGAGACACTGTGTTTCCTAATTTTAACCCATTAGAGAGTGAACATATTATTTATCTTCATAAATAATTTTTTTTTCAGTCTGTGAAATGGTGAAGAACTGTATATCTTACTTCCATTAACAAATATTTGTCATGGGTCCCTGAAAGATATTCAGCTGAAATCAGTTACTACTGGTAATAACACGGATGTTAGCAACGCTAAAACAGTAACATTTTCCACTACCCATAATTGCAACCCAGCACCTTTTATACTCAGTTTTATTGCAGTCTTCACTGTATCATTTTTTTCCCATGAGAATAATGTGTTATACAATCTAATGATTCTATTGGGTCAAAATGAAGTAGAAAGGTATCTTTTCATGAGAGGGGCTACACCAAGAACCAACAGTATAAAGTTTTACAAGATTTCCTTACTGTAAAAAAAATGTAATCCTGTTTCTACGTCTTAATGTTCCCTCCCTGTACAAATGTAATCATGATTACTGTTACTTTAAGACTATTAAGAGGTTATACTTTCAACTAGATCAATCTTGAATATATTTATTAAATTTCTTAGCCTGTAAAAAAAGAGGTGGCTTAGGGACTGGTCGAATCATGCAAGAGGGTCATCCAATTCATCCAGAACCACTAATAAATCTTTCAATGACATGTAATGCTACAGTGCAAGAAAAGAAAGAAAAAATTATGAGGAGTGCAGGTCTTAATGATGTTATTAGTTCAGAGCGCAGATACATCATTAGTAATACCTGTACATGCATGATCTGATGTGCTTACTTCACAATGAGAGGTTTATCTCTGGACATTACATTACACAGCCTGGTCTGGATCATTTAAAATTATTTTTATGTATTATCTTTCACAGAAATGCATTTTACGATCTAAATGATGACCATAATTGCTCAGACATCATACGTCATTGGATAGCTGGACTTATTCACCATGGTAATGCCCTCACTGCTTTGATGAATCCAACAGTAAATTGTTATGAAAGACTGCATAACACACTTACTCTAAATGACAACATATGGAACTACAATGATAGGTAATTTGGAGAAATCAAAATTCTGTGTATTGTAGCAAAAATATGTCAGCACAGGTTCTGCTACACTTCGGCTTTAGTTCATTGTTTACCATTCATTACCTCTGTTCGTAGTCGGAGTGGCTAAGAGGTATGGCGTCCGCCTCGAATTCTAGAGGTACTGGGTGCGATTCCTAGTTGAGGGAATATACTTTATGGAAATTGTTTTCAGAACCAGTGATCCTAATGATGTTATACTCCCCCTTGGTCTCCTGAATAGGGAGATAGAATGCATAGCCTTCTCGGATAAGGGAAAAAAAAGGGGGGGGGGGGAAGAGGAGGTCCGTGAGCAAGTTGCGCACGTTAAAAATTCCACGGCAGTTGAAAATCGTAATGATCAGGCCTATCTTGAAGGCAGCTGCCTTGGCAAAATTTAAAAATTAGAAACCTTCCCACCACAAAAATATTTATAGAATGTGTGATTCCTGTATACACAAATTGGGATTCTCGCCGGTGATATGGAGTTCGTGCACTGTGCCGAGATCCTCCTTGTGTGATCTAAGGGAGGAGATCGAAGCACTGATGGAGTTGTCCGTGTGCAATGAAGATAGTCCTTAAAAACCAAACCAAACCAAACATTTGATCGTGGGCTCTCGTATAAGCACCATGTTGATCACATCAAACAGAAGTGCAGGAGAGGTCTAGCATAGGGTGGCCATATTGTTCAACATAAAAAGGAGGACAAATGCCATTTTTTGGTCAACAAAAGAGGACAAGGGAGGATAATGTTTTTAAAAGTAGGACGAAAAGTAGGACACCTTTGTTCAATAACTACAAGACGCTGAAACATTTTTTTTTTTTTTACATCCAAACAATAAGCTAATAAAATCTCATTGATTTTGTGCCTACAGATTTTTTTCTGATGATAAAATCTTCTTCAACAAAGTTTTAAATACGCTTTAAAATATGCATAGAAATCAGAGCATGAAAGCTCCTTGAAATTGTACTGCACAAGTAGAGTGCCTTTAATGGAATCTTTCCTTCAGTGTTTCCAAAGCTGCTTCAGTAGAATGCTGTGCAGTCACATAAATGATAATAACAGCTGTTTTGGTTTTGGCACATGAGAATTTGCTGGCAATTTCTGAATCTTGGAAAGCATTCTTGAGTAACACTGAAGTACAATCCATTGATCTGAAAGAGTTGTGATGTTTTACAGTATGACAAGTAAAAGCACCCTCGGCCGCGGCAACTTCTAACCTTTCCTCGCTTATTTCTTTATTTTAAAATGTCAGTTTTGATTGCAAACATTCAGACGCAAGTGCTTTCTTGTGCTTTTCTGTTTCTATATGTTTTTTTTATAAAATCAGCTGCACCTTTATTTGCTACTGGTACAAATGTGCCGCCTCTGCATTCAAGACATTCTGCTTCATACTCTTGTCGACCATTGGAAAATCACTGAATTTGTTTTTTTCAATTCATCCGTGAACACACACTTCCGTTTTGGCATTGTGGGCGTGTATCTGTAACATAAATATAATATAATGCCCCTAATCAATGGTACATTCCATGTTAAAGTTAAAAATTTTTTTAAAATGCAACAGACGAAGTTTTAATTTTAACAAACCCATTACTATACTAGTAAAATACGTGTATTTTTTCTTAATAAACAAATTGCAATAAATATAAAAGCAGTACGAACTAAGGTTAATATTATTTGTAATTTGCAAAAGACAACGACGTTATAATTGACTAAATCCAGCCCAAAGTTCTTATTCATGCCGTTTTGTCTGTTATATTTTCCCTTAACAAATGCCAATAAACCTAAACAGCGTTTAACCTGGGTTAAAATATGATAGTAATCTATTATAAACTATTGAACAAAATGACAACTTACTGTAGTGTTGTTGGCGATTTGCGCGATCCGTGGATTTTGCGGAGACAAAAATTCTTAATTCTGACAGAATTTCTGTACTCAGAAATCGGATTCCAGTAAAGATTTTTCAAAATGGTGTCTTTCACGTTAGTAATTTAGCCAATCACATAAAAGCAGGATATTTCAATATTTTAAAAAAATCTGCCGGACGCTCAGTTTTGTCGCAAAGGGCCGGACAAATCTGACCAAATCCGGACGTCTGGCCACCCTAGTCTAGCAGCCCTAAAATCACTGGCCGTTTACCATTTCTCCTGTATCATTAGCTATTCTTATCGGTAATTGAGTATGGGCTGGGAATACACACGCTGTCGGTAACACAATATGAACGACTCCAACGCATTCAGAATGAAGGGATGCGTATAGTCTTGGGCTGTACGCAAGATAATTGTGACGATGCGACACATGCTTGGATTTCTGTCAATTACTATTAGCTTATGTGTGAGGAACCACAGACAAAAGGCATCCCCTGCATGAGAACGTAGCTGACATCAAAGGAGCAAGAATAAAGAAAGGGGGGAGATGTCATGGATGGCGTAGGCAGAGGCAGCTATACGACAGGTGACCGCAGTTGAAAATATATTCAAGAGAGAAGAGTGGAGTAAGTCAGGTATGAACTGGATAGACTAAAGCAAGTCATTATCAGCCTTGGTAGAGAGTGCAGAACTTGGGTCTATGGGAGGGCACAGCTGGACATTGATCACCGATAAATGCTCATACTAGGGATGATGATGCCATTGTGTAAACTGAAGGGTCTGTAATCTATGGTGAGAAATCTGGGTGGGGCTTCTCTGCTAGAGTAAAGGGCAGAATCATCGCTGAACACAGCGGAGCTTACATGATTACAAGCTCCAGCATGAGAATAGAGGTAGATGCAGCTACTGCAGCCTTAAAGTGGCTGTCTGAAGCTTCATTAACAATCGCAATTATTGTATCAGACTCACAACCCATGCTTAGGAAGGTGCAAAGTGAATGACTCCAGCATGAATGGAAACCTCCATAGAAGCCTCGAACAATCAGGACTGGTGTGCATCTGCTGTCCTGGTCATGCAGGTGAACACGGCAATGAAAGAGCTGACAGACTAGCTTCAAGAGCATCCATAGAAGGTGCATTGGATATGGATAAGGGAGATATGCTGAGGGCAATTAATGATCACCAATTAGAGAATGACACTGCAATCGACGAATCATCAAGGCTAAGATTGATAGAATTTGGCATCTAACGTAAGACAGCAGAGATGGATGTATGCCGTGGCGTATCCTGGTAATGCGAGCTAGGCGTGCTGCTACTTAAAATGAATATGTACGCCTACTGTTTAACTTCTTCCCCTCTTATGTAAAAACCAACTATATTCAATTACGCAACGATAGTTATTAGGGGTATATGTCAACTATCTCCGAAATACTAATTAACTTACAACTTGAAACTCACTGTCACTAATAATCTGCATTCCCGGCAACTAACAAAAATTAATCACAAAAAACACTGGACGGACACAACCGATTTTTACAGCTCGAGAGCTGCAGGACCACCGCACGCATGTTCGCATTGTATTTACGTATCTGGCCATGACCCCGATCCAATCAAACCAGTGTTCAGACGTGAATCCGAAAAGTGCCGCACGCATTGTGACGGAATTACCCGAGAAACTTCGGGCGATGCTACTAACCAATTAAAAACTGCACTATGAAAAGCGTCTGGGGAAACTGAAACTAGATTATACTCGTAGATTCTATGCGGGAAAATCCGTTATCCTGGTGCGTGCGGTCCGAAAGCAGAACATTAGAAGAGAAATATTTTATAGAATAATAAATTAAATTATTTTTATTTTCCTTCGGGCATAGGTGTGCGCAGCACGCACAGCATACATAGAGAATACGCCACTGGATGTATGAGAGGATGCATCCGGCGTGTAACCAGCGTGCAACGCGAACAATTAGCATTCCTACCCTTCGGCATCTGCTAAGTGAGACTGAGCACCTATGGATTTGTCAGGAGTGCAATGACGTCAATTCCTATCAACAATAACAATGTCCATACTGTGTTTTTCACATCAGTTTTTGTTGTATGTCAGTCATCGGTCAGTATCACTTAATTTTAGTCATGATACTGCAAAAAATAAAAAAAAGTAATTCCTTTCTGTTCGTTGTAGGAAAACCGCTTTCTGAAATGTTCCGTCTTGTAAATTTTCATTGATTTAACAAAAGTACAGCACTAACTAGCCTTTCTTTAAATTGTTTCTATTCAACATTATGTTTCTCAGATCACTTTATTTACATATTTTCTGAGAGTTTCATTTGTTGCTTATTTTGATTTTAATCGTGTTATTTTAAAATAAAGTTTCAGTAAAACCCCAGCTGTCTGCAATATACCAAGAAATTGTATAAAAAGCTTTATTACATATTATATTTTCTAAACTGTTTGTGCTCTAAAAAGAATATGGCAAACTGTTGAATTTAGCTTATGTAAATATGCAGAAAACAAAAACTAAAATGAAATGTTCGGATCCTCAGTGTGGCACAGAGGACAAGAGCCAAAGAAATATCATGGAATAAGAAGTGCACAAAAGACATAGGAAGAAGATAGGAAACATACTACACAATCCAGTACTTGTTCTTGAACCTGGATCCTAGGTGTTACAATAAATAGACAATCCTAAAGCATAGGCACAAGAAAACTGGAGAAAAGACTAGGGAAGACATGGAAATAACTGAAGCAGAAATGCCCAGGATATGAAATCTTTGAGCGTTCTAGTCTCAGGACCTTGCTCTATAGTGAAGAAGAAACAGCAAAGACCTAAACTGTAGCATCTAATATGATGCACAGGCAAGTTTAAATAAAGGCAAAATTAATGCAGTGAGATCTAAATGATGGAGGTTCCTCTTTTTTCCAACAAAATCATTTGTGTTATCCAGGGTTTTGGATTTATTTTTTATTTTAAAGTTGCATAAAATTACTACTCGGTAAGGAATCACTTAAATGTAATTTGCTGATACCTGATATTTGACCTCATATGCATCAACCAATATATATTTTATCACCTACTAACTGTTTTTACTCGTCTTGTAAAATTCCACACAAATGGACTTGTTCTCTTTCATGCAGATATGCTCGTTTGAGAGTAAAAACCAAGAGCAAGAACATCCATATAGAAGAAAGAACACCATCCTCTGCATGTAACCCATATTTGTGTCTAGCTGGGCTGGTAGCTGCAGGTGCAGATGGTATTGCTAGGAAATTAGAACCCCCTCCAGCACGTGCTTACAGGTTAGAGCAGATATTTGGTTTTATCAATCTTTCTTCTTTTATATACTGCTTGTGTCATGTATCATCTCAGAGTTGATTATCTTACATGTATTGTGGCCTTGAATTCTGACCCAGTTCATTACTTGAAGAATGTCTGTCACGCCTTCAATCCATCATGTTTTGGGTTGCCCTAAGCTTCTGGTTCTTCAATTTTGAGCGTAAATGTATGTGCTGGTGGATGATATGGATCCATCCTCACAGGGTGCTCAAAGCAGCACATTCTTTATATCTCAGTACCAGTAAATTTCTTTACTGGCGCTCTTCTAACAATATTCTTGATTGATGTATTTCTCATTAAGTTATTTTATTATGAAAATATCTCCACCTGAGAATCAATGGATTTTTGATAGACTTTGTAAAAGAGGAGAGAAAGGAAGGGCCAAATGTTAGACCAGCCCAATTGTCAACTCTTTAAAAATAAAGTTTATGTGTTAATTTATTAGTTTCATTTCTAAAACATCTACCTTCGCAAGTAATGTTTCTTCATTCTTGTTCTTTAGTTACAGTCTAGTCACTGTGATCTTTGGAATCTTTCATTTGTGTGAGTGTCACGAAGTGGATTTAAGTTTAGAGTATGTCCAGTGTATAGACAAGACCCTAGTATGAGATAGACTGAGAAGATAGATTTAGATGTGAAAATTATAGTGAATGTGGACAGATGAGAACCGAGATTGACTCTCCCTCGCCACTTGTGACTACTATAATAGCTATAGACTCACCACCTCTTACTGCCAATAAAGGAGATAAGGTATAAATCAGGACCACAGACACCACTAAACAGACAACATATGGGTACCGTATAGTTAGCTATAAATTAGAGAACCTGATCCAGTGGACATTTATATAGTTTTATTACAAAAAAATATAATCAACATAATCAAATCACATAGAAAAAAAATCCGTAATATGCAATGTTGCAAAGACCTGAAAACCAGAAAGACGATTAAATTGGTAGATACTAGAAAACAACCACTTTCACTCCTTCTTGCACCCTGCTGGGGAAAAATAGAATGATTACTGAGTTAACCACAATTAATGGGTGGGGCATCAACTTTAGCCACCACTCCCTACTACAATCTATTACCTACTGTCACTGTTCTGCTGACACTGCCTAAACTATTGTCTACACACACACAGCTTCCAGCCTCTTTAGGCGATGGACACGCCGCTAATTTAACACCACTGGACTGCTACCCTAGTAGACTTAGATTATAACTATGGCTCAGAGTCTATCCATCTAATGGATACTAAAGGACCCTACTGGTCCTGTTTATTTTCTCCCTCCTCTCTCTCTCTCTCTCTCTCTCTCTCTGCGTGGTCTCATTGTCTCTCTAACACTCGACGTCTGCTGATGTGGCGTCTCCGTTACGCCTCTTCTCTTGATAACGTCCAGAACCAGGAATAATATCCCTGTCTCCTGCTTCTGATTTCTGCACTGATGACTTCGGTTTAAAGCTCGAGGTACTTGAGTCACTTGTAGAAGCTTCACGGCTGCTGACCGACTTCTTACTTGCCCTGTTAACACTCTCAAGGTTTAGGGACAAAAAGCTTGATTATGGCTGTATAAAACTGTAGACAAATCTCCCAGCCACTTCTGTTGTCGGAGTGGTATAATGAGCTAAGAGCTCTGGATTAAAGACAAATGCTGTTCCCAGCTGAAGATTGTCTTCGCTACCTGGGAACATATGGTATTTCTTGCACCTTTTCCGATCTCTTGAGCTATATGCTCCTGAGATGACAACTTGCTGTTGTAAAGGACCGAGGCTGGTTGCCCCTCCTAAAGACCGTGAAAAACTCGCTGTGGAACAAACAACACAACCACTATATAACACGTCAAAAGTTACACATCTCAAACACTAAACTCCCTTCCCCCTTTAAAACAATTATAGCTCCCCTTCTCTATTCCCGCTATGCACAACTATACAAAATATTTATGCCCTACAAGGTCAACCTCCCAGGCAATCCCCTCTCTCTCCCGTTTCCAAAGTAAACATCGGCTGACCCAGATCTGTTATACTGCATGACTAGCCACGTGTCACAACAATTTTTCACTGAGGAAATACCTGTCCGAAAATACTTGGGCTACTTTTCTCACTGACCCTTGGGATATATTTATCAATACAAAATTAAATCTAGGCAGGCTGAAACCCGTCTCAGAAAACACTTCCCTTATCAAAATAAAATCTACATCTCTTGAAAATAAAAGGAAAATCCCATAACAGAAATATAGATTACATCTCGTGTCTTCTGGCTGTGACAGTGCGAAGACAATGTGTGAAGAAGAATAAGAATTCATGTGTAATGTTGTCGTCACTCTCTCTGGCCTACTTTCACACACGTTCCGCAGTCACAGAAAAACTCTTGATGACAGGGGTCCCACTTTTATTAATGAAACCCAGTTAGGTATCACATGAATCATACAGAAAACGATGTTGTCCACAAGTTTACTTTGAAGGCAATTACTAAGTAACACCATATAACCAAGCTATTTAGGAATTCACTACGTAACACCATATAATAACTGTCACGGAGAGTTAGGATTATTAAATTTTCTATATTTTCCTCTTCCTTTTTCTCCACCCGTGTTCTCTAATTATTGTCGCTCTTTACCTTTTTCCTGTGTTTTTCGCATTCGTTCGTTTGCGACTATATACATTACTATTTTCCCATTCTCACTTTTGCCAGTTTCGTTTCTCATTTAGAAACGCATTTCATGGCTGATTAAACGAGAAACTTCTTACGTAACGCGTCAGTCCCTTACCAGACGATTTGGCGTGAGAAGGCATTCGGTCAATCGCAGCATATTGACGAAATAACTGTGAATATTTGGCTAGTCTCAGACATAGGGCCGAGCTATAGTCTGCATTCTCACCTGTCAAATCGTAGTTTCTCGGTGAGCGCTCAGGAAAAACGCGATAACTGACACCTCCCCGGCGCAGTTTCAGACATTTGTCTGGAAGTTCGCATCTGACATGTAGTTTCCAAGGTAGATTCTCAGTGTCAGGTGATATGACACTCACGCTCCAGGGCCAGTTTTGGCGTAAGGTGCGAGAAAGCAAAGTGTCAGTTATGGTTCTCAGGATGAGTTTCTCGGGGAGGTATCAATAACTGTTTCTGCACTGGACACAGGTTGTCTGAGATTCGCAACTGACACGCGCCCTCTCGGTCAGTAGGTGGCAGTTACGGCATGCGTTTAGGTGTTAAACGTAGTGTTATAGACGGAAAGGGGGATTATTTCGGTTTGGCGAAATAAACGTTTACCTCTTTGTCTGGTAATAGATATAACCAGAGTTTGAAACTAGATTTTCATTCTCGCTCCTAAATTCGCAGTAGACAGTACGTTTCGTGCTAAGAGAATAAGCTGTATAGCGAAGTCTTAGGTTGTTCTTGGCAAAAATTTTGCCGAACTTCTAGACTACCAATAAATATAAGCATATAATTCTAGTTTGTGCGATCGCCTGTAAATTCTGTGTTGAGGTAATCTTATACATATTATCTAGTATTTCGTGAAGTGTTTAAAGTGTTAAATCGCTTATTTTATTTCACTAGTTAGATTTGGTGCAGAGCGCTTAATACATAAGTCTGTATTATTTTCTAGTGACGTGTTTCAGTGGAAAGCAGAATAAATTATAATTTCTAGCTTAAACAACAATGTAGCTATAATGAATTAAATTTTACTGCTAAATAATCAGACGAGAACATATTTTTCTAAACTAACTTATAAATGCTAGAAGCCTCATGAGTGTTGACGGAATACGCACGTGTTCCTAATTCATGAGGATTGATGATTTTTAAAAAATATAAATATAACTTATTCCACGGGAAGGGTTAAACTATAAGTCTAGCTATACGCTTGCAGTTAAAAAATGTAAGTTATATTGAGTACATAATATGTGTGGTGAAGTGGGATGTTATAAATATTTATAGGGGACTTAGTGTACTGACTGAGATCAGCTGTGAAGGTATATATATCTAATAAGAGTAGTGTATTATATATAACCTTACTTGCTGCCACATATGTATACCTCAGTCAGAATTATTCTGGAATAGTGTGATGACTACGTTATATGTCTAGGGTATGTGTATGATGAAGTGTAAGTCAAAACAACAACAGACAGATAAACAATTTAATTTATTCCACTACACGTGACAACACTGTGACACTCACATACATAAAACACTCTACAAGGATATCTTAAAGGAGTCACTGATAACTTTTCAAATAACAATATGTATTCATTGCTGTCATGAATGGATATGTGTCCTGATTCAAATACAAAGGGAACCAGGAATCACAATCAATTTTAATTACAAGTTATATGTACAGAATTTATCAATATGAATATTGTAGTGACATATATTATTAACAGTATCCTATGTGTGTTAGTTGTGTAGTAGTAATATGAGGTAATACTGGTTTTGTTTTGTTCAAGCTCTGTTGGTATTTGTCATCATGACTTCAATAGTTTGTCTTTATTGGAACTAGTATTGGAGATGTTCTCAGTTCCTGATATTAAAACAATTTACTTCCCCTCTTAAGTTTATGTTACAATGTTATTTTAAGATGGGGGTACATAATTTTGAGCTCAGCTGGCCACATCAGCTTATCTTGCGTGATGGCGGCAGGAAAAGACTCCTCTGCTCGATTTCTCCCCTGGGCTTTGGAGACACCTCACTGATAGCTAAATGGACCAAGGAGTATGCTGTCCGACTCTGGATTCAGCAAAGCTCTGACCAGGTGCTGCTCAATACCATCAAGACCACGGTCCCTGAAAACAAGAAGGATGTACCTTCTACTTCATAACTAATTGATACTCTAGTTCTACACTGAGCACAATACACCACAAACATTGAGTTCAGAGCGTTAGGCCAACTGTCAGCTTCATCTGAAATACTTTATACCAGTATTAACCTCCTTAATGGTTACTACGCCTCTGCAATTCCAGCATTATTTCTTTCTAGTCAATCATCTAGGTGTCAGTGTACTGTTTGGCCATTCCATGCCGTTTTACTTTCCTCCGACACCTTCTGTTCAGGCTGGAGCATTATAGGCTTTACATCATGTTTGCTACTGAACTACACATATATACAGGCATAAATTAACAATTCACATTCAATTTTCATTAAAAGATACTGAATGTTTCAAGCTTACCACAATTCATAGAATAAACACAGATACGTTGACTAGCAATGAATTCTGGCACAAATTCCCATCTGCTTATGTTCCAGGCTTTTATTTAGCAAAAATATGAGCTGGCTTCAACGCACTGTTGCTTTATCAAGCTTATTTGAACTAGTGGTCTCGAACTAACGCTCCTAAGTGATTATATCAGCGAGTCTGGCCAATGGAGCCACGTTTCGACAAGTGTTTGAAAAAATTTTACCTTCCTACGTCTCCCCTAACAACCAAAGATAGTATTTATAGTCCGACCAATCGTGTTTAGTCTTATATTTGTTGCGCTCCAATCAATTTGGAGTTTACATGGTAGGCTATTTCCGTACGTAAGGTTTTTTCAAACACGTTATAAAAAAATTTTATGAGCAGAAATGATTTCATGCTGTCAGGCATCCCCACTATTTTATTTTGGTTATAACTTGTTAATTCCTAGACTATTTGCGTAACGTTTTACATATTCTTTGTCAGCAAGCCCTAAGGAACCCAAATATACAAATTTAAAAGAGCTAAGTGGCTGCGTTCAAAATATGCAATTTCTTCTACCTCCTGTTTCGAAGATGTGCTGTCTGGGTACTGTAATGTTTTCAAACGTAAACCCATCTAATGTTATCTTTTCTAATAAGCGTTTTTCGTGATTTTAAAACCTAACTCTGGGAAGGTTAGTGTTTTTATCACTGTCCGTCCGAAAAAGTTAGTGCATGTGGCCTTACACGCGTGATAGTAGTAATTGTGTATCGCGTTACGCTTATTGGGGTGGCATTAATAGCGAGACGCGTGTTTAATTTTGCATGCGTTCGGCTTTCTGCCTCTCCCTTCTCTCTATCCTTTAGTCCATCTGTTCGTTCGTTTTGGTAACGTAATATAATTAATGTTAGGATTAATTTAGGTCATTACGCATTGTGCCTCTCAATGTTTTTCTTAGAAATGCAATACCCGTTTTAATGTGTTGTGGAAACGCTTGTATTTATGCAGTGGCTTATATTTAACGTGGAAACGTTACAATTTGCAGACGAAGCATAAAACAAAGGGGGATTTCGAGTACATTCCTTGTGACAGCACTGTTATTTTACCATTGCTCTTTTCTTTATTAAATTTATTTGTTAGGCTTTATATTTACCTGATAATTTATATATGTGGATTAGAATATTTCACGACACCTCCCCTCTTAAAACAGACATTATATGTCAGTCCTTTATTCTATATACACATAGATAAATGTAAGTCAACTTGACTTTACTCTGCTGTGGTGCTATCATGGTTTTATGTAGTTGGGTCCATTCAGAGTAGGCACTACTCATGAAATCTGCCTCAGACTTCTACAACCAATAATATATTTCGGTTATGTTACTGAACAGCCGCAAGTGTGAGTGCTTGTCTTAATGCTGCTTCGCAACCCGTATTCACCATTTCTCTTCTCTGAGTCTGCATGTCCAGAGAACATTATATTTTCCTCAAAATGTACGTTATGAGGAGATAACATATACCTGGTGATAGCAGAGTTTTCGTAGTGGATCCCATAATCTTCTTATTATCCTGTATGAAACATTCGGAATATCCTCAATCAAAGAGGCAACTCAGGGATTCATTACATTCCTCCGAAATGTTTACATCCAACAATTTTCTCATCATTCTAGAGAAGACACTAGGCGCATTCTTCAATCCAAATGGCAATCTATTAAACTCATAGTGTCCTTCTGAGGTACTAAAAGCTAGGTATGGTCTAACCTCAGGCTTTACTGGAATCTGATAGTATCCTTTACTCAGATCCACTTTTGAGAAATATTTAGCTTTATTTAGTCTGGCAAACAGCTGATTTGTATCCGGCAATGGATCCACCTGTCCTTCTGTAATAGCATTCAGTCTCCTGTAATCTATACAGAGTCTATGTTCTCCAGAGGGCTTCCTTAAGAGTACAACACCGGAACTATACGAAGATTCACTGTGCGAAATAATTCCTTCCTTCAATAGATAGTCTATCTCTTCCTTCAAAGCTTTCTCCTTAGCAAACGGAATCGAATATGGTTTCATACAGACAGGTGTGGGGTCTATCAGTTTCATATCATATTCCAATAGGTTTGTATGCCCTGGTCGGTCTGTTAACACCTCTGCATGATTATTTAGAACCTGTTGCACTCTCTCTTTCTGAGTTTTCGTTAAATGTGTACTGATTTTCACCTGTGCTGCTGTCTCACAGGGGTGTAATGGATATTCAAATGATGAAAGTGGTTCCTTTTTCATCTCCATGGCGATGGACAAGGTCAACAAGTGTGTCTCTTCCTGATGTTCTCTTTCCAAATATTTCTTCAGGAGATTCACATGATAGATTTTTTCTTTCCCCTTCTTATCTATCTTATAATTTGTTCTAGACACCTTCTCTAGAACTGTATATGGACCCTGCCATCCAATTTGTAACTTATTCTGACTCCCGGGCAAAAGAAGCAGTACTTTCTCTCCCACAGCCAAATTTCTGTCTTTCGCCTTCCTGTTATAATAGGCAGCATGTTTCTTCCTGGCTTGTTTCAAATTTTCATTGGCAAGTTTCCAGCCAGTTTTTAAACGAGTGGTCAGCTCATTCACATATTGGTATGAAGATGTAATGTTTTCCTCTGCCTTTTCATCAGTCCACGTTCTTAACAAAGCTACATATGGACCTTTAATTGTGTGGACCTATTTGTCCATGCACCGGTATGGTCTCTTCCACTCGAAGCTTTATAGTGATGATTTTTCCTCCCAGAATTATCATTCACAAAACGACCGCTACCAATTTTTCTTTTGGGGCTTTCTCCCCACTTAAAATTCTTGATGAGAGATTTCCTCTCTACATCCTCTTCCTCCAGTTTGTTTAAGTCCGATTGAGGGATTTTCGGCTTATCCTGGGGTAAGACATCTTTTTGCACTCTCCGCATAGTGGCCATTGTAAAACAGTTAAGTGAAGCTTGTCCGTGAAAAGGGGCTTCCCATTCCATTTGGTCCACTTTATCAAATCTATTTTTCTTTTTATTATCAGGCCTAATTTTGCCCCGTGGCGTGTCCAGGTCCTGATCCATGTTCCCACTTGTGGGTGTTCCCTCATGTGCTATGCTACACCTTTCTACAAAATTCTCAATGTCCCATCTTGCTTTGGGCCAATAATAATTGTGAGCCACCTTTTGAATGATGGTACCTATCTTCTCATGGTCCCCATCTGGTTTCACATGTAGGCTCCTTATTAAGTCTGCCCTATATCTTTTAGGAAGTACCAGCTGTCCCTGACCTTTGGATCTAGCTCCAGTCTTCCTATACATCAACTTGTTTTTCATGTAAAAATCTCCCTTGCCTGGAGTTGTATGACAAGTTGACAATTTTCTGAAACAAGGCTTGAGTGTTTTATCCCCAGCCTGTGCCTTCCTCATCTCTTCTGGAGTGGTATCCAACATAATATCCTCCTCCTGTCTTGAGGTCGACCTGACCTGAAGGGTTGCCATATACACAGGTTTCCTTCTGCAACGGTCAGTGTCATGATTGTCCATCTGACAATTTTTACACCACCTTTTTCCTTGGTTGAAAGATTTTCTTTCATCATATTTCCTTTCATCGAATTGTGGGAATTTATTTTTATTTTCATACCGTGGCCTATCAAATTGGTGCTTACCTTTGTTTTGATCCCTAGGATCAAATTTATTAAAGTTCTGTGGTGCCCTAAAGTTATCCACTTGTTTCTTTTTATTACCTGTTACCTCTGCTTGAGCTGCTTGATACCTTTCAGCAACATTTAGCAACTCACCCAGCCTCTCTGCACCTTGTTCCATGAGAAACTTTCTCAGGTCTGGAGCCATGGACTCTCTTAATTGCTCTATAAGGACCATTTCCTTAAGATCTTGGGTTTTCCCCAGAGAAGTCCATTTCTCCAAGTATGTCTCTATTCGTGCAGAGAACTGGTGATAGGTTTCACCTGACAGTAGTTTAGCATTCCTAAATTTTTTCCTATAAAATTCTGCATTCTTTTCATATCTTAACAAAAGAGCCTGCTTTAGCATGTCATAATTTTCCTGATCACCTCTGCTCATTTTTGCAAAAACTTCATAAGCTGCCCCACGAAGTCCTTGAGATAACTTTAAGCTCCACCTTTCTCTCTCTAACCCATACGTGGTAGCTAATAGTTCATACCTATTTAGGTAGCTCTCTATATCATCGTCTTTCTCAACAAAATGATCTAAATGAAAATTCATAGCTGAGGTTGAGGCTCCTTGGCTAGCAGTGGCATCAGAGGCAAAGGGACTGGCACCATTTTCAGGAGCATGGCCCTGAAACTCAAACTCCCTTAGTCGTAACTCATGTTCCCTTTGTAATCTCTTCTCCTCCTTTTCTGCTTCCCTCTCTGCAGTCAATCTTCTTTCTTCTGCTTCCCTTTCTGCAGCTAATTTCTTCTCTTCTCTTTCTGCAGTCAATCTTCTTTCTTCTGCTTCCAATTTCTTAGCCTCAGCCTCGGCCTCAAATTGTAACTTCTTAATTTCCCTTTCAGCCTCTAACTTTCTTTCGGCTTCAAACCTTCTTTCTTCGCGTTCAATAAATTTGTCACATTCCGTAGTGACATAGGCAACCATAACTTGCCCATCTAATCCTAACTCTTTTGCAGTCTGAACAGCAGCAGATCGAAACTTGGCCAGGTCCGCCATTGTCTATCAGGTAAATTTATACAATGTCTAACCAACAATTCAATCTCTAAATATATATCTAATGGACAACACAGGCACCGTGAGCTCAACCTTATTTAATTCCACCTAAGGATACCTTTTAATTCTTATATTCCCTGAAGTGAATTACCCCCAATATTTTTAATAGGGAAAGATTCAAAATCCCAAGAGCGAGACCCCAATATATGTGGTGAAGTGGGATGTTATAAATATTTATAGGGGACTTAGTGTACTGACTGAGATCAGCTGTGAAGGTATATATATCTAATAAGAGTAGTGTATTATATATAACCTTACTTGCTGCCACATATGTATACCTCAGTCAGAATTATTCTGGAATAGTGTGATGACTACGTTATATGTCTAGGGTATGTGTATGATGAAGTGTAAGTCAAAACAACAACAGACAGATAAACAATTTAATTTATTCCACTACACGTGACAACACTGTGACACTCACATACATAAAACACTCTACAAGGATATCTTAAAGGAGTCACTGATAACTTTTCAAATAACAATATGTATTCATTGCTGTCATGAATGGATATGTGTCCTGATTCAAATACAAAGGGAACCAGGAATCACAATCAATTTTAATTACAAGGAATTGTTACGGTATATGATATTAACGCCGTCTGCTAAAGGTTATCAGACGTGCAATTGTAAGAGGTTAAGGCATTTAATATATTGCGATAGAGGTTTCAATTTTGAACGCTCCACACACGATCGATTATGACGTGTATAGCGTTGTTTAGGACACAGTCGGTAACTAAGAAACGCTACCCTTTGTTACTTGACCGCCAAGCTGAATAGCTGCGTTGTTCTAACCTTCCAATGCGATGGCATGATATAGCCACTTATATGTGTATTTTTTTGATGGACCAGGGTCAGTCCTAGAACTCTTTATGAGAGGGAAATTTATGGAGGTTAGTATTTTAACTAGAATTCTCAGAAGGAAAAGAATAATCGTCAAATTCGTATGAATATATTCAGACTCGCAGTCTCACTGTCGGCAGGTAGCCATGTCTAGCTGCGCGTGCATATAGCTGTGATGTTCTGACGACAATTACTGCTCTGTATCCTTAAACGGACATTGACACGTAAAACAGCAGTCTACGCCATTGATTAATTTATGCATGACTCATGTTCTGTCCCTATTTCAAATGTGTACGTGTGAATTAAATGTACGGACTCAATGAAATGACTTATCAAATCAATCGTATTCCAAAGTTCAAGTATTGTTTGGAATCTTCCACCCCAGCATTCGCTTAATCTTCCATCAAAGGCACGATGCACTAAAACTAACATATCAAGGAAGAAAACAATGGCCAGAATTTTATAATTGTTTTATTCATAACACATGGAACATTGTTCAGAGCAAACCACCACGCAACAGTGGTGTCCGGTGTCTGGGGACGACAAAAAAATTTCTTCATGACTTTCGAATGAAATGTTTACGATCAAGTTTCGATCACATGACCAGTACGAGGCTGTACGTGACGCAGTACTCATTATAATACCTAACAACGTGACGTCACTGAAAATCGTGTAGGTGATCTGTCGAAGAAACCAGCCGTTTCTAAGTCTAACTAAAGAAAACATAAGCCATTTGAAGCCAACACATGATATGGACTATAGGAGCAGACAGTCAGGGGCTTTAGCCTAGCTGTTGACGACCGCTAGCACTGATCGAAGCAACGGTAAAGATAAATCTAGGTGTTTAACTGTTGGTATTGCAAACAGTGCTAACTAAGTCCATTGTCCTCTGCCTACATCGGCATGTTTTTATCTATGTTTAATGTAATTTTTGTTGTCTTAATGTGTTGTTAATTCGTGGGAGGTAGGGAGGATGAACCGAAATTAGATTCTGTGGCTCTCACGATGCCTGAATTGATTTCGGTCGTTTCTTAGGGCAGTTAAACGATCGCACCTTTGGAAACCCCATTGAGGTTTGACATTGGACTTATTGTCCAAATCTGCTATCGTTTGACGATTTGCGTTAGCTGTACTGTCCCGTAGATAATTGGTGTATTTTATTCGTACTCAGTTAATAATTTTATTCAGTTCTGTACCATGTTCGTTACTATTCGTCCAGTCTCCTCTGACTATCATTTATTTTATGATTGTTAAATTTTCGTCCGTTATGAGTCCTGTGACGTCATCATTTTTCGCAGTCATTTTTTTTTGTGTGTACCTTGAATATTCAGTTGACCTCCGGTCAGACCTTGCCCTTCATTTGGTCTGTGACATTTCCGCTTATTTTATTTAGTTCATAAATTCATTTTTAATTGTGAAAATGTCTTGTTTGCGTCTTGACATTGTTTGTACCCTTTAGTTGCATCATTGTTTTGTTTGTCCTCATGATATATATTAATATTACATTAATAATATGCTATTATATGCAATAATACACTTGTAATTTAATTTAATTAATTTTTTCTGATAATTAAGGTTAATATGGGACATTGCATAATTATGCAGTGATAGTCCAAGAAAGTAGCACTACAATTTATCATAGATGCCTAGGGCATAATAATATAATATATATATTGACAAAATAAAATAATCTTATAGCTAGCTACCTTTGAGGTAATAGACCCATTGTATATTATTTAATATACTTTTCTGGTACTAAGAGAGTGACTTAGTACATTGAACAATATAATTACTAGGAATTATACCCAACATTATTGGATATTAAGATTAATTGTGTGATATAATTACATTATATTTAACAGATATCATAACTATTTATGGTATAGTATTATTTAGATACAATATTGTTACAAAATATTGTCTATTAGTTGAACTTAGACATTAAGTTCAGTACTATTGTGATTACTTATATTGAATATTTCTAAGTTGAGTAAGTATAATAATTACTCTGAAGCTACTATTGACTATTTTAATCAGTAATTATCAATAATTACTTACAGATAAAAGTCAAAATGCTTACTATAGACCATTTCGTTAAGATTGGTCGTGAATATGGTTATAAATCTCAAGAACTTCGTCAGTTTGCTGAATCAGAACTGGAAAAATATGAAAGAAAAGAAGAAGAGAAAAAAGCTGCATTAAAGAAAGAGGAAGAAGAGAAAAAAGCTGCGTTAAAGAAAGAGGAAGAAGAGAAAAAAGCTGCATTAAAGAAAGAGGAAGAAGAGAAAAAAGCTGCATTAAAGAAAGAGGAAGAGGAACAAAAGGCAGCATTAAAGAAAGAGGAAGCAGAACTTGAGATGAAGCAAACTGCCAAGGAAAATAGACTGAGAGAGATTGCTCAACGTGAAAGAGAAGAGCAAAGAACAATCGCCAGACAGGAAGAAGAGAATAAATTGAAACGAGAGGAAATTATTTTACAACAAGAGATGGAATTGGCGCGTATTAAATTGGAGACAGCAAGATTACAAGCACAAAGTGCTGATGCAAACCAGAATAATAACGCACAAAATGGATCATCATCCAGCCAACCTAAACATTTCTACAACTTTAAATTACCCATTTTCAGCTTGAACGTCGACGACCTTTCATCGTTCCTGGCACGTTTTGAACAGACTTGCAAATCTAACCATTTGCCTGAAGAGTCATGGGTACTCAAATTAAATGAATTCTTGGTTGGAGAACCATTGACAGCTTCTCAAAATGCTGACCCATCAATAGCTAATAACTACGGTGCTATTAAGTCCTTGCTTTTAAGAAGGTTTCACCTGGACGAGGAACACTGTAGGTTGAAATTTAAGGGAATTTTACCAGAATCTCCAAGGGATTTTGCAGGATTCATTGCGAATATACGCAATACATTTAATAGATGGGTTGAACTGGCAGAAGTCAACAAATCATACGACAAATTAGTTGATTTACTACTACGGGATAAGGTATTATCTTCGGTTAGCCAGCCATTTTTTGCATATTTGCAGGAGCGTAAACCAGGTACTATGGATGAGTTAGAAAAAATTTCTTTAAACTACTGTTCGGCACATCCGAATGCAACCATTTCTAACTCCTCATTAAGAGAACCTCTACCTGTGGCGTCTAATATGACCTACAATCACAATAACAAACAAAGACATCACAGTGTAGACAGAAGCAGGTTCCAAAGAAATCATAACGTTAACTTTCAGAAGGGACATAATAATGATTTCAACAATAAAAATGAGTTCAACAGAGGTAGATCACGAGAAAGAAATTATTCACCTCAAACAAACTACCACAATAGTCAACATAACACTCATTATAATCGATCACATACTCCCAATAATAATAATAACTGGAATGGTAATAATCATGGCTCGAGACATCGAGATAATAGTTGCTATAGAGGACGACGAGATAATTCTAACAATTATACTCGGAATCGATCTCATTCTCGGGGATCATCTCATTACAACCATAATACAGGGGCGGCAGTTACAAATAATACTACCCCTATAGCTCAGGTCCCACTTGACAATAATACAACACAGTCTTCTGCTGCATGTTTTGCTATTAATTATAATGTGGCAAATAGTTGCCAGCAATGCAATCTTATTTTTCAGAAGGCGAAAGAAACAGTGCTCAACTGCGGACATATTATACCACAGGTAGGTCTTGCAGTCAACGATGGAACAGGCCTACTAATTTTTAACAGGGGATTAGTTAATGGATCCGTCGTCTCAGTGTTGAGGGATTCGGGATCCACAACGATTGGTGTACGACAGTCGCTGGTACATCCTAGCTGTGCAACAGGGGAATATGTCCGTTGCATGACTTTTGGTGGAACAATAGAGTTTTACCCCACAGCTATTATTCATGTTAACACTCCTTTCTTCACAGGGAACGTAAAAGTATGTATGCTAAAAAAGCCTATAGCTGATTTGATGGTTGGTCGTATACATGGCAGTAAAGATTGTACTCCAGATGAGATTATAGAATGGGAGAAACATAACCTATGCACTGGAAACGCCGTGACGACTAGAGCGCAGACTCAACTCATGGAGAAAGTTGATGATAATAAAATGGATGCAGACAACCAAGAGGAATTTGTAGTCAATTCACCTATTGACAGGGAAACATTTGCAACCAAACAAAAAGAGGATAAATCTTTAAAAAAATTTTTTAAGTTGATTGATAAAGTTGACAATCTATCCTCAGGTAATAATAACAAACATTGTTTTGTTATTAAAAATGACATATTGATTAGATGTTTTCATGACAAATCACAAATGAAACAACAAGTTATGGTCCCGTATACTTTTAGACGGTACATTCTTCAACATGCACATGACTCACATTGTGCTGGACATATGGGATATACTCGAACACGATCTCGAGTACTGTCTTCATTCTTTTGGCCAGGGGTGTCAAGAGATATTTCGCAGTATGTACGTTCCTGTACTACATGCCAAGAAGTGAAAGCACGTGGAGCTTTTCACACGGCGCCTATTCAGGCTTGCGATATCTCAGTGAGACTGATAAGGGTGGAATTAGGATGCCGTCAAATTACCACCTCTATCGACACCAGGTATTACAATGCAAGATGTGGGTGTCTTATCTGGTTTAGATTGTTGCTGTGTGTGTGTTGCAGTAGAACAGTTCAGGGTACACCACAGGCAACATGACGTGTAGAGTCATAGAAATGGTAACTTCGCTTTAGGTTTATACCATTTATTGCACGCCACAAAACAGTCATGATACTTATGTTATCATCGCCATAGTACAACGAATGCAGCATTCAAACTCATGTTAACTGACAGTCATGTAGAAGTCAATACTCAATAGTTGTATGGAAAACAAATATCATAGCGAAGCTTGATAAATAATACATATAACTTCTGCAACCGTGGTCAGCTGCAGATCCTTAATGTTCATAGACAATAATAATTATTCCTTCCTGATGCTAGCAGATCAGATGTATACAATACGTCCGTTTACTGTCTGCACGTGAGTAGCATACATGGATTACAGGTCAGCTCGACCTTTATAACCTTCCTAAGTCTAACCATCTGACTTGGACGTGATCTCTGATATAACGAATCCTGGAACACAGACAATAGTCTTGTTGGTCTAGAGCGACCCATAGATATATAACTAGTTCAGGTATAAAGATACCGATGACTTAATCCTAGTCAAAGTACCTCTCCATTTTGAATCACACAGGCGAGCAAAAAGGCGACAAAATGACGAACCTCTAGATGATAGCCTAAAGTTCGATACAAGAGGAATTACCTTATTTCGGAAAATCAACCATGAACATATGCCTCCAGGCAGGCTTGAATAATACGGGGAAATAGTCTAGTTAGCTAACTAACTCACAAAGACAATGTATTTCCCTCAGAGAATCACAAGACGCAGTCGCGTCCGCTCGCTAATCAGTCCATTTCTCAACTGCCCGACCTGGGCGGAACAACAAAACGACAACCCAGTCGAGACATGCGCAGAGTGACAATCTCTGAGTCGCTGTTCACAATAAGACGATTCTAAGAACATTCGAGATAAAAGTCTTACACAGTCGCGCCTTTTATGGACATGAACAGAAGCGTTAAGAAAGGTTTCAAACATCTACAACAGTTGACTGATACTACCAAATAAGGAGATGTGGTCACGCTTCGTTCAAGACATTATAGACCGAACGTGTCTCTATACAAGAGGAGGTAAACTCATAAAAAATAGCAGTATCGATATATCGGGTTCTGTCCCTTTGACCATAAAATATATATAACATGCATTTCAGTCAAATAATGATCATACATACGAAAAACGATCATACAAAGACTTTGGAAAAAAGTAATTATTTGTGCGTAACATTACCGCACCCTCCCGGGAAAAAAAAAATGAAACATTTTTTTTTTTTAAATCCTGGAGCCGGAAAAATCTAGGCTCCTAACGCACGTATGATGCGCGGATATACCTAACAAAATAGCTCAACACTTGGAGCGAAACTGAGATCATATCCCAGGTCCTTAGAGAAAAATTTATCTAAGTATACGCGTATATATCCCAGGAAGGTGCCACCAACACAAACCACAATGCTGGCAACATCATAATAAAAGTCAAATTATTCTCATACCAATATATGAAATCAAATATATTATTATGATATCATACAATGTGTTGCAAATAGCGGTGTAATATATTAATATACCGCACTATTTTATTACATTATGTAATGCATCAGTAACTAATAAGTAATACATGTGTTGATCTTCGTTGACATAAAACATTCAATAGAAGAAGATGTGGACATCATCCGCTCCCAATCTAGGACAGGACTTGATATACTCAAAGTTCCACAATGGACACAATCTCGCATCTTCAATGATGTGCTGCGAAAATATCAATAACACAAATCTTAAAGACAACTGGTAAATCTCTCAATACAATCCTGAAAATAATTTATTTAAATGTGGCCGAGTGATCTTTTGGCCCGTATATCACTAACTAAGCCTTCTTAGATAATTACATGGTACAATGTTATAAATTCCCCCTCAAAAAAGTGAGAAACAAAAAAAACTACTAACATGTCATTATAACATTGGACTGTATATCAGGAAATATATATATGACAGAAGAATCATGTGGAATCGTGTGGGCATCTGGACAGAATGTCCGCCATTACATTATCCGAACCACGGATAGCTCGAACCGAGAAATGAAATGGTTGAAGAGCTATGGCATAACGAGTGGACCTCGAGCTCTTCAAGTTTTTGCTCTGAATAGCAGTAAGCGCTTTCTGGTCGGTTTCCACAATGAAATGTGCGCCTAGAAGAAATCTTTGTAACTTCAGAATAGACCATACCATAGCCAATAACTCACGGTCTAAAACCGAGTAATTCTTTTCTGCAGCATTTAATTTCCTAGAGATATACATCACCGGATGCAGAGTATCAGAATACTCCTGCATTAGTGCTGCCCCAATCCCAGTTGACGAGGCGTCACTTCGAAGAACAAAAGTCTTCTCAATAGTAGGTAACCTAAGAATAGGTGGAGATGAAAATAGGTCTTTAACCTGGTCCAATGAGGATTGACATTCTTTTGACCAGCGGATCAAATTAGGCGACCCTTTCTTCAATAAAGTAGAAAGCGGTGCCATAATGGAGGACAGATTCGGAATGAATCGTCCGTAGAATTGGATCAAACCTAATAGACTCCTTACTTGTTTCTTTGTCTTAGGGACCGAAATGTTAAGTATTTTTGAAACATTGTGGTCCTCTGTCTTTAAAAGACCATGACCAACACGATGACCTAGGAAAGAAATCTCACTAAATCCTATAAAGGCTTTAGAGGGTTTTGCAGTCAAGTTATACTCGCGAAGAGTAGACAGTAATTCGTATAAACCCAAATAGTGATCTTCCCAGGAATCACTGAATAGACAGATATCATCTAGATATGCTATGACATCTGTACGATATGCGAGAATTCGCCGCATCATGCGTACGAATGTAGCAGGGGCGTTCATAAGACCAAAAGGCATGAAATTCCATTGGAATAAACCCCTAGGTGTAGAAAAAGCTGTAAAAGGTTTGGCACGTTCAGTTAGCGGGACTTGCCAATAACCTTTAGACAAATCTAGTTTGGTAAAGAATCTAGAATTAGAAAGTTTATTGAGTAGCTCTTCTAATGAAGGCATAGGTTCAGCGTCGAACTTCGTAACTTGGTTCAATTTGCGATAATCTACGCAAATGCGAATGTTATTATCCTTCTTTCGAACAATAACCATAGACGAAGAGTATGCTGAAGTGGATGGTTCAATGATTTCCAAACGTATCATTTCATCCAATTCTTTTTCGACTTGAGACTGGAAATGGATAGGTATTGGATAGGGTCTGACTCTGATAGGATTATGATCAGTTAGCACAATGTCATGTTCAATGACATGTGTGTGTCCCGGGATGTCTGTAAGAACATCCTGAAATGTTTGCAACATCGAAGAAACTTGTCGATGTTCCTCAGCGGAAAGATTTGGAGAAACGGTCACGTTTTTCCAAGATTCCGTAGAATAAAGTGGGACCATAGAAAGAGGAAGATTGACATCAGAAAAAGTAGTTTCCTCATCCTGTATAACTGACAGCGATGAGTATTGACCATGAGGTACTTGAGAATTGTCCGTTGCCTGGAAAATAGGCTGCAAATAGTCTGGTCTTTCATGAAATTCCGTGAGCATATTTATGTGGAAAGTTTTATGCTTTCCATCAATATCGACAACATAGTCGACATCAGAAATTTTGGAGACTATTGCATATGGACCTTTCCATGCAATTAGAAGTCTGTTCTCCCTTGAAGGAAGTAGAACGAGAGCTTTGTCACCTGGACAAAGTTGTCGTAGACATCTATTCTTATTCGCAAACTGCCTTGCCTTTTCTTTAGCAAATTCGGAAGACGAAGTTGCTAGTCTGCATGCCTCAATGATTTTTTTCCTAAGAGCAATGACGTACTCATAAGAAGACTGAGTCTCATCGCTAATATTATCGGCAGTGATTAGATCGTGAAGTAAAGACATAGGGCCGCGCGGTTGCGCGCCAAAGACAAGTTCAAAAGGGGAAAACCCCGTATGTTCATTGGGGACCTCTCTATACGCAAAGAGAGCCGCGGGTAAGACCCTGTCCCAATCCTGAGGATGATCCTCAGTTATTTTACCCAGTAAAGTTTTTAGAGTCCTATTTAAACGTTCGACCAACCCATTAGACATTGGGTGATAGATACTGCTGAGAGACCTTTTTATATGTAGCATAGACATTACCTGTGACATAGTGTCTGATATAAGTTGAGTGCCATGGTCTGACAATATTTCTCCGGGAAAACCCAAGCGAGAAAATATCAGCCAAAGAGCGTCTGCGATATCAGCAGTTGAGATGCTCTTGAGAGGTATTGCCTCTGGCCAACGTGTGCACATATCGACACATGTAAGAATAAATTGATGTCCTCTAGCCGACTTAATTCTAAAAGGACCGATAATATCTATTGCCATTTTTTGAAAAGGGCGAATTGGAATGTCAGCAGCCTGAATAGGCGCAGCATGTCGTGGTCCTTTAGATTTGACCTCCTGACATACTTTGCAAGAGCGACAGTACATTCGTATGTCCTTGCTCACAAATGGCCAAAAGAAAGCCGCAAGAACTCTCGACTTTGTACGGGAAAAACCCATATGTCCAGCACATTGCGAGTCATGAGCATGTTGCAATATTTGCACCCTCATGCTCTTAGGCACAAGAATTTGTGAATGAGTGGATGTAGTCGAGTCTTGTACCATACGTACAAGTACGCCGTTCTTCATAGAAATCCAAGATTTTCTATTAGTATTTTGATTAGGATCACCTTTTTTTGCTAGAATGAAGAATTTTTGTAACGACGGATCTTCTTCTTGCAATTTGATAAATGAGTCACGTGTAATAGTCAAGTGACTATTTTGTTCATTTACTTCATCATTATTAGTTAATGAAGTTTGAGGTGGATCCAGAGCATGTGCTCTTGTGACCACCGTATTGGTAGCTTCAATGTTTTGCTCTTCCCAAACAGCAATCTGCTGTGGGGTACATTCCCTAACTCCGTGAATACGACCAATAATAAGGTCCGCAATAGGGTTTGGAAGTAGACACGCGTGGACCTCTCCCGTGAAGAAAGGAGTAGCAATATGTATTATGGCAGTAGGATATTTTTCCAACGTGCCACCAAATGTGACACATTTGATGACCTTTCCTGTAGCACAGAATGGATCTACAAAAGATTGCCTAACCCCGACAGTAGTACATCCAGAATCAAACAACACCGAGACTGGATTACTATTTACAAGCCCCTTATGTAATATAAGAGAACCTCTCCCATCATGAGCAACATTAGCAGGAAGAGCGGGCAAAGGATGACCACAGCTTAGAGTACTAATGGTTTTCGGATCAAATAAAGTACTGCATTGGATACATTTATTTGCCCTACCAAAGTCAAAAGATGAGCATCCGATAGCATTATGGTCTTTATCATTATTAACCTGTTTATCTGCTCCCTGAGATTCTTGTTGAACAGAGTTTGTCTGTTGATATCTTTTTCTCTTCTGTTGCGATCTACCGCGACCATTATTGCCTCTGCAATTATCATTAAAGTCCCTACTGTAATTTTTATCCTGGTTTGCGTTCCAGTTTCCATAACTGTCATTACCATCTCTATGCTGTTGAGAACCTCTATTATCTTGGTATTGAGGTCTCTGCAAATAATATTTTCCTCTATACCGATTACCTTTATGAAAATTTCTAAAGTTACCGGGAATAGAATACCGTGTAATATTAGGTTGTCTCCAGTTCTGGGAAGAAGAATCTCCCTGAAATTGATTACCATGGTTCTGGGCATAATTACGGTTACTCTTTTTATTGAAATTTTGCTGGCTACCCTGAAATTTACGCATAAAATTCGGGCCATAAGGTGCTGCCGAAGCAACTGGCAGACCTTCTTTTACCTTAGAGTTGCTAATGGTTATGTGAGGATGTGCAGTAACATACTGGCTACAGTATTCTTCCATTTCTTTTATATTTTTAGGCTTACGCTCATGAAGAAAAGAAAGAAAAGCTTCATTAACAGAAGACATAACCTTGTCTCTAAGAAGTAAGTCCATGAGGGCTTCAAATGTACTTTCTGTCTTAGAAAGCTCAACCCATCGTAAAAAAGTAAGACGTATGCCTGAGATGAATTCTGAGAATTCAACTCCAGTTTCTGGTAACATGTTTTTAAATTTAAGACGATATCCGTCTTCGTTAAGTTGGTACTTCTTTAACAATGCCGCCCTGACAACCTCATAGTTGTTCTTGTCAGGCACATCTACCATACCCAACAAAGTCAAAGCATCACCTCTAAGTATCTTGGACAGATGATAAACATATAATGTTTTATCTATATTATGCACCTTACATGCACTTTCAAATCTATCTAGATAAAATGTTATATCATCAATTGAAGCATTGAATGCTGGTAAATTAAGCTTGAAATCAACAGCATTAGACTTATTAGCAGATGATACCTTATTAGCATCATTAGCATTACTAGATAACTTCAACTTTTCTAACTCCAAAGCTAAGAGTTTTTCTTCATGTTCCATTTTTGCTTTTCTCTCATCAGACTCTCTTTGTAACCTTCTTTCCTCAGCCTCAGCCTGTAACTTTCTTTCCTCAGCCTCAGCCTGTAACTTTTTTTCTAATCTTTTATTTTCAGCCTCTATTTCAAGTCTCTTATTTTCAGCTTCTTTTTCAAGTCTCTTATTTTCAGCTTCTTTTTCAAGTCTCTTATTTTCAACCTCAGCCTGAAGTCTCTTCTCCTGAGATTCTGCTTCTCTTTTTTGTTTTTCCATTTCCATTTGTAATCTCTTTTCATCTACCTGCATCTGCAGTTTTAAATTTTCAGCATCTATTCTCTTTTGTTCAGTTAGTTCTTTCATTTTCTTTTCCTCCGACTTCAATGCCTTGGCATATTGAACAGTCGCAAATTCTTCTAATTTATCACCTGTCTTCCCAAGGGCTTTACCCTGCTCAATAAAGTACTCAAATGTAGACATGATGTCTAAAATGTGAGTACAGAACCTGAAATAATTAATTATCTTATTTCAATCTTAATAGCAACAAGACTTAATAAAGTGCTTGTATAATTACTATGTTTACTCCAATCTCTGTGGGAAACAAGACTTGACACCAATTTGTATTATCAGTTGTACAATAATATCACAAGTCACCTCTTAATTATCAGTGCACTACCCAAATCAGTGCATAACCATCAGTTATTTATCATAACTGCACTACAATAGTGCATAAGCAACAAACCACCAGCTAGTTATGATAAGTGCACTATAGATCAATAGTGCATGAGCATATATGTAACAATAGTGAAAGCTAACTATGCAAGAACTATGCAAACAATAACAAGACAATGTAAACAATAACAAAGTACCAACAATGTAAACAAAACAAAGATCAAAGTCAATGTAAACAATAACAAAGATCAGAGTCAATGTAAACAATAACAAAGATCAACGTCAATGTAAACAATAACAAAGATCAGAGTCAATGTAAACAATAACAAAGATCAAACAATACGAAAACATTCGCATAAGTCAAATAAATAAACAGCGAAACTAAAAAGAATATGATGACAGAATGCGAAGATATGACAAACAAATGACGCTACAGTATATACACAAAAATTTACGTGAAGAACTGAATAATAGAAAAGAGGAGACCTACAAATACAAACAATTGAAATCGAAACTAAAAAACAGAAAGAAAGAGAGAAACAAAAAAAAAATATACAAAAAACGAAAATAAAGCACAACTCGTCACAACTAAACAGATATAGCAACGATTGTCGCTAGCAAATTCCACAGTAGGAAATTCGCACAGTCCCTAACGAAAACGCTAACAGTAGAACCTCTGTGACGTGGTATCTTCTACTGAAAGACACCGCCCAACCGAGAAAACCCGCTGAAATATAAACATATAAATACAAATCCAAATAACATATAACATGTAAACATATAAAGAGTGCGAAAAATGTGATAGACAGAAGGCTCAGTTAGAACATAAGGGCACAGTTCACAAACAAAACAGGCCACTTAACTTCTATGTATCCACAACGTCAGCACAGGTCAGAACAGGATGTGATCAGCATTCTTAGGACAATGATCCAACGTTGATCCATATCTGCTCTCGTAAACTGCCATGACGAAGGAAATGAGCTTCTAACAGGAAACAGCTTCTGACAGGAAACAGCTTCTGAATCTGCAACAGTAATTCTGAGACCGGAACAGTTGTTACGGCACTTGTCCTTCTTCTCAACAGATCAGGAAATCCATTCGCTCGGTACTTGTCCTTCTATTTGTAGACAAACTTCAATACCGCCGAGCAGCGCCGGGTAGTTTCAAAATATCAACAACTGTCAGTACTGCTGCGTCTTTCAAAAAATTTCATCAAAGGTGATGAATAGCAACTGCAATGTTGTCTTGTAGTCTGCTGATGATGTCTGGGTTTGTTGACCCCCTTGAGAGTTGGTACCAGAATAAACGATCATACAAAGACTTTGAAAAAAGTAATTATTTGTGCGTAACAGAGACCTTTTGACAAGATGGCAATAGACATTATTGGTCCATTGCTACCATCGGCCAGAGGACATAGATTCGTCCTTACGTGCATTGATTTGTGCACACGATGGCCAGAAGCTATCCCATTAAAGACCACCACTACCACAGATGTAGCTGATGCACTACATCTCATCTTTTCTAGAATAGGGTTTCCTAGAAAACTTTTATCAGACCATGGGTCACAGTTTATATCTGACACCATGAAGGAAGTCATGAAAACTTGGGACATTGATAGGAATTTAAGTAGTATTTATCATCCGATGAGTAATGGTGCGGTTGAAAGACTTAACCGTACACTTAAACAACTACTACATAAGGTTACTGCTAAGCACCCTCATGACTGGGACAGAGCACTCCCAGCTGTTCTATTTGCTTATCGGGAGGTACCGCATGAACAAACTGGCTTCTCTCCCTTTGAATTAGTTTTTGGTGCTCCCCCAAGAGGTCCTATGGGACTAATAAAAGACTTATTAATTGACGAGGAGATGACTCAGGACACTCAGTCATCTTACGAGTACGTGATTAATCTTCGGAAGAACATTATTGAGTCTTGCCAGTTGGCAACAGCTTCTTCTGAGGCTGCAAAAGCTAAGGCTCGATCTCTACAAAATAGGTCTCGACGATTACGCCAATTATTCCCAGGCGACGAGGCTTATGTGTTACTTCCTCACAATAACAATAAATTATTGATATCTTGGAATGGTCCTTACAAAGTCATTGATAAAATTTCCGACGTTGATTACGTCTTAGATATCAAGGGACACAAAAAGATATTTCATATTAACATGCTCAAGCAATTTCATACACGTCCTGAACACTTACAGTCAATTTTTCATGAACTAGATGACAACACAGTATCCACTTGTCATTATTCTAACTTATCTGTCATCCAGGAAGAAGAATCTTCTTTTCCTGAGGTACAGTTACCGTTACCTGTACCAGTAGTTCAACCTACTGAATCTTGGCGGGATGTAACCATCTCTTCAACGGTTACACCGCAACAGCGTCTACAGATTGCTAATCTATTACAATCTTATCCAGATGTGTTGACCGACGTCCCGGGTCGCACATCGGCTATCAGTCATGACATTACTCTCAATGATGATACACCTATTCGTGTACATCCCTATTCTGTTCCTTTACATTTCCTTGCTAAAACTACTAAGGAACTTGAACAGATGTTGTCTCTGGGAATCATTGAGACTAGTAATTCGCCATTCTCTTCTCCATTAGTGATTGTCCGGAAGAAGGACAATAACATCAGACTATGTGTTGATTATAGAAAATTAAATGCTAAGACTATAGTTGACAGCGAACCACATCCACTTATCGACGACTTACTGCCACGTCTATCCAACGCAACTATATTTAGTAAGATAGACTTAACTAAAGGTTATTGGCAGATACCACTGACCGAAAAGGCTAAGTACTACACCGCATTTTCCACTCCACAAGGTCTATACCAGTGGAATGTGATGCCTTTTGGGCTTGTTAATGCGCCAGCTACCTTCATTCGCCTGATGCGACAAATTTTATCAGGTAGACCAGACGTTATTACATATATTGACGACATATGCTTGTTTAGTTCGTCGTTTGAGGAACATGTTTCGGGACTTAGATATGTTTTTGACACTCTAAGGAATTATCATCTAACTGCTAAACCTACAAAGGTGCAAATCGCGTGTAATGAGATAACCTTTTTGGGACATATCATTGGATCGGGATATATCCGAACGTTACCTAGTACAGTCTCCAAAATTCTAAACATAGCAGTTCCTCAGACGAAGAAACAGGTCAGGAGTTTGTTAGGACTTGTTCAATATTACAGTAGATTCATACCAAACTTGTCATCCATCACGGCTGTATTGTCTTCATTGTTAAAAAAAGATATGCCGGTGAAGGTGACATGGACTGGTACATGCAATGAAACTTTCAACAAAATTATAAATTTGTTCTCGCATGAACCAATTTTAAGACTTCCCGATGCTTCCAAAAGATTTTTCTTACGAACAGATGCTAGTAACTACGGCATTGGTGCATGCCTGCTCCAGAACCATGATGGCATTCTACATCCTACGTTATACATTTCAAGAAAGCTGAAGCCGGCAGAAACAAAGTATTCAACAGTCGACAAGGAACTTTTATCTGTGATCTGGGCAATAACCAAACTTGAAAAGTACTTACTTGGTGCTCCCTTCACCATACAGACGGACCAACGTGCTGTAGCATCCTTGCGTCGATCAAATCATACAAGCCAGAAGCTTGCCAGATATTCAATCATCCTACAGCCATTCGAGTTCTCCATTGAACACATACCTGGCACTGAAAATATTGTTGCTGATGCGTTGTCACGTAATCCTATTGACGACGAATAATCAATATTGACACTCTTAAACTATATCAATCAGAACTACATTGGATTGAACGAAGTATCAACTATAAGAGAACTAACCTTGCCTTCAATTTAAACTTTATAAACACTATATGCATCACAGAATTGAACTAAAAGACATATTGACATTGGAACTTCGTCTAACGTCCATACACGATATATAAATACCGTTGAACAATCATGGAATAATATCTGACGACAAGTCGAACTTATTATCCTATGGACTCTTAATTCTTGGATGCAGTGATAAATGACATTTCTTTCCGACGTGAACGTTTGAACACTTTTGCCTAAAAGAATTCATCAGGATCAAGACTACGGATGGATCATCATATCCTATACTAATTAATTAGTTAACTTAACTTCTTAATTGAATTATTATCAATAAAATGAAATGTGAGAAAAAAATTAAATGAAAAAAAAAGAGAACGAAATATAAAAAGAAGAAATTATGAAAAGAGAAAATAAATCTCACACAAGTATTAGATTAATATTTTTTTTAATGTACCTATACATTATTTAGTTAGTTAAATTAGATAGTTATTATTCATTAACACTTAACACACACAATTAAGTTAAAACTTATATTCGAATTTCTTTCTATTTCTTCTCACTTAGTTTGTCTTTTCTTCTCTCATAACATCGCGCTACATTAGAACCTTAATAATTTAACTCTTAGTTTAATTAATTAATTTAATTTTAATTAGTCAAATTAATTCCTATATGACATACTAATACGACAGACCTTACTTTAATTTAATTTTATCATTCACTATTAACATTGGACATTTATTTAGTTGATATAATAATATGTATAATATTGATATATAATGTGATTTATGTTCGATGACTATGACAAATAGTTAGTTGACATGACCGCAACACGGTTCTACTCAGAACATCGTCGGCCATATGTCACAATTGTGTTAAATTTTTTTGAAAAAAATTGTTAAGTCGGATAGATCTTGAAAAAAAATCTATCGATTTTTTTTCCCCGGTGTACAGGGAATTGTTACGGTATATGATATTAACGCCGTCTGCTAAAGGTTATCAGACGTGCAATTGTAAGAGGTTAAGGCATTTAATATATTGCGATAGAGGTTTCAATTTTGAACGCTCCACACACGATCGATTATGACGTGTATAGCGTTGTTTAGGACACAGTCGGTAACTAAGAAACGCTACCCTTTGTTACTTGACCGCCAAGCTGTATAGCGTTGTTTAGGACACAGTCGGTAACTAAGAAACGCTACCCTTTGTTACTTGACCGCCAAGCTGAATAGCTGCGTTGTTCTAACCTTCCAATGCGATGGCATGATATAGCCACTTATATGTGTATTTTTTTGATGGACCAGGGTCAGTCCTAGAACTCTTTATGAGAGGGAAATTTATGGAGGTTAGTATTTTAACTAGAATTCTCAGAAGGAGAAGAATAATCGTCAAATTCGTATGAATATATTCAGACTCGCAGTCTCACTGTCGGCAGGTAGCCATGTCTAGCTGCGCGTGCATATAGCTGTGATGTTCTGACGACAATTACTGCTCTGTATCCTTAAACGGACATTGACACGTAAAACAGCAGTCTACGCCATTGATTAATTTATGCATGACTCATGTTCTGTCCCTATTTGAAATGTGTACATGTGAATTAAATGTACGGACTCAATGAAATGACTTATCAAATCAATCGTATTCCAAAGTTCAAGTATTGTTTGGAATCTTCCACCCCAGCATTCGCTTAATCTTCCATCAAGGGCACGATGCACTAAAACTAACATATCAAGGAAGAAAACAATGGCCAGAATTTTATAATTGTTTTATTCATAACACATGGAACATTGTTCAGAGCAAACCACCACGCAACAGTTATATGTACAGAATTTATCAATATGAATATTGTAGTGACATATATTATTAACAGTATCCTATGTGTGTTAGTTGTGTAGTAGTAATATGAGGTAATACTGGTTTTGTTTTGTTCAAGCTCTGTTGGTATTTGTCATCATGACTTCAATAGTTTGTCTTTATTGGAACTAGTATTGGAGATGTTCTCAGTTCCTGATATTAAAACAATTTACTTCCCCTCTTAAGTTTATGTTACAATGTTATTTTAAGATGGGGGTACATAATTTTGAGCTCAGCTGGCCACATCAGCTTATCTTGCGTGATGGCGGCAGGAAAAGACTCCTCTGCTCGATTTCTCCCCTGGGCTCTGGAGACACCTCACTGATAGCTAAATGGACCAAGGAGTATGCTGTCCGACTCTGGATTCAGCAAAGCTCTGACCAGGTGCTGCTCAATACCATCAAGACCACGGTCCCTGAAAACAAGAAGGATGTACCTTCTACTTCATAACTAATTGATACTCTAGTTCTACACTGAGCACAATACATCACAAACATTGAGTTCAGAGCGTTAGGCCAACTGTCAGCTTCATCTGAAATACTTTATACCAGTATTAACCTCCTTAATGGTTACTACGCCTCTGCAATTCCAGCATTATTTCTTTCTAGTCAATCATCTAGGTGTCAGTGTACTGTTTGGCCATTCCATGCCGTTTTACTTTCCTCCGACACCTTCTGTTCAGGCTGGAGCATTATAGGCTTTACATCATGTTTGCTACTGAACTACACATATATACAGGCATAAATTAACAATTCACATTCAATTTTCATTAAAAGATACTGAATGTTTCAAGCTTACCACAATTCATAGAATAAACACAGATACGTTGACTAGCAATGAATTCTGGCACAAATTCCCATCTGCTTATGTTCCAGGCTTTTATTTAGCAAAAATATGAGCTGGCTTCAACGCACTGTTGCTTTATCAAGCTTATTTGAACTAGTGGTCTCGAACTAACGCTCCTAAGTGATTATATCAGCGAGTCTGGCCAATGGAGCCACGTTTCGACAAGTGTTTGAAAAAATTTTACCTTCCTACGTCTCCCCTAACAACCAAAGATAGTATTTATAGTCCGACCAATCGTGTTTAGTCTTATATTTGTTGCGCTCCAATCAATTTGGAGTTTACATGGTAGGCTATTTCCGTACGTAAGGTTTTTTCAAACACGTTATAAAAAAATTTTATGAGCAGAAATGATTTCATGCTGTCAGGCATCCCCACTATTTTATTTTGGTTATAACTTGTTAATTCCTAGACTATTTGCGTAACGTTTTACATATTCTTTGTCAGCAAGCCCTAAGGAACCCAAATATACAAATTTAAAAGAGCTAAGTGGCTGCGTTCAAAATATGCAATTTCTTCTACCTCCTGTTTCGAAGATGTGCTGTCTGGGTACTGTAATGTTTTCAAACGTAAACCCATCTAATGTTATCTTTTCTAATAAGCGTTTTTCGTGATTTTAAAACCTAACTCTGGGAAGGTTAGTGTTTTTATCACTGTCCGTCCGAAAAAGTTAGTGCATGTGGCCTTACACGCGTGATAGTAGTAATTGTGTATCGCGTTACGCTTGTTGGGGTGGCATTAATAGCGAGACGCGTGTTTAATTTTGCATGCGTTCGGCTTTCTGCCTCTCCCTTCTCTCTATCCTTTAGTCCATCTGTTCGTTCGTTTTGGTAACGTAATATAATTAATGTTAGGATTAATTTAGGTCATTACGCATTGTGCCTCTCAATGTTTTTCTTAGAAATGCAATACCCGTTTTAATGTGTTGTGGAAACGCTTGTATTTATGCAGTGGCTTATATTTAACGTGGAAACGTTACAATTTGCAGACGAAGCATAAAACAAAGGGGGATTTCGAGTACATTCCTTGTGACAGCACTGTTATTTTACCATTGCTCTTATCTTTATTAAATTTATTTGTTAGGCTTTATATTTACCTGATAATTTATATATGTGGATTAGAATATTTCACGACAATATGGAAAATATTTCATATGTATTTTTCTTTATTCAGTGAATACTGTGGTACCCAAACTTTGCCAGCGTTCTAGTACGTGAACATTATCTGTGAAGAACTTAAGCAGTTTCTTTACATGAACTGTAACAGTTAAATGAAGTAAAAGGCCTATCGCGCCAGAATTAATTCTTAAAGAATAACACTTAAGTACAGATCAGCCGCTGTGGCAAGCAAAATATCAGTAACATCCGACAGAGTTTTGAATAGTAGTGTGGTGACCAAATATAGTCATATACTGAGATAAGGCACCCAACCTGACATTCCTCAATTTTTTTTTAGAAACCTACGCTAGTGACACTGTGCTCCGCTAACTTTCGTGCCTGGACAAATTTTATGTGACTTAAACAGACATCCGAAAAATAAGAACACCCAAGGAATCGTTCCCTGAGACAGAGAATTCAGTACGTCTTTTTGGAACTGGGGATTTCTTGGTCGAGACCGCATTTACGGGTCTGTGTGAAGGTCCTAGAAAAATTATGTTCCCAGAGGCAGCGATCAAAGCTGTAAGTATAAATGTGCGCACGTGGCCACGGCTGAATGAATAGAGTGAACGCAGGTCTGAGTGTTATTGTTACCGTTGTATTTTGGAACCTATTTGCTGTCATAACTTTCTTCATGCAAGTTTGTTTTGCTAACAATATTTTCCGTTAAACTAGATTATAGTATCAAGTCTGTTCATACCTTAAACGGGGAAAACTCTTAGACTCAATCATATGTATCTGGGACTCTCTGTGCTATCATCTTTCTCCTAACGGGACTGTGGGCTATCCATTGAGGGAAGATCATAACTGTGGGTCTATCAGTTCTTGTAGCATTCCTTGATTTGTTTATGATTTGTGTATATGCCTTTTTTTGATGTAATTTTACATGTTGTGACGTAAGTTTATAATGATAAATAAACTTAACAATAAATTAATCAGCATGTTGGTCAGCTCGTTCTAAATATCTATATAATCATTTGTTATAGTTTCCCACGTCTGTGTGTCTACCTGTCGTCACTTGAATGTGCGTGCACGTGAGTGGATATAGATATATTTAATGTATATGTGTTAGACTGTCTGACTACTTTAGATCTGTCGTAGAAGATAGGTGAGAGAGAGAGAGAGAAGATTTCCCGCTCTCAGAGATAGCCTCTATCACTATTCCACCACCTCACTCGTGGAAATCTATTTTGTATTTCTATCTCACACTGTGACTATCACTCATTCCAAACTATTCAGAAGGGACCAACCCAAGTCTTAATTCTCCTATCAAAAATCTACGACAATAACCCAGCACAGACTGCTGAGCTCTCTGAAATAAAATGAAACAAAATAAACTAGCATCGTATTAATGGACAAACATCATCTACATAATACATACATATGTGTGAAAATATGCAAGTACATGCACTTAAATGACCATGTGTGTGTGTGTTTGTGTGTGTGTTTGTGTGTGTGTGTGTTCATGCAGGTCTGCGTATATGTGTAATCATACAATAAACATGTCTCAGTCAACAATAATGCCTTCATACTCCTACTAGATACTAACTACACCATCACGCGAGAGAAAACTTAATTGAAGCACTTCTATCCATGATGAAATATTATACACAACTCACTGGTCTAATGACCACATTTGATCAGTATCTTAGAGGCCTAGCTACTCTAAAGAACAAGCAGATATATATATATATATATATATATATATATATATATATATATATATATATATATATATATATATATATATATATACTAAATGTAATAGGCATAGGCTACACACGGAGATAGAGGGTACGCTAATCTTTCTCTCACAATAATCACTGATGTAAAATTAACCACACTTACGGCTCACAAGAATGCAATATAACCACTACTTAACACTACACAAACAATAATAATGGTAATAAGTACACACTTGTATACAGCGCAATGCGGACACTAGAAATCCTCTTATAAATTCCCTTAGTACTTTACACATTTAACACACAGTCTCACTGTTGAAAATAGCGATGAGATATACGTGAGATTACACCAGACAACATATACATCGCAAGTCAGCTTGTATCAAACTATAGATAGACAACGCTAAAAAAGCATTAACTTCTAAACCTGAAACGACTAATATTACTTTACGTAAGTATTATAAAAATGTACTCATATGCAAGCATACCTCAATGTCGTTAGTTCTCTTAGCACAGACGCAACATATGCGTATCAAATCCTCTACCTCACTGGTGTATCGTATTGAGGATGCATACCGCACATGAAAGACGATCTAGCTCTTCTCAGCTCTGACCCAAGCCTCTCACTGTTTCAGTTTAAATCTATAGGGTGTTTATAAAGTCGCCGTGCAGTGAAATTTTCGCCCGGGCGAGACTACGTCACCAAAAATACCCTGTTTTCAATGGCTAACATCATTTTCGTTCAGCAATGAAACCGTGAATATAACAACGACGTGATTGTGGAACACAGAATATCATGACGTAAAATTTGCATCATTCGTGACGTAATTGCTAAAATATTTTTTTCAAATTCACTGCACAGCGACTTTATAAACACCCTGTACATCTCCACCTCTGTATCACATGATAGCCACGTCAAAAATGTCAGGGAAAGCTCCACCCATCCCTCTAGGTAGCAAATCAGGAGTCCTATGCTCAGTATGGATGACATGAGATCACATCTTAGTCAAGAGTATCTTCCTAATCGACACAACTCAAGGTCTGCCCACTAATGGGCTGTTACATCCCACGATATTCGTTGCCCTACTCACACTTCTTACGGTTTCGTGCTCAAAAAGGTGTTTTCTTCTGGTGTCAGACAGCGCCGAGATGTCTAACAGCGGAGGGCTGTCTCCCATTACATCTGCTGCGTCTCAGACGTTTGTCTACTTCACGGATGGCAAAGGTGTGTTTCGTTTAAATCGCCCATTCCAGTGTGAGAATGCCAACATGAGCACAAATATACACCGTAGACAAGATCGACAACTATCACTCAGTCAAAAATTACACCTTTCTGGCCACACCGTCACATGACTATACAACAATAAAAATGCACAATAAATAATGTACGCCAAAATTATGCTAGCGTATTTAATCTGCAATTACACTATGAACAATCGAGGTTATCAATGTATCCCCCTGTAGTTAAATACACGTGTTCCTGTGTTCAACATAATGTTAACGTCACCCTTCTCTGGGTAACATTCCTGAATTAAAACTCAATACAATAACCGTGCCCACGTGCTTAAAATGTACAAAATCCCGCTCCCGTTTATACAGAAGTTTATCATAAATCAAAGATGCGGGTTTTTCCTACCAAACTTCTTTAAACAATTTAGACCTTTTAAATATTACGGAGCTCACATTAAATGTCTCAAAATCTTTACGCACTCCTAGCTACGGCTATTATCATATAAAGACTTCTCTGCACCTCTTACATTAAATACTTTCTCTGAGATCGTAATTGATGGCCCTTCGGTTTAAGAACTAAATTAAAACCTCCTGAAGAAAGCTTATACTTTAACCGGCTAGTCTCTATTAGAAGCGAATTACAAGTACCATGCTAAATAGTTATGGCTTACCCAATAGATCAAATTTCTCACTGAAGAGCAAGTGCTATGACGTAGATTCTCACGTCTGAATGTTCTTCGGACAAAAGGGACCCACAATTAATTTCCTCTAGTATTTATTACAGACAACGAGGCCAGATACGTCATCGCTGGCGTTCCTCTCCGACCAATGAAATTCCAACAAAATTAAACAACCGAGCCTCCGCCAATAGATTTGAAAGCAACGCGCAGACCACGTGTCCCAAAAAAAATTGCGTCACGTTACGCGACGACCGCGATTTTTTTTAACAAAGAAAATGAGATTCCCTGATCTCGATTATTTAGCGAAAAGAACTGGTGAAAAAAAGAACTGGTGAAAATCTAATATTCTCACCTGTAGTCTCTATTAAAACCGCAATTATTAACCCTACAGAAAAAGACCAAACTCGATATATTACAAAGAGAAAAGCATGGGAAACACATATAGTTTTCAGAGAGAAGAAGACTGAATCAAACTCATATAGTTACAGAGAAAAGAAGGCTGGGACCTGTTGAAAATAAAAATCACAGTAACTCTATCACAGTGAAGTATCAAAAGATTATTTTATTTTAGTATCACAAGCCCAAGAACTTTATGGAGTAAGAGATACTTTCACAAATCTGAAAAACTACGTTCATTATATTTTTGTTTTCTGTTTCATTAATATGTTTTTATTATCGATAATAGAGGAAAGATAATGCACCTGAGCTTGAATTACTTAAGAGTTAGTGGTACATGGTATAACTGTTATGGAAATTGTGATATATTTGTTCCTATGAAAATAATATAATCTGTTTTGAAAACAGAACATCAAATCTTCATCAACTGAAGCAAAAAAAGTAAATTTTTTTTTCAGTGTTTGGTTTGGTTTTGGTTTTTTAAGGACTATCTTCATTGGACACGGACAGCTCCATTAGTGCTCCGATCTCCTCCCTTAGATCACATAAGGAGAATCTCAGCACAGTGCACGAACTCCGTAACACCGGCGAGAATCCCAATGAGTTTATATAGGAATCACACATTCTGTAAATATTTTTGTTACGGGTAGGTTTCTAATTCTTTTTAATTTTGCCAGGGCAGCGGCCTGATAGGCCTACTCTTTACGATTTCCAACTTCTGTGGGATTTTTAACGTGCGCAACTTGCACATGGGACCTCCTATTTTTTCGCCCTTATCGAGAAGGATAGGCATCCGATCTCTCTACCCAGGAGACCAGGGGTGAATATGACGTCATTAGGGCCACTGGTTCTGAAAAAAAATTTCCATAAATTATATTCCCTCAACTGGGAATCGAACCCGGAACGTCTAAAACTTGAGGCGGACGCCATACCTCTTAGCCACTCCAACCCCATAATTTTTTAGTGTTACAAACAGCAAATCTTGTCATTTGGCAGTGAATTGTTGACAGTCAAAATACAACCAAGATCACTAGATGACACGGGTCTGATTTTACAGAAGGATCCTATAGGCAGCTAATAAGATTTATGAGGATGTTCTGAGAGAGGCTAAAGTGCAAAAGATGCTTTTCAAGCTGGTTAAGAAGAAGCAATTCACTTTCATTAGTCATGTTCTAAGAAGAAGAAGAAGAAGAAATTTAACATATTACAACATCGGCAAAACTGATCAAAGAAGAGACTGAATACTGCAAAGAGAGAAAAACTTGAGCTTTAAAAAGAACGGAATGAATAAAAAAAGTAAACAGTGCAATTAATATATAGAAGTGGAGAGTGGGCGTTGTAGAAAGATGTAATTGTCTATCACAGATGGCACAGTCCTTGAATAAAATGTGATTCTTAGTGTTTATAGTGGGGAGTATTTGGCTCTGGGTTAGTCTATTTAAAAACATGTTTTATCTGTTGATGCAATTACATCCTTATTTTTTTTACTGCACTTCCTTTAGGCCCCTTAATCCAGATGATGAAAGTACCAAGGTTGAAAACCCTCTCCCAAAGACCCTAGAGGAAGCTTTACAAGCTCTGGAGCAAGATACCATCTTGGCAAGGGCACTTGGAGAAGACTTTGTAAAAGAATATATTGCTCTCTGTAAGGAGTTTCAACTGGAAAAACTAAAAGATGTGATGGACAAGGAACCACAGGAGAGATTTGAAGCTGAGAGAGATCTTTATCTCCAGACATTATAGACTTACAGCAGTAGACTGAACACAACTAAGCAGCAATGCCAGTATTTTACTGTGAACTGATTTAGCTCTTAAAGGATGAGAGGTCAGTATTGGGGGCTGATTTTCCCTGGCACTTGGACATGAGGCTAGTTTTCAGTGCCGGTATATTTAAACTAAATTTTTGTCTTCAATTATATATTTTATTAATCCTCACTAAATTTCTTTTTTACAACTATGTATAACATTACTATACTTTTAAAACCAAACTTTAACTACATATGAAAATTCAAAGCAATAGAAAATTCCTTGCATCAAACATGAGAAAACGACAACATCCTTTAAGGGTTAATAAAAATATTAAGGCCTATCAAGAATGACTATGGATCAAGAACATTCTTTTTTTCATTCAATGTTCACCACATTTAGCGTGATGGTCTCTTTTCACAGCCATGTGTCCTTCAGTTTTATCAGGATGCTTTTTTGTATAGTGTAAAATATTTCCAGATACAGATAGTTTTTTGTGCTGTTTCTCCATATTGTTTTCTTCTTACTTCAGATAGTGTTATTATGCAAAATATTTTTTATTCAAGAACAAATAGATTGCATAAGACTATTTTGAAAGGTATGGCACCAGAATAAAACAGAGATAAAAGAAAAAAAAAAGCTGGGCAAGCAATATACAGAAATGGACAGGAAATACTTTTTACAAAAACAGATATTGGCATAAAATGTAGAACGTGGTGCCCCACTGACCACCCAGGTTCAAGGATGAAAGAAAGACACCACATGAGAGTAAAGAAGAAGTCAACGAAGGACTGTGGAAGTATTATCATCATTTTCCTATTCTCTGCTTGTGGAGCATGGAGCCACCACAACAGCTGGTCCCCTTGCAGGAAACATGCACCAAACTATCACATGATCTCATAGTGATGATTTCTATGGCAATTTATTTAACATGACGAGGTTGCCAGTCCCAAGTACAACTTCACATGCCTAAGGATATAGTAGTCCTGTTCTTTCTGTGTCTCTTCGGAGGCCTCCGTGAACTACACGGGGCACTAGCCTATGTATGTACGGAAACCTAATAAAAGACTGTATGTACATAAATCCTGAAAGAACTGTGTATGTTGGTAAATATTTTAACAGCCATTGTTTGTTGGTGGCCACAGTTGTATAATAAGCACCCATGGTGTAAAGAATGCTTCACTGGTGTGAGGTTCATGGAAATGGCTGACGAAAAGCATGTATACCTAATGAAAAAAAAAAGAAGAATGTGTTTGCAAATTATGATCAGCAGTGATTAAGAATTTTCAGTTAACTAATTTATCTACAAAGAATGTCACTAGCAGATGAGTCTTATTACTTGCCTTTATTTTATTTGTCCCCTCTGCTAATACTTTTCTCTTTTTCATTCTTTACAATAAATGTTGATTTCATCCAGTTTATATATATCTTCGCCTTTTTCCTGTTTTAAATATGTATATGGTAAAGGGTAAAGGTAAAGGATCCCGTTACACGCCTATTTAGCCATATTGAGAATATGGTGTTAGGCCCATATTTCATTGACCACCGGCACACCAGTATGTATATGCAAAGTATATATATTTTTCTATCATTTAGCTTTTTCACTCTCTAACATTATCTTTCATATTTTGATATTCAGACTTCATATCACTTTGTGATTGTTATTGTTATTGTTAATTAGAATCGACCTAACTGCACTCTGGGCAAACCCATAGGTGCTCAGTCTCCTTCAGCAAATATCAAGAGCATGAATGCTAATTAATTGTACCTGTAGCACGCTGGTTGTACATACGACGGATACATCCTCTCTCTCGTCCATCTCTGCTAGTCCCACGTTTTATGCTAAACTTCAACAGTCTCCGCCTTGTTGATTCATCCATTGCAGTGTCATTATCTAGCAGGCGATCATTAATTGCCCTTAGTAATTACTGATTACTCAGTAGCAAGTCCCTGGAGAGAAACATTATCTTTAGCTGTACCTCATATTCAAGAGATGCCACAAATTGTGGCTGTGCAATATGTGTGGTAAATTTGTGCAGGTTGGGAGTAAGAATCATACGGAGGATTGACCTTGAAATCAGTTATCTACCAGGGTTCAATTTTATTATTTTTAAGAATCACATCCCTGCTGCCTCAAGTTGTCTTTACTTTTGTTTTTGTCCATGTCTCACATGTACACAGTAATAACGGAACTATATAGTACTGTGTTCTAATAACCTCCTCTTCACTGTCAGTGATAATTATTTGTTGGCAAAAACAGTAGATCTAATGAAAACCAAATAAATATGAGGATAAGAATAACAGAGATGAAAAGCTGAATTAAAAGAATAGTGACTGACGAATGGGCAGTAACATGAGATACAAGTCTGAAAGGCAGGCGTGCATATAAGTTGTTCAAGGCTCCAACAAGAATGTATCAATTATGTAATAATAATAAAAATAGCCCCTTCAGTCATATCTGACTATGGCAATGCGCCCCTGAGGTTACAGCCCTCAGCTGCTCATTTTCCTGTTGTTTCTTTCCACGCTTTCTCCTCTCTTCTGTTTGCTGTGAGAGCTTCTTTTCGCCCAATCTGAGGTGACGCCCTAGAATAGCACCGACACTTGGTGCGATCGGCAGCTTCATTGTACCAGGTTACTGGATTTATAACCAGTGCCCTCCAGGGTTGCCAATTTGGCTTTTTTTAAGCCAGATTGTTTTTTACTATTTTGGCTTTACTTTTTAGCTTATTTTTTGTGACTGTGTTTGGCTTTTTTTTCAGTTTTCATCTGGCAACCCTGGTGCCTTAATATCTCTCTTGCACACATCTTTGAAGTCAAGTATCTGGAGAATTAAAAATTTCCAGCAATAAGAAACTACTTAGACTACGGCTTGGAATAGGCAATTTTAAAATGAAAGAGCCTTGACACTTCCAGCTTGAGGAATTAAGTTATATCATTTCAAATTTTCGTGTTCCCCCCCCCCCCTTTTTTTTTTCACCTTAAATTCAATAATTTTAATATTTATTTTCAAACCCCGTAGCATGGTGATGGTATATATTAGTATTATTAATAGATTGGTATGTTAGTTTGTTAGCATTGCTTACCTCTTTTATTGGTAATTATTTGTTATTAATGTTTATCAGTATTATTTTTATTATTATTAAAGTAAACACAATAAACATATGTTATCGGAAAAAAAATTATTGTTTTTCTTTCAACAATTTCTTCAATTACTGATTTTTGCCAGATTGCATTATGTCTTTTATAAGTTATTTTTGTTCTTACTGTCTTTTTAGAACGTTACGAATGAGATTGCAAAGTGCAATCATTTTCTTTTTGTAAATAAATCTGTGCATTAATGTTTTTTGTTTTTTTTTAACTCATGCACGGGACCCCATGAGCTCCGGGCCCGATAGGCTTCAGCCGACTTAGCCTTATGGAAAATCCGGTCCAGGACAGAACAGCAGATTGATTTGTTACGCATGGAGTCCACACAGTCATTGGCGCGCGCGACACACCTCGACACTCTTCTTCCCCTTACATCTCATCGGGGCATAAGTACGAAATGGAAAAATGTCAGTTTTCTTTGCCCTGTATAAAATAAAGGTTGTCTTTCCTTCCTACTCTCTCACGCTCGTAGACATATACGAGAGCATTTATTTACGTTTTTTTTTTTTAGCAGTAAAATCTTGTCTGTTAATATTTCACAAGTGCGTAATCGGCACTGCTGTGATACAGTCACGTAAATACACATCATTATTGCTTCTTGTGTTGAAATAGGTCTACTTGTAGGTCAAGGTACGGGATCCAAAAAATCAAAGGATTCAACACAGCTGAGTGTTCATTTCTAAGCTGTGCTTTTACGAAGCGTCAGAGATGGCATTTGTAACCGGTTTAAGTAGTGGACTGTAAATATAAACCAATACTATTTAGCACGCTGCATAAAAATTCAGAAAATTTGCCCTGCCACTGCATTCTTTTTCACAACGCCCCATTTTTATAGTGGGTGACTAGTAAATTCTATATTTTGTTTTTGTTTTTTGGTCAATTGCTATAATTTTTGGACTGTATAGAAATGAATGAATGATGAATCTGATGATGTAAATTTTGTTTGTGTACGTTAGATGAGATAGGAAGAGAGGAATGGAAAGATGGAAAAACGATAAAAAGAAATAAAAAAATTTTTTTTTTTTAAATTAAAAAAAATGACCAACAAACGAAGAGTCCATATCCCTTGCATCTCAATGAAAGTCATTTGACCAACAGACCAAAACAAATCAAATGACGATCTTTTCGTTACACCCATCATCAGTAGCAAAGCAACAAACGCCCTCTTCAGCAGTGACATTCGGCCGTAATCCTAAACCTTTCCGATATTCCTAATCCTAACCCCTAAAATTATACATACTAGCAATGCCATTAAACTTTCGTTTCCATCTCGGCCATCAAACATATTCTGAGAACCGATATCAGCGCTTATAAAGACAAAAATCTCATCCCCACCGCGTGCCGTTAGAATCCAATACAATTAGAGCGAAAATGGCCGCGTGTTCGATGCCGATTCATTTCGATAAAGAAAAATTCACAGAAAATAAACACGGATGCACCCATTACTAAAGAGGATCGGAAACGGAAGCTAACTCTCTCTCAGATAAGTTTAAAACTTAACATCCGGGGGTGAAGTAACGTGTACACAAATCCTATTGCTAAAAAACGACGATATCCGAAGGCGACACATGTCGCCTCAAGCAGTCGGAACATAGGTTTCTGCGGGCGACACATGTCGTGCGGGCGACACATGTCGCCTGCAGCGTGCTAAAGTAGCCGCTGTGTTACAAACGGTCACCTTCTAACCATAAAAGTTGTTAATTTTTTTAAAATCGACTTAGCATGTCCAGTGGAATATTGTCGGAATTGTTTCATTTGAAATGTCTGATGCAGTAGTTTGCGCACAAGAAGTGACAACAACGGCATCAAAAGAAGTGACAACAATGGCGTCACAAGAAGTGACAACAACGGCGCCACAAGAAGTGACTACAACAGCGTCAACGGAGACAGCGTTTTACCCAGAAAATAAAACCAGAGCTGATGAAAGCATTGACAGCTATGATGCTGTATTGTTTACCGTGTGCGATGTGTTCGGCAGGCCCAGAGGGAAGTTCGCCTTCGGCGAGAATATACAACGATTTGTTAGTCACTGAATTGACACGCCGCATAGTAAGTACTGTCAGTCACCGTCGTCACTCTTCAATTAGTTTACAAGTCTCCCTATCCTGTGTCATCCGTTTAAGTTCTTTCCATATCTTTTTGTTTTCCTTTATCCTTTTTATAGTCTGCCTCAAATTCCCTTCTTCGCGTGTCTGTAATCAATTTATTCATTTCATTTTTCGCTCTTCGCGGAGCATGGACCCACTACTGCATGTGACCCGATTGCAGGAAGCCTGCGTCAAAGTAACTGCTACTGTAAACAATTTGTTTTGCATGGTGAAATTGCCAGACCCATGCACGGCCTCACATTTGTCGCCTTCTATGATATGCCTGATGAAACATTAGTCCTATTTCATTGTCACCTTAGGGATCCCCGAGAACATCACGGGGAATGATGTATTTGGGTCTCCCCTATTTCTTTTACTTTGGGTATTTCAGAACAAAGACTGCGTTGTAATGCTATCAGCCGGTGTCCGCAATGTGAGGCTTACCCAACATTGTTTTCTCGTATTGTTCCAGTGGTTTTTGTCTAGTTCTTTCCGTCAGTTCCACACTGGTGATCTTGTCATAACATTCTTAATTAATCCTTCTCTTCTACGCAAGAACTAATTCATACAAGACTGTACCTTCGTTGCTGTTTTTTTTTTTTTTTCGTGATCTATATTTGAGGGCATTACAGTAATAATAATAATAATAGCCCCTTCAGTCATAACTGACTATGGGAATGCGCCCCTGAGGTGGCAGCCCTCAGCTGCTTATTTTCCTGGTGCTCCTTTCGACGTTTTCTCCTCACCTCTGCTTCTTGTGTGAGCCTCTCTTCGCCCAATCTGAGGTGGCGCCGTAAATAGCATCAGCGAGAGTAAATTACAGCATTACAGTAAATTGCCGTTACATGTGAGTTTAAAATGCTTATTGTTGTGTTAGAACTTGATTTCTTCTGATCTTCACATACTTCTCAATACTTTGAAAACCCTTCTTGCAGTCTGCATTCTTATTATGATATCGCTTGTAATATAATACATTAAAATACGAAACCACACATGTACGAGCATTAGGAAATAAAGTTGAATGGCGGCAAACTGATCAAGCGTTACTGTGTGCATTGTGAAACTTATGTGTGCAAGTGAAGAGGACGTAGTAAAGCTTATATACATACACAATAACATTACATCGCTGACTGACAGTGCCGTTCAGTAACGGTAATAAAGTTCTCATAAGGAGTCTTTTCATAAGACCAGACCAATGTGCCTTTAACAAATTTTAAAACTTTGAGCGTGAGCAGGGCCGGCGCAAGGGTTTCATGCGCCCTAGGCGAGACTTAAAATTTGCGCCCCTGTTGTATTCTGTACTATGCATCCGCCTACCAACAAGTTTACCTATTCCCACCCATTCATATGTCTATCCATTCATCTATAATATTTATCTGCTTGCTGTATATTATTATGATTTATTGTATGAAGTGATAATAACAATACCGAACACAAATGTGACATAGAACATTATCACAAAATAAACTTTTATCGTCCTCCATTCCTCCTCTTTCACCCTCTCTTCCCCTGGTCATCAAGTTGATTGGCACGGAAGAAGTTACAATGTTCTATTTACTTCGCTGAAAGAAATAGCTAATATGGATCACAACAGCACAAGGGACTAGAATTCTTTAAAAGAAATTTTATAAGACAATTGGTGAGTTTTACTTACTGTAATTGGTTCCCTCAAAAATTTAACTTCCTTCCTTTGCCTCCGCAAACGTTTTCAAAAGTTCGTTAGGTAAAATCCATGGCATACGCCCATTTGTTCTTCAATAGAAATTGTAGCTAGCCCACAGAGTCGATCTGCGCTCATTGTTGATGGTAGATACATTTTGACGAGTTTAAGTTTAGAAAAACTCCTGTCACCGCTTGCGACGGTAACTGGCAGAAGAATTCTAATAGCAATTACAATATTAGGCATGGAGTGTTCTAGTTTATTGGAAACTGTCATAAAATTAACAAGTGATACAACGTAAAAATATCTCCAAAGGATAAAATGTAAGGATAAAAACATAATGCGTAAGCTGCTGATAGTACATGATCGCCCTGACCGCGGGTCATCACCCTCCATAAAAATTGACTTGTTAGACGGGAAATCAAAACGGTTACCATTTGGAGGGATGAGAACGGCGGATCAAAAGGAAAAAAAAATATGACTGAAAAAAATTGCGTGAGACTAGCAAGGCTAAGGAGACGCAATTGGGGGGGAGGGGGGGGGGGGGAACGGAGGAAAAAAGTCACGTTCCCCAATTTGACATAAAGTAAGGAACTCGACAGAAGGGACCCTGGATATGATACGCCACAGTCATTTATTGGACGCTTTTGCGATACCAAGCCTTTTATTTGAATTCAGCGGAAAAACGCAGATGCTTGAAATATTACAAAATTTAAAAAGTAACTTTTTCTTAATATTGATGTTAGGAATATAAAAATTAGATGGCCGGATGACCCATCTTGAGCAGTGAAATAATATACTTTTAATTTTACAGACGGATAGATAATAATGAAGATAATGACAAAAGACAGTGTTGTTCACATCAGCGAAAGACTGCATTGAATCTAACATATCACTATTTGCACAAAAACCGCGACCTTGAGACGCAAGTGTTCAAATCTAGTTAGAATGAAAGCGGGGGATATTGGTGGGAGCTGTCTAAAAATAACTTTTAACGACAAAATTTTGGAGGGGATAGAAAGGTTGGTTCAAAAATCAAGTACGTTTTTGTGAAAACGCAAGTAGAGACGGACAGACTAACAGATAAAAATCCATACTTGACTGAAGCATGACTGAAATGACTTTAGTGTAGGAAATTTGAATTTAAAAAAAAACCAAGGCATTGATTGGCCACAGACAATCATATTATCCGCGCTCAGACGAGCTTTTTTGCCATTCCTCAATAGTTGTCCAGTGATAGACACAGTAAATTTCAAGTGTGGTGATTTCCAAATGAAATAAATTGAAATAAGTTCAGGGACGCCATACTATAGCCAGCAGCTCAGCTGAGTTTTGCTAGCATTTCTGTGTTCTTTATTCATAATCTGGTAAGATTGAAATTATTTCTTTGTATATTTTGAATATTGTTTAATGTTCGAGTGATTTGATACTGCCATATCGAAATCTAGCCTTACAAACAAGTAAGGATTGGCTCTGGACCCCCCGCCCTAGTTCAGGGTCTAGGGACAAACAATATATAAACTACAGCAAGGTTTAGGAAGGGGTGATCAAGTGTTGAGAGCGGGGAAACATATCTCCTATCCTATTGTATGGCAGTGAGATAATGCACCTATTTCAGAATCTGTAGACTGGGGAAACTTACCCTATGCGAAACCAACTAGGTAAGATGTGCTGTCTGGTCAGAGAGAACTGACCCTGTTTATGTGGTGTTATTGTAATTTGTTATGTGTAGAAGTGGCTTATTAGGTAAGGTTCTGAGCAAAAACCAATACTTTATTTCAGAGCTGTGAGTTCGATCTTGACACTAAGGTGGTGTCAAATGCTGATTAATAATTGAAGTGAGGACCCGTGCAGTGTACATTTCGGCAGAACATCTTTGTATTGCTCAAGCACGGAGAGGTGGGGCCATCAGATTCCAGCACCAGAACAAATCTGGCAAAGTTAAGTAGGCTAGCTGGCCTGCTGAACTTACACCAACTTCATAAAAATAGCACCCAAGAGAATTTACTACTGAAGCATCCCATTTTCTTCCATCATTAATGGACAATGTTTTGTAGGCATAAACAGGGAGGGATGAAGCCACCCCAACAGCACATCCATTCATAGTTTTCCCAGGAAAATTAACATTACGAACAGTAATACTATAATTAATCTTGAAGATTGCATATGTAAACATCTTTCATTTAACATGCCCTTTATTCATGCCATTCATTCATAAATTTCAAAATCTTTGCATAAGTTCTGGCCAAAATAAAACCTTGGTTCAGAACAAATAAATTTAAAAAAAGATTTATTTTCTAAAAATTCACCAGCTGAATTTAGTTCATTGTGTTCTAAATTTTATTGATAATATTATATTATTTAATATCTGTGTGTGTGTGTTTGTATATGTTAATACAACACATTACATTCAGTACCCTAGATTGTAACGTAGCCACATTTATTAGAAAAAAAGATAGGTGTGAGGTCGTAGTGGTAGCAAGAAAGGCCTTCTGAAAATTCACAACTACATTTTATCTCAGGAGCCTTCACAGCTGACCTCATACATCACACTTAGTAATATCACCATCATACAATACCATCAAAACCACTACATATATTGGGGTCTTGTCCAGGGATAATTAGCATAAACAGTAATATAAGGATCTCCTGGTGGGAGAAATAAAATTAGGGGAACAAAATTGTAAAATTCCCTTAAAATTAAAAGTGTCCCTTTAAATTAAAAGGGCAATTAGAAGTTGGTGAATCTTCACAGCCAGTGTTAGTTAATTAGTTAATTAGAATTATTTTGGTCTAGAATAATTATAATTACTTTAGTGATTGGAAATTTTACTTTGCTTATTGCTAGATTTGTTTAGAAAGTATGGCGGAGCTAGCAAAATTTAGATCAGCTGCTGTGCTGACCGCAAAGGAGATGGGAATGGATGGTCAGATTTTAATTCAATACGTAACGGCTGAATGTGATAAATATATTGAACGGGAAGAAAGGAGATTAGAAAAAGAGGCTGAAAGAAAATTAGAGTCTGAAAGGTTGGCTGAAGAGAAGAGGCTGCAGATTGAGGCAGAAGACAAACGACAGCAAAGGGAGGCAGAAGATAAAAAGGCCGAAAGGGAGGCAGAAGATAGAAGGTTGCAAAGGGAGCACGAATTACGACTAAGGGAGCTGGAATTACAAGGCCAGGCTCCTGAAAATGGTGCCAGCCCTTTTGCCTCAGATGCTACGCCTAGTCTGGGAGCCTCAAACTCAGCTATGGGGTTTCATTTAGACCATTTTGTTGAAAAAGACGATGACATAGAGGGGTACCTAGGACGTTTTGAGTTATTAGCTACTACATATGGGTTAGAGAGAGAGAGGTGGAGTTTAAAGCTATCACAAGGACTGAGAGGTACTTCTTATGAAGTCTTTGCTAAAATGAACAGGGAAGACCAAGACAATTATGACATGTTAAAGCAGGCTTTGTTATTAAGGTACGAGAAGAATGGTGAATTTTATCGTAAGAAATTTAGAAATGCCAAACTGTTGTCTGGGGAGACATACCACCAATTCTCTGCTAGACTGGAAACCTATTTGGAGAAATGGACTGCTCTGGGGAAGACCCAAGATCTTAAAGAAATGATCATGATTGAGCAATTGAGAGAGTCCATGGCTCCAGACATGAGAAAATTTCTCATGGAACAAGGTGCAGAGAAGTTGGGAGAGGTTTTAAATGTCGCTGAGAGGTATCAGGCAGCCCAGGCAGAGGTAAGTGGTGCTAAAAAGAAGCACATAGACAATTTTAAAGCTCCACAGCAATTTAATAAATTTGATAATAGAGAGCAGGGAAATAAAGGTAGGACAAACTTTGAGCGGCCAAGAAATGACTATCGCGACAGAAACTCACAGTTCAATGACCAAAAGTTCAATGAAAGAAAACCGTTGAACCAAGGAAAAAGATGGTGTAAATGGTGCAAGAAAGATAACCATAACACCGAATTTTGTAGAAGGAAACCTTCAAACATTGCTGCAATGAAGTCGGGGACGCAAAGATTAAAGGTTAATCCTAATGGACAACAGGAACCTTATCACCCCCCAGTTTGTGAGGATGTTATTTGTAATGGGGTCACCATAAGGTGCCTTTATGATACAGGTTTGGATTATGATTCAGTTGTGAAGTCTAGCCTAGTGGACCCAAGTCAGTATACCACAGAAACAGTGGAAATACAAGGGGCGACTAAGGACATACCACTCATGACACTTCCCATCGCAAGGATAACGGTGAAAACTCGCTATGTGGAAGGAGAAATCAGAGCAGCAGTGATAGATGAACCAATCTACCCTCTGATATTGGGGTGTAGATACGTCTTCTTGGGGAATCCCGAGAAACCTGTGATCATGGCGACAGTGCAGACCAGGTCACAGAAGAAGGAGGAAGAAGGTGAACCTATAAATGCTCATCCAGAGGAGATGAGGAAGGCGCAGGCTGAGGATAGGACACTCAAGCCATGTTTTAAAAAATTGCCCAAATGCCACACACCTCCGAGCAAGGGAGAATATTTGTGAAGAACAGATTATTATACAGGAAGACAGGAACTAGATCCACTGGTCACGGACAGTTAGTTCTTCCCAAGATATATAGGGCAAACTTAATAAGGAGCTTACATGTTGGAAAAGATGGTGACCATGAGAAAGTCGGTACCATCTGCCAAAAGATTGCTCGAAAATACTATTGGCCCGACGTAAATGTCGATGTTGAAAACTTTGTAGAAGCATGTGGCGTATTTCATGAGGGAACACCCACAAAGGGAAAATATGTGCAGGACCTAGAAACGCCACGGGGCAACTTTAGGCCTGAAAGGAAAACTAATTATACTCGGGTAGACAAAGTGGAATGGGAGCCCCCTTTTCACACCCAGTCTTCACTTGAATGGATTAACATGGCCACTATGCGAAGAGTACAAAGAAGAAATTTTACCCAGGATAAGATGACAATCCCTCGGTCAGACTTATATAAACTGGAAGAACAGACAAGAGAGCGAAGATCTCTCATAAGCAATCTAAAGTGGGGAGACAAACCCCAGAAAAAAATTGGTAGTGGTCGATTTGTGAGTGATGATTCTAGGAAGAAAAGTCCTCATTATAAAGCTTCTAATGGACGGGACCCGATGGGTTCCATGAAAAATAAGTATGATAAATTAAAGATCCAGATGTAACTTTATTAAGGACCTGGACAGATGAGAAGGCGGAAGAGACTGTTACCTCATCTTATCAATACGTGAACGAACTGACCACTCGTTTGAAAGCTGGATGGAAACTGGCAAATGATAATTTGAAACAAGCCAGGAAGAAACATGCAGCATATTTTAATAGGAAGGCAAAGGACAGAGAACTAGCTGTGGGAGAGAAGGTGCTGCTTCTACTACCCGGTAGCCAGAATAAATTACAAATTGGTTGGCAAGGTCCATATACGGTTCTAGAGAAGGTGTCTAGAACAAACTATAAAATTGACAAAAAGGGGAAGGAGAAAGTTTATCATGTAAACTTATTAAAGAAGTATCTGGACAGACCACTCCAGGAAAGCACCCCCTTATTGACCTTGGCTATTGCAACCCAGATGCAAAAGGAACCACTCACCTCACATGAATACCCATTACATCCTTGTGAAACAGCAGCACAGGTAAAAGTCAGTAAGCACCTGACTAAAAACCAGAGGGAGAGAGTTCAACAGGTTCTGGAGGAACATACAGATGTATTAACAGATAAACCAGGCCATACAAATTTGCTACAGTATGACATGAAACTGGTAGACTCAAACCCAATCTGTATGAGAGCCTATTCTATTCCGTTCGCGAAGGAGAAGGCATTGAAGGAAGAAATAGATTATTTGTTGAAGGAGGGGATTATTTCGCACAGTGAATCATCTTTTAGTTCTAGTGTCGTTTTGTTGAGAAAACCGTCTGGGGAACACAGACTGTGCATAGATTACAGGAAACTGAATGCTGTCACAGAAGGACAAGTGGATCCATTACCAGACACAAAACAGTTATTTGCCAGACTGAACAAGGCAAAATACTTTTCAAAGGTGGATCTTAGTAAAGGCTATTACCAGATCCCAGTGAAGCCTGAAGTGAGACCTTATTTGGCTTTTAGCACTTCGGATGGACATTATGAATTCAATATGCTACCATTCGGACTGAAAAATGCTCCGAGTGTATTTTCAAGGATGATGCGCAAATTGTTGGATCCCCTGAATAACCCATGTATCACGAATTTCATGGATGATATTCTCGTCGCCACAGAGACATTTGAAGAACACATTGAAGCTCTAGAAATGTTATTTGATAGACTTCGGGAGGCGAACTTAACTGCTAGGCCAACAAAATGTTGTATTGGATGCAAAGAGTTGGAATTCTTGGGACACACTGTATATCAGGGTAACATGACCCCTGATCCTAAGAACTTGGAAAAACTGCAGAGAGCACCTAGACCACAAACAAAAAAGGACGTGCGATCATTCGTGTCGTTATGCGGATTTTATCAGAAATACATCAAAAATTTTAACGCTATTTGTGCTCCTCTGACTGATCTGACTCGCAAGGGACTTCCAGATAAAATTATTTGGACTGCACAATGTGAACTAGCGTTCCAAGAGTTAAAGGAAAAACTCACTAGCAAGCCTATTCTCAAACTGCCTGATTTGACACAGGACTTTGTCTTAAGAACCGATGCAAGTAATGTAGGACTCGGAGGGGCTTTGTTGCAAAGATCATCTTCACCTGATGGGGAACTGAAACCAGTCGCTTATGCAAGCCGCAAATTGAATAAGGCGGAACAAGGATACTCCACAAGCGAAAAAGAATGTTTAGCGTTAATCTGGGCAATAAAGAAGTTTCAAATCTATCTGTATGGTAGGACTTTTGTGGTGGAGACGGATCATCAGCCTCTCGTATTCTTATCTCAGGCTAAGCATGAAAACGCAAGATTGCTGAGGTGGTCTTTATTGCTTCAACCTTATCAGTTTAGTATCCAATATATCCCAGGCAAATTGAATGTCGGTGCAGATTTCCTCAGTCGGCACCCCTGTGATCAAAATTAGAGTAATGGCAGACGTGAGGAGAGATTTTATCTATGTGTATCACTGGTTTTAGAACTTGCCGTAGGCATGTTTTCAAGTGGGGAGATGTGTCATAAAATTAACAAGTGATACAACGTAAAAATATCTCCAAAGGATAAAATGTAAGGATAAAAACATAATGCGTAAGCTGCTGATAGTACATGATCGCCCTGACCGCGGGTCATCACCCTCCATAAAAATTGACTTGCTTGACGGGAAATCAAAACGGTTACCATTTGAACGGGATGAGAACGGCGGATCAAAAGGAAAAAAAATATGACTGAAAAAATTGCGTGAGACTAGCAAGGCTAAGGAGACGCAATTGGAGGGGGGGGGGAGAAACGGAGGAAAAAGTCACGTTCCCCAAGTTGACATAAAGTAAGGAACTCGACAGAAGGGACCCTGGATATGATACGCCACAGTCATTTATTGGACGCTTTTGCGATACCAAGCCTTTTATTTGAATTCAGCGGAAAAACGCAGATGCTTGAAATATTACAAAATTTAAAAAGTAACTTTTTCTTAATATTAATGTTAGGAATATAAAAATTAGCTGGCCGGATGGCCCATTCTGAGCAGTGAAATAATATGCTTTTAATTTTACAGACGGATAGATAATAATGAAGATAATGACAAAAGACGGTGTTGTTCACATCAGCGAAAGACTGCATTGAGTCAAGGCATGCACTATTTGCACAAAAATCGCGACCTTGAGATTCAAATGCCCAATTCTAGTTAGAATGAAAGAGGGGGATATTGGTGGGAGCTGTGGCTAAAAATAACTTTTAACGACAAAATTTTGGAGGGGAGAGAAAGGTTAGTTCAAAAACAAACAATGTTTCTTGCGAAAACGCAAGTAGAGACGGACAGACTAACAGATAAAAATCCATACTTGACTGAAGCATGACTGAAATGACTTTAGTGTAGGAAATTTGAATTTAAAAAAAACCAAGGCATTGATTGGCCACAGACAATCATATTATCCGCGCTCAGACGAGCTTTTTTGCCATTCCTCAATAGTTGTCCAGTGATAGACACAGTAAATTTCAAGTGTGGTGATTTCCAAATGAAATAAATTGAAATAAGTTCAGGGACGCCATACTATAGCCAGCAGCTCAGCTGAGTTTTGCTAGCATTTCTGTGTTCTTTATTCATAATCTGGTAAGATTGAAATTATTTCTTTGTATATTTTGAATATTGTTTAATGTTCGAGTGATTTGATACTGCCATATCGAAATCTAGCCTTACAAACAAGTAAGGATTTGCTCTGGACCCCCCGCCCTAGTTCAGGGTCTAGGGACAAACAATATATAAACTCCAGCAAGGTTTAGGACGGGGCGACCAAGTGACGAGAGCGGTGAAACATATCACCTATCCTATTGTATGGCAGTGAGATAATGCACCTATTTCAGAATCTGTAGACTGGGGAAACTTACCCTATGCGAAACCAACTAGGTAAGATGTGCTGTCTGGTCAGAGAGAACTGACCCTGTTTATGTGGTGTTATTGTAATTTGTTATGTGTAGAAGTGGCTTATTAGGTAAGGTTCTGAGCAAAAACCAATACTTTATTTCAGAGCTGTGAGTTCGATCTTGACACTAAGGTGGTGTCAAATGCTGATTAATAATTGAAGTGAGGACCCGTGCAGTGTACATTTCGGCAGAACATCTTTGTATTGCTCAAGCACGGAGAGGTGGGGCCATCAGATTCCAGCACCAGAACAAATCTGGCAAAGTTAAGTAGGCTAGCTGGCCTGCTGAACTTACACCAACTTCATAAAAATAGCACCCAAGAGAATTTACTACTGAAGCATCCCATTTTCTTCCATCATTAATGGACAATGTTTTGTAGGCATAAACAGGGAGGGATGAAGCCACCCCAACAGCACATCCATTCATAGTTTTCCCAGGAAAATTAACATTACGAACAGTAATACTATAATTAATCTTGAAGATTGCATATGTAAACATCTTTCATTTAACATGCCATTTATTCATGCCATTCATTCATAAATTTCAAAATCTTTGCATAAGTTCTGGCCAAAATAAAACCTTGGTTCAGAACAAATAAATTTTAAAAAAGATTTACTTTCTAAAATTTCACCAGCTGAATTTAGTTCATTGTGTTCTAAATTTTATTGATAATATTATATTATTTAATATCTGTGTGTGTGTGTTTGTATATGTCAATACAACACATTACATTCAGTACCCTAGATTTAACGTAGCCACATTCATTAGAAAAAAAGATAGGTGTGAGGTCGTAGTGGTAGCAAGAAAGGCCTTCTGAAAATTCACAACTACATTTTATCTCAGGAGCCTTCACAGCTGGCCTCATACAATTACATTTAGTAATATCACCATCATATAATACCATCAAAACCACTACATATATTGGGGTCTTGTCCAGGGATAATTAGCATAAACAGTAATATAGGATCTCCTGGTGGGAGAAATAAAATTAGGGGAACAAATTGTAAAATTCCACATAAAATTAAAAGTGTCCCTTTAAATTAAAAGGGCAATTAGAAGTTGGTGAATCTTCACAGCCAGTGTTAGTTAATTAGTTAATTAGAATTATTTTAGTCTAGAATAATTATAATTATTTTAGTGGTTAGAAATTTTACTTTGTTATTATTATATTGTCTAAAAAGTATGGCGGAGCTGGCAAAATTTAGATCAGCTGCTGTGCTCACGGCAAAGGAGATGGGAATGGATGGTCAGATTTTAATTCAATACGTAACGGCTGAATGTGATAAATATATTGAACGGGAAGAAAGGAGATTAGAAAAAGAGGCTGAAAGAAAATTAGAGTCTGAAAGGTTGGCTGAAGAGAAGAGGTTACAAATTGAGGCTGATAGAGAAATTAAGAGGCTGCAGATTGAGGCAGAAGAAAAACGACAGCAAAGGGAGGCAGAAGAAAAACGACAGCAAAGGGAGGCAGAAGATAAAAAGGCCGAAAGGGAGGCAGAAGATAGAAGGTTGCAAAGGGAGCACGAATTACGACTAAGTGAGCTGGAATTACAAGGCCAGGCTCCTGAAAATGGTGCCAGCCCTTTTGCCTCAGATGCTACGCCCAGTCTGGGAGCCTCAAACTCAGCTATGGGGTTTCATTTAGACCATTTTGTTGAAAAAGACGATGACATAGAGGGGTACCTAGGACGTTTTGAGTTATTAGCTACTACATATGGGTTAGAGAGAGAGAGGTGGAGTTTAAAGCTATCACAGGGACTGAGAGGTACTTCTTATGAAGTATTTGCTAAAATGAACAGGGAAGACCAAGACAATTATGACATGTTAAAGCAGGCTTTGTTATTAAGGTACGAGAAGAATGGTGAATTTTATCGTAAGAAATTTAGAAATGCCAAACTGTTGTCTGGGGAGACATACCACCAATTCTCTGCTAGACTGGAAACCTATTTGGAGAAATGGACTGCTCTGGGGAAGACCCAAGATCTTAAAGAAATGATCATGATTGAGCAATTGAGAGAGTCCATGGCTCCAGACATGAGAAAATTTCTCATGGAACAAGGTGCAGAGAAGTTGGGGGAAATTTTAAATGTTGCTGAGAGGTATCAGGCAGCCCAGGCAGAGGTAAGTGGTGCTAAAAAGAAGCACATAGACAATTTTAAAGCTCCACAGCAATTTAATAAATTTGATAATAGAGAGCAGGGAAATAAAGGTAGGACAAACTTTGAGCGGCCAAGAAATGACTATCGCGACAGAAACTCACAGTTCAATGACCAAAAGTTCAATGAAAGAAAACCGTTGAACCAAGGGAAAAGATGGTGTAAATGGTGCAAGAAGGATAACCATAACACCGAATTTTGTAGAAGGAAACCTTCAAACATTGCTGCAATGAAGTCGGGGACGCAAAGATTAAAGGTTAATCCTAATGGACAACAGGAACCTTATCACCCCCCAGTTTGTGAGGATGTTATTTGTAATGGGGTCACCATAAGGTGCCTTTATGATACAGGTTTGGATTATGATTCAGTTGTGAAGTCTAGCCTAGTGGACCCAAGTCAGTATACCACAGAAACAGTGGAAATACAAGGGGCGACTAAGGACATACCACTCATGACACTTCCCATCGCAAGGATAACGGTGAAAACTCGCTATGTGGAAGGAGAAATCAGAGCAGCAGTGATAGATGAACCAATCTACCCTCTGATATTGGGGTGTAGATACGTCTTCTTGGGGAATCCCGAGAAACCTGTGATCATGGCGACAGTGCAGACCAGGTCACAGAAGAAGGAGGAAGAAGGTGAACCTATAAATGCTCATCCAGAGGAGATGAGGAAGGCGCAGGCTGAGGATAGGACACTCAAGCCATGTTTTAAAAAATTGCCCAAATGCCACACACCTCCGAGCAAGGGGGAATATTTCATGAAGAACAAACTATTATACAGGAAGGCCGGAACTGGAACAAATGGTCACAACCAGCTGGTTCTTCCCACTTCATATAGAGATAAAGTGATGGAACTCGGGCATGCGATTCCCTTCAGTGGTCACATGGGGATCAGCGCCACAGGACAGCGTATAGCTTGTCATTACTTCTGGCCAGGGATAACGGAGGATATAAAAAGATATGTCAAATCCTGCCCAGAATGTCAAAGGGTAGCTCCAAAGCACTGGACTGCTCCTGCAACTCTAGGGGAAATGCCCATAGTGGGAACACCTTTTGAGAGGGTTGCAGTGGATATTGTAGGACCTCTCACTCGGACCAAGAGGAGGAACAGTTACATCCTTACTCTGGTGGACACTTGTTCTATGTGGGGAGAGGCGGTAGCCCTGCCATCAATTGATTCAAAACATGTAGCAGAGGCACTACTTACAATATTTACCCGATTAGGATTCCCGCATCAAATCTTGACGGATAATGGTTCTCAGTTCAAGGGGAAACTAACGGAAGAAGTTTTTAAGCTATTTCAAGCCAGACACTTTCATTGTAGTCCGTACCATCCACAAGGGAACGGCCAGGTAGAGAGGTTCAACGGGACTCTCATTTCTATCCTGAGAAAGCTGGCACACGAAAAACCGGATCTGTGGGATCAATTCCTGCCCGCCGCATTGTTTGCGTATCGGGAGGTACCACATAGTTCAACCGGGATGGCTCCCGCAACTCTGCTATTTGGGAGGCCAATAAAAGGTCCATTAGAAGCTTTATTAAGGACCTGGACAGATGAGAAGGCGGAAGAGACTGTTACCTCATCTTATCAATACGTGAACGAACTGACCACTCGTTTGAAAGCTGGATGGAAACTGGCAAATGATAATTTGAAACAAGCCAGGAAGAAACATGCAGCATATTTTAATAGGAAGGCAAAGGACAGAGAACTGGCAGTGGGAGAGAAGGTGCTGCTTCTACTACCCGGAAGCCAGAATAAATTACAAATTGGTTGGCGGGGTCCATATACGGTTCTAGAGAAGGTGTCTAGAACAAACTATAAAATTGACAAAAAGGGGAAGGAGAAAGTTTATCATGTAAACCTGTTAAAGAAGTATCTGGACAGACCACTCCAGGAAAGCACCCCCTTATTGACCTTGGCTATTGCAACCCAGATGCAAAAGGAACCACTCACCTCACATGAATACCCATTACATCCTTGTGAAACAGCAGCACAGGTAAAAGTCAGTAAGCACCTGACTAAAAACCAGAGGGAGAGAGCTCAACAGGTTCTGGAGGAACATACAGATGTATTAACAGATAAACCAGGCCATACAAATTTGCTACAGTATGACATGAAACTGGTAGACTCAAACCCAATCTGTATGAGAGCCTATTCTATTCCGTTCGCGAAGGAGAAGGCATTGAAGGAAGAAATAGATTATTTGTTGAAGGAGGGGATTATTTCGCACAGTGAATCATCTTTTAGTTCTAGTGTCGTTTTGTTGAGAAAACCGTCTGGGGAACACAGACTGTGCATAGATTACAGGAAACTGAATGCTGTCACAGAAGGACAAGTGGATCCATTACCAGACACAAAACAGTTATTTGCCAGACTGAACAAGGCAAAATACTTTTCAAAGGTGGATCTTAGTAAAGGCTATTACCAGATCCCAGTGAAGCCTGAAGTGAGACCTTATTTGGCTTTTAGCACTTCGGATGGACATTATGAATTCAATATGCTACCATTCGGACTGAAAAATGCTCCGAGTGTGTTTTCAAGGATGATGCGCAAATTGTTGGATCCCCTGAATAACCCATGTATCACGAATTTCATGGATGATATTCTCGTCGCCACAGAGACATTTGAAGAACACATTGAAGCTCTAGAAATGTTATTTGATAGACTTCGGGAGGCGAACTTAACTGCTAGGCCAAACAAATGTTGTACGAGCTGCAATCCGCTGGAATTCTTTGGCCGCACTGTATATCAGGGTAATATGACCCCTGATCCTAAGAACTTGGAAAAACTGCAGAGAGCACCTAGACCACAAACAAAAAAGGACGTGCGATCATTCGTGTCGTTATGCGGATTTTATCAGAAATACATCAAAAATTTTAACGCTATTTGTGCTCCTCTGACTGATCTGACTCGCAAGGGACTTCCAGATAAAATTATTTGGACTGCACAATGTGAACTAGCGTTCCAAGAGTTAAAGGAAAAACTCACTAGCAAGCCTATTCTCAAACTGCCTGATTTGACACAGGACTTTGTCTTAAGAACCGATGCAAGTAATGTAGGACTCGGAGGGGCTTTGTTGCAAAGATCATCTTCACCTGATGGGGAACTGAAACCAGTCGCTTATGCAAGCCGCAAATTGAATAAGGCGGAACAAGGATACTCCACAAGCGAAAAAGAATGTTTAGCGTTAATCTGGGCAATAAAGAAGTTTCAAATCTATCTGTATGGTAGGACTTTTGTGGTGGAGACGGATCATCAGCCTCTCGTATTCTTATCTCAGGCTAAGCATGAAAACGCAAGATTGCTGAGGTGGTCTTTATTGCTTCAACCTTATCAGTTTAGTATCCAATATATCCCAGGCAAATTGAATGTCGGTGCAGATTTCCTCAGTCGGCACCCCTGTGATCAAAATTAGAGTAGTGGCAGACGTGAGGAGTAATTTTACCTATGTGTATCGCTGGTTTTGGAACTTGCCATAGGCATGTTTTCAAGTGGGGAGATGTGTAGTGAAATTGACAGAGATACAACGGTAAAATATCTCCAAAGATAACATGTAAGGATAAAAACCTAATGCGTAGGCTGCTGATAGTACATGATCGCCTAGACCGCGGGTCATCATCCTCCATAAAAATTGACTTGCTAGACAGGAGGGGAACGGCGGATCAAAAAGGAAAAAAATATGACTGGAAAGATTGCGTGAGACTAGAAAGGCTAAGGAGACGCAATTGGGGGGGGGGGGGGGGAAGGAGAAAAGTCCCGTTCCCCAAGTTGACATAAAGTAAGGAACTCGACAGAAGGGACCTTGGATATGATACGCCACAGTCATTTATTGGACGCTTTTGCGATACCAAGCCTTTTATTTGAATTCAGCGGAAAACGCAGATGCTTGAAATATTACAAAATTTAAAAAGTAACTTTTTCTTAATATTAATGTTAGGAATATAAAAATTAGCTGGCCGGATGACCCATCTTGAGCAGTGAAATAATATACTTTTAATTTTACAGACGGATAGATAATAATGAAGATAATGACAAAAGACAGTGTTGTTCACATCAGCGAAAGACTGCATTGAATCTAACATATCACTATTTGCACAAAAACCGCGACCTTGAGACGCAAGTGTTCAAATCTAGTTAGAATGAAAGCGGGGGATATTGGTGGGAGCTGTGTCTAAAAATAACTTTTAACGACAAAATTTTGGAGGGGAGAGAAAGGTTGGTTCAAAAATCAAGTACGTTTTTGTGAAAACGCAAGTAGAGACGGACAGACTAACAGATAAAAATCCATACTTGACTGAAGCATGACTGAAATGACTTTAGTGTAGGAAATTTGAATTTAAAAAAACCAAGGCATTGATTGGCCACAGACAATCATATTATCCGCGCTCAGACGAGCTTTTTTGCCATTCCTCAATAGTTGTCCAGTGATAGACACAGTAAATTTCAAGTGTGGTGATTTCCAAATGAAATAAATTGAAATAAGTTCAGGGACGCCATACTATAGCCAGCAGCTCAGCTGAGTTTTGCTAGCATTTCTGTGTTCTTTATTCATAATCTGGTAAGATTGAAATTATTTCTTTGTATATTTTGAATATTGTTTAATGTTCGAGTGATTTGATACTGCCATATCGAAATCTAGCCTTACAAACAAGTAAGGATTGGCTCTGGACCCCCCGCCCTAGTTCAGGGTCTAGGGACAAACAATATATAAACTACAGCAAGGTTTAGGAAGGGGTGATCAAGTGTTGAGAGCGGTGAAACATATCTCCTATCCTATTGTATGGCAGTGAGATAATGCACCTATTTCAGAATCTGTAGACTGGGGAAACTTACCCTATGCGAAACCAACTAGGTAAGATGTGCTGTCTGGTCAGAGAGAACTGACCCTGTTTATGTGTTGTTATTGTAATTTGTTATGTGTAGAAGTGGCTTATTAGGTAAGGTTCTGAGCAAAAACCAATACTTTATTTCAGAGCTGTGAGTTCGATCTTGACACTAAGGTGGTGTCAAATGCTGATTAATAATTGAAGTGAGGACCCGTGCAGGGTACATTTCGACAGAACATCTGTGTATTGCTCAAGCACGGAGAGGTGGGGCCATCAGATTCCAGCACCAGAACAAATCTGGCAAAGTTAAGTAGGCTAGCTGGCCTGCTGAACTTACACCAACTTCATAAAACTAGCACCCAAGAGAATTTACTACTGAAGCATCCCATTTTCTTCCATCATTAATGGACAATGTTTTGTAGGCATAAACAGGGAGGGATGAAGCCACCCCAACAGCACATCCATTCATAGTTTTCCCAGGAAAATTAACATTACGAACAGTAATACTATAATTAATCTTGAAGACTGCATATGTAAACATCTTTCATTTAACATGCCATTTATTCATGCCATTCATTCATAAATTTCAAAATCTTTGCATAAGTTCTGGCCAAAATAAAACCTTGGTTCAGAACAAATAAATTTAAAAAAA